>JAQPPZ010000462.1:515000-1115000 GCA_028583015.1 Wollemia nobilis | reverse complement strand
TATTACCCGATTTTTGCATAGTATGGATAGCCTCCTGGGCAAGAATCACCCCATCCAAGATTTGTCTTCCCTCAACGAAGCCCCCTTGTTCTGGAGAGATGATGTTATGGAGAAGTGGTTTAAGCCGCTCAGCCATTGTCTTGGTGATTATTTTGTAAATCACGTTACATAAAGCAATAGGTCTGAAATCCGAGATCTGAGTTCCCTCCTCCCCTTTTGGAATTAAAGAAATGAAGGTATGATTAATAGCCCTGAGCATTCTTTTATTGATTCTGGATTCCTCTGTTACAGCCAAAACATCCTCCCCCAAAGTATCCCAAAAGGCTTGAAAAAACTCAATAGGAAAGCCATCTGGGCCAGGAGATTTACCAGTATTCATACCAAAGACCACATTTCTCAGTTCATTTCTCTCAATGGGTCTAAGCAGGGCCTGATTTTCTTCTTCAGAGATGATAGCAGGAATGACATTAAGAACTTCAAACTGAGCCTCAGCATCCTGTTCCATACTTTCAGTAAAAAGTTTAGAAAAGTAATCAATTGAGTGTTGGTGCATATCAGGAAGGGTATCAAAGGTATGACCATTCTCATCTTTAAGGGCTTCCATATTGTTCAGCTGTCTCCTAGCACAAGCTGATCGGTGAAAAAATTTGGTATTTCTGTCCCCTTCTAGTATCCAAGTATTTCTTGCCCTCTGTTTCCAGTATGTCTCTTCTTGGTTATCAATGGCCTCAACCGCTTTGCGCAAGGCATCATCTTCGGATTTGAGTTGCTCAGTAATTGTTCCTTCCCTAAAGAGTTTCTGAACCTCCTCCCATCTGGCCATCAAGGGGGCCCTTTGGAGCTGAAAATCTGACTTATTTTCTTTCCTCCATTGTTTCAGTTGAAGTTTAACATAGTGAAGTTGTTTATGAAATTTGAACATTGCTGTCCCAAAAGGAGGACGGCCTGCTTCCCACCATTGTGGAATTTTCTGACGAAGATCCTCCTTTTGCAACCAAAAATTCTCAAATTTAAAAGGCCTGTGATGCTGTTCTATCAAAGTCCCTCCCTCCAGCAAAATGGGAGAATGATCAGAAACAGGGCCCTCCAAAATCTGAAACTTAGTATTCCATTTTACAAAAGCTTCCTCAGAGACCAGAAACCGATCTAACTTGACCTTCCTGCTGTGTGGTTCCTGCCTCTTGTTAGTCCAAGTGAAATAGGATCCAGGGCCTTGAACATCAACTAATTGAAAGGCTTGGACCTGGGCAATCAGAAGCCGGTCCCCAGGATCCAAAATTGGGGAGCCACCTTCCTGGTCACGAGCAGATAACTTTGCATTAAAATCCCCTGCAATAATCCAGTCTAGGTATTCTCTAGATGACCTCATATTATGAACAACTTTCCATTGAAGCCTCTGACCATCTAGGTCTTGGGCCCCATAAAAGTTAGTGATTAAGACATGTTCTGCTGTGAAGTTATTTCTGAAGTGAGATGTAAGGACACCCCTCCAAGCTATATGTTCTACTGCAGTCCAGTCCAAAGGATTCCAGAGAGTGACGATCCCCCCTGAAGCTCCTTGGGCAGCCACATCCATATGGCCAGCGCCCCGCCAGATTCTATTAACTATTTTACTAATAATATCTAAAGACATTTTTGTTTCCTGAATAAGCAAGAAGTCTGTTTTACATTTTCCTAAGAGTCTTTGAACAGCAGATTGATGGGTTCTACTGTTTAAACCCCTAACATTCCAAGATTGTATGATCATTGAAAACCTTGAGAGCAGTAAGAATCAATAGTCCTCACCGATCCTCCATTGATCAGTTTATCCCCTTGAGCTGCAATCAGATCCTTATTTGACTTTCTGCCCGCTCCTTGAGTGTTGCAGTTTTTGGATCTCTTTTCTACCTGAGAGATACCCAGGGCTGGCCTTTCTCTATTTTTTTCTGCAATTCCCATGCTAACGTCATTAATTACTGGCGGCGCTTGGGAGTGCACTATCAGTGTCCCTGCATTTTCTGACGGCAATACCTCAGAGGGCACAAACACCTGTTCTAAAATAGGAGGAGATGAAGGAGAGACATGAGTTTGAAGGTTATGGGTCTCAATATTCCCATCTACACCTTCCATATTCTGATCCTCCTGATCCACTAATGACTTAAAGATTTCATATCTGTTAGTTGGCTTAGATTGAAATTGCTCCTTACCATTTTTCTTCGGCTTTCTCCTTCGCTTGGCCTGTTCAAAGCCATCTTTCTGACCCTCATTGCCCTGAGGAGTATTAGAAGTTTCTTTAGCAGAAGAAGACTTTTCCTCTCTGGAGCGATTTGGCATACCATTCTGGGCTTCCGTTTTGGAGTTCAAGAGGTTTGGACAAAACCGGGCCAAGTGCCCATGTTTATGGCAGACTCTGCATCTGAAAGGCAGTGCCTCATAGTCTAACTGTTGGATCCAGGATACCTCTGCCAGTTCCAGTTCCACCTCTGCTGGTAGAGGTTGACTGATGTCCATTTCCACACAGATTCTGGCATAGACACCAGAGATACCTTCTATAGTATCCCTTGAAACGCCCAGGTATCTGCCCAGGGAGTTGCCTATCATTTCCAAGACCGGCTCCCCCCAAAACTCCATTGGCAGAGCGTACAGCCGAATCCAGACCGGGACAGCCGTGGGTTCAATGCGGGGATCGAATCCCACTCTCCAGGGTTGGACAAATAACCCTGTCGGGCCGTGGTTTCTCTTCTCTGATTCAAACGCCCTGTTTCTATCAGCTAAGGAAGAGAAGCTAACGATGAAATACCCGTTGCTGATAAACCAAAGGGAATACTCACCATGGGGCTCCCAGTTCTGTCTGACCCACGTGTGCAAGAAATTCAGGGTTGGTCGTATACCCATGAATTTGCAAATCAAATCATGATTAGCTTTGTATAAAATTGTGTCTTCTACCAACTTTGGTTCGATAACAATCTTAGGTCTTGAAGCAGATTGTGGAAGGCAACCATTGACACGATGTGCCGCGAAACCCTTACCAGCATTCTTGAGCATCATATTCAAAGTGTTTCTCTGCGCTTCGCCATTAGATGACGAAGGATTGTCCTTAAGCATTTCAGCATAGGAGCTCTTTCTCCCAGAAAGAGGACTTGGAGGAGACCCCATTGGGCCCTCCAGAAGCGGCAAACGATCCTTCAAAACCCCAGAAATAGAACAACACAGAAAACTACCTGAGGGCCTGGATTATCCTACGCTTCGGGAGTCCAAGAACAGCGCCTGTCGCCTGCACAGAGAGATTCCCGCCAAAACGCCAAATCGCCAGAGCTCAAGATCCCTTTTCCCCCCAATCTTAGGGTTATTTTCTCTTCAAATTTTATGTTGCCCAAACCTTTGTTGTATTATAAAGTGCATTTTTAATTAAACCCACCACTTCTTAATCCACTTTTGTTCTTAGATACTATTTTGGAAGCATACTATATTCATAAGACCATGACACTTTTTATATGACCATGGATATCAAATGGGTACTTCACGTATTGGAGTTGTATTTGCCCCTAGTGGCTTGTCTCTTAGTGGATTTTTCAACTTGTCCTCCAACTTGGGTTTTTGCAACCTTTTTCAAAATTACGGATTTGTACTATGGAGTGTAAGATCGATGGTACCTAACACTCCATTATATTGCCATGTATTTGCTCACAAGGATTTGTATCTTTTTCCACTCTTTGTTACAACCTTTCCCATAGTTATTTGATTACACTTTGAGATATCTATAGGATAGGAAGAGGAATTGACTATTGGTTAAACGTATATGCTTATATTTTTAAAGCATGAATGATGTGAGGAGCAAGCAAAATTTTGTGAAGATGATTGAATACATTTAATACCATGGTCTTGTTAGCATTCTTTTATTATGGGTACTCTCTTTGTAGGAGTAGTAGTCCTCCACTCTCTTGGGTCAATTACGTGCTCTCGAGCAGATTATTTGATGATTGTATGCTCTTTGTGACCGAGTAGAGCTTTGAGATGATTGTATGCTCTCTATTATTGAGAAAAAATTCCATAGGGGTCTCTATCTTCTTCATTTAGTTTGATGATTTCATTTTTGGGAACTTGCACTTGATCTCTCCCACTTTCTTGTAAAAGCATTAGATTCTAATGCTTCTATGGTAGGGAGGAATGATAAGGATAGCCTTAGTTTATTTTTAAAATAATTATGTGAGATTCTAACTCTCACATGGGTATCTATATTGTAAGGTTATTAGTATCCAAATCCTTTTTTTTAGCTGCTAGATAATATTTGTTAGTTGTTAGGCTATTTCAGCAATTCGTTAAGATTACTTAGCTATTATAATTAAATTATTGTAATTTGGGCATTTTGAATGCCTATTTAAGTTATCTAATTGAATAAAAATTCAAATGGGATTTATCCCACATATGCATCTTGCACTCATCATATGCATCTTGCACTTATCATATTGCACATACATTTTACTCTTCCCCTTATGGCAGAGATATTTTATTCACCCCCTATGGCATAAACATTTCACTTGCCCCTATGGCATAGACACTTACACACTAGTCCTTCTTAGGCATATCCCCTATAGTGTAGACATTGAAATTCCCTCTTAGGAATTACCACTTGTAGTGTAAACATTTAAAGTTCCTCTTGTGTATTCTCCCTATGTGTAGATATTTAAAGTCCCTCTTGGGCAAACCCCCTACAATGTAAACATGTAAAGTTCCTCTTGGGAACACCCCCTATGGAGTAGACATTCAAAGTCCCTCTTGGGCATGCCCCCTGTGGTGTAGACATTCAAAGTCCTTATTGGGTATACCCTCTACAATGTAGACATTTAAAGCCCCTTTCGAGCATGCCCCTTGTGGCTTAGACATTTAAAGTCCCTCTTGGGAATGCCCTCTATGGTGTAGACATTTGAAGTCCCCCTTATGAATTTACTAAACAAATTCCCCCTTGGGTATTTATTAACCGAAGCCCCCTATGGAAATTACTAAGAAAACTATCATATATCTCTTTGTATTATATTATACATATTCTAGGTATATTATCATCATGACCTAAGTGCTTGTCCTATATCTAGATCGGAGGCCACCACTTATACATGATGTATCTTGTATATATATCACAATTATTTTCTTGGAACTTCTAGGTGATTTTCCTTTATCATGGATCCTAGACCGCCACTTAGATATGAGATTATTATCTTTCTAAACATATCTCTCCTATTCTTGAGTGCTTGTTCATCATCATGGTATATAGGCCACCACTTAAGAATGGGATCATAATTTGTGTATATTTACATGATATCCATGAGTGCTTGTTCATTATCAGGCTCATAGGCCATCGCTCAAAACAATTTATCATAAACATATTTATGAGCACTTGTCTATCATTCAACTCACAGGATACCACTCAATAATAAATTAAGTTGCACTTTTACTCACTAAAAGCACTTGTCTACTATATGGCTACTAGGTTACCGCTTGGGGTAAACCTTTTAAGTATATTATTTGCCCTATATCTCTCTTTGCCTTAGTCTTAGGTATTTACTTTCTCATTTTCTTATTAGATTCCCCTCATTTATTTTTATTCCATTCATCATCTATGGTTTCTTTTTTTTTATTTCTTCTATTACTTCTAAAATTTGGTCATTCTACTCATAAAACAATTCTTTTAATGGCTAGTTGGATGTCATTCATCCCATAAAATATCTCATATCATGATTTTTCCAATATCACACCCCTTTAGTAGAAAGCCATCATATTTTGATATCCATCTGTCTTGTGGTAAATTGAATATAGATATCTCACGAAATACATTTATTTAAAATACCTAATGAATCTCTTGCCTAAAAATTTATATTAGTCTAGATTTATTTAATAAAAAATAATACCTTGAAGCACTACAATTTATTTTCCCTCAAATCATTAATTTATTAAGAAAATTTTCCAAATCAAATTAATCACTTCGTTATTAGGTCTAGTATAAATGAATTCACCCAAAATCATTAAATTAGTAAGTGGTTGCATTTTTTAGGCTATGGTCCCTCATAACAAGTGTAAGAAATTCAATATTTACTATTTTAACCCATTAATAAATCAAATCATAATCAAGCTAATTCATTAATCCATTACATCCCAAATTTTGCAAATCCAAATTAATTTATTAAAAATATTGTTTGTTGATTCTACTTCTTGGTTGGTTTGAAATACTCTCCCATTATTATAGTTCTCATATAAGATATTTTAGTCACATTCTAGAGCGTTGTGACTTTTAACTTAATTTTTCTATTCTCAAATTTTTCCTAATCAACAATATTATCACAATTTACAAAACCTTAGCAAAAATTTGTAAAATTAGCCCAAATTGCTCTTGAACCATCATGATATCCTTATAACATCATATCCCTACCAAATTTTGTATTGCTTTGATTGTTTTCCAATTTTCCAATTATGAGACATCTTTAACACTTTACCTCATATTTCTCCATACAAAATAATTTGTTAAAATATAAAATCATTATCAATTCAATTAAATCATATTATATGCCATTCCATATATCAAATACAACTCATCAAATGCTACAAAAGCAATGTTTGATCAAATTATAAATTTATTCTCGGTTTATTTTAGAATAAATTTATACATCACACCAAAATCAATATCATATCACACAAATCATAAAAGCATTAACACATCACATAAAAATGATTAAATAAAATTTTGAAACATCATCAATATGTATGAATACCTTAATAAAGTACTTACATGTGGGTCCAATGTACCACAATGATAAAAATTGGTATACTTGAACCAATATATGAAAGGTGATGCACCACAATGATAAAAAATGGTGCACTCACCCTCAAAATGACACAAATCCTCTCCACCCAATGCTAGTGGTGGTGGTGGTAGAGGATGAAAATTGATTGACCATTGAGATTGTCAAGCGGTGGACCTTGAACTACTCCTCATTTGAGTAGGGGAGGGATACCTTTGTGATGTAGGGATGAATGCATGGTATACATATTGATAATAGGTAGAAATATCTCCCTCTATACAAACCTCCTTTGCTACAATCTAGGCCAAATGAGTGGCAATTTGCAACTACACTTGCAATTGCTAGAGTTGACCTTACCACTAGTTCACTAGAAACTATACCATGGCTCCTCCTAGTATGCTTATTGCTTTCTATGTTATAGTGGCATATCTGTCAACCTTAATCCAATCTACCTTTCTCTATAGTTGAGTGATATAAGCTTGATCCTAGTCTCACTCTTGTCGTACCCACCTAGCTCCTACTACACTTGAGTCACCTTTGCTTGAGCACTTGCAAACTATATCTTGAGGATATTGATGCATTGTATTAGGGCCTCTCTCTATCTATACCACCTCATATGGAAATATACATAGTCCAACCCCTCTAGGTGTGCTAGGAACTAGTGGAATAATATCCACAAGCTCCATATTTAGTGGATACTACATGCTTGAATCGACCTTGTCTCCACTTATAAACCCACCATATCCTCTTTACCTCCTTTGCTCTCTCATAATTTGTCACATATATCATCATACCTGACTAACTACCTCAACAAAATGCTCATATACCTTACGTATAGGAGGCCTCAAAGGATGTGGTGCCACTGGTAATAGAGTCATCTACTTCAAATAGAGGTTAACATACCATCTATAGTAAGCATCATCCATATATGGGTTATCTATGCCTAGATATGGAATAGGGGCATCATTTATGTCATCCTCAAAAAATAATAAAATGTCTCAAGTAGGTCCAAAATTAGCCTCTCACATCGATCATTAGAACTAGATAGCTCTATGAGCAAGAATCCCCTACAACTAATCAAATTATCATACTAATTGATCAAACTAGTGCATCTTCCACTTATCCTCTCAAATGATCATCCATCTAACCTACATAACCCTGGCTATCTCCCATTGGTCCTCAATATAGAAAACATGAATCCTTCAATGCTACCAAGTCACTTGCTTACTTCTCAAATCATCAATAGCCTACCAGGAAATAATCAATATCCCTCTATCCACTTGGTGCACAACAACCCACATGTAAGTAGCTAGTCTTCTTGGATTATAGTCTGGCCCTTGATATTATAGAGGTCTCCACAACTATGTGCTCCCATGACCAAAACTACAGGAGCATGCAATAAGTAAGACCCTTCCCACCATGGTACACAATCCCATGGAGAGTCTTGTACAACCTCTCTAGAACCACTAAACCCCACGTAAATATGACCTAGTCATCTCTCATCAATGCTATAACCTATGCCCATACCCATATCAAGATTTATTGGGTGGTGTTTGTTATGAGGAGTCCATACACCACAAAAATAAAGTAATAATAATATGATCTAAATGACCACCCCTATAGGTGGAATTAATATCTAGTCCTAACCTCACAATAAAAATATCCCTCTTCCCTGTCAGAAGCTCCATACATCATTGCTCATCACTTCCAAGTTGAATCAAAGTCCAACTAATGGGAACCTTGAGTATGTGCTAGTCACCCTCTAGGGTGATTTTCATCTATTATATGGACAACAAAAAAGTACTCATATCCAAATACCATCTATTGATTGGTGCTATCAATAACACTCTAACAAAATTGACCTTTGGCATGTATTCCAGTTTGTATAAGCCCATTGTCAAAACTTTAATCTCCATATCATTTAGCAAATTAATAATGGACGTCAAAGTCCATGGTTACCTCTTGCAATAATTTAGCACTCCAAGATTTTGCAATTATGAAAACAAATAAAATTATCAGTCTATCAAGTCCAAATAAACCTCCATATCTTTTTCCCCTTTAAAAAATCCCTCTCAACAATAGCACCAAAATTGTGCATAGTTCTGACCATGATAGTATATCCTTTTAATTATAGTATATTCTTTATTCCCTTTGTACTACACCATGCCCCTCCTTATCTAGTTTCCTCTCAAAAATGTTGTTTCCCTCTAAAACTTGAGGGGGCACCCTTGGGGCATTTATGAGGTATACATGTATTAATGACATTGATAAGTCATCAATTTTCATAACTCTTTTATAACCATTATTTTAGAATAACATCTTTGGATACTAAGAAGCATCCTGATGTCAAAACTATATTTCTACGACATATTTTTGATGTATTTATTATACAATAAATGCATAAACCGGTAAAATATAGACATCCAATTTTGGCATACTGATAAAATAACACTTTAATCATGACATCCAATAATTGATATTTAGTCAATCAAGCCAATCCAACCAAAACCCCACTCATTTTCTACCTTAAACCAATAATACTAATATTCCATGATAGCACTATATGTAGTTGTATTGCAAAAACTTGGTGTTATTACAATTTGAGTAGTTTTTATCAGTTTGAACCTCAAACTATCAAATCTATAAAAATAATAGATAATGGATGATAACTCTACTATTAATTCTATTGTGAAAATTCAATGCTATCACTAAAGTCAAATATTTTTAGCATGAGCCAAAAGCACACAAATTCCTTTCTCCACTCTCTAGTTTTGATCATGCATGCTACCTCCCCTTATTATACATAAAAAACTTTAGTTCCTTCCCTTATCCAATGAAATATATGACCTCTATTTCCCTCAAAGGATTTTACCTCCCAAAATCTATAAATAAAACCCATGGGATGGGCATTCAACAAGGATTCTTGGAGCACCAAAACTATGCCAATTTTTTCTTTGAGCTTTCTCTCTTTTTTATTCTTCCTCTTTTGCATTTTGAGAAAATTCTATAACATTTGGGACAAGTGAAGCAAGACCACATCCTATTGTTTCTACTATAAATTAGGACCTCTTGGCTAAGAAGAGGAGGTTCTATTGGTATTTGGTTGTAATATTCCATTCCTAGCCTATTCTTATCTTCAATTTGCTTCTTATTTTTATTCTTTCTCTTCTTATTGCATTGCTAACCACTTCTTGGTGTAATATACAATTGATAACATTTATTTGGTAGATTTTTAGTGTTCCTAGAATTTTGTTTTATGTTTTATAATATATTTTGTAACTATTTCTCTTAGTTAATTCTCACTTTGTACCATTTTTTAGCTATATACATGCCTTGTTTTCTTGTTTTCACCACATCATAGTCACATTGGCTTCTCTAGTTCTTGACATTCACCTTTAGTATTCTTTGATCATATTTTTGTAACTCTTTATCACTTATTTTGTAGCTTCTAACCTTGTTATTTAAATTCATACCCTTAGATTTTTATCACCTTAGAGTTCTTTCTCTCACTTAATTATTTATATGGTCTTTTTATTTAGTTGTACTCAAATATCTAATATTGAAATGTATATACCTGCCCTCTTGAGGCTTGTAAAATTTTAGTTCCTTTCCTTATCCAATGGCATATTTAACCTCTCTTTTCCTCCAAGGATTTTTCCTCCTAAAATATATAAATGCAACCCATGGGATGAGCATTCAACAATAATTCTTGAAACATCAAAACCATGCCAAATATTCCTTTGAGATATCTGGCTTTCTAATCCTTTCTCTCTTGCATTTTGAGAAAATTTTAAAGCATTTGGGGAAAGTGAAGCAAGATAACATATTCTTGTTGCTTCCATCAAGGAGGACCTCTTGGCTAAGTGGAGGAGGTTCTATTGGTATTTGGTTGTAATATTCCATTACTAGCCTATTCTTCTCTTTAATTTGCTTCTTACTTTTATGCTTTCTCCTCTTATTACCTTGCTAATCACTTCTTGGTGTAATATATAAATTATAACATTTATTTGATAGCTTTTTAATGTTCCTAGAATTTCTTTTTATATTTTATATTCTATTTTGTAGCTATTGCTTTTTAGTTCATTCTCACTTTGTGCCATTTTGTAGCTATCTATAGGCCTTGTTTTCTTGTTGTCATCACATCATAGTCACATTGTATTCTCTAGTTGTTGACATCACCTTTAGTCTTCTTTGATCATATTTTACTAACTCTTTCTCACTTATTTTATAGCTACTAATCTTATTATTGTAGGTTATCACCTAGCTTTTTATTTCCTTAGGAGTTCTTTCTCTCACTTAGTCACTTGGGATTTTTATATTAGTTTTGCTTACAACTTGAGAGACTCAACATGTTTTTTAATCTATAAATCCCTCTTTTCATTGCATGCTAACTTTTGGGACATTTTTTTCTTTAGATTCAGTCTTGTACTTCAATCTGCCTATTGACATCCCATCCTAAGGTTAATATTACTGTTATCAATTCTTAGATCCTTTTTAGAATCTTTTTGACATCCTAGACACATGTTTTCAAGCTGTATGAACAATAAATTTAACAATATTTAGAAAACTTAGCAATTTTATTCTCTATTTCATCATAGAGCAATAGCACCACCTTTCCATGATAGCACCAATACTAATGATATTGCTAAGATTGTAAATCTACTTTCATTTTAGGATTAAATTTTTATTTTCAAAGGAAATAAGGGGGTCTGATTAGCCTAGCCAAATATTTATCCACTTCTCTATGATCAGAAAAACCCCCTAAACTTGATCTCTGTTGCTTTTTTTTTAGTTTTACAAGTGTATCTATGATAGTGCTAGAAATCCATGATAGCTCCAATACCAATGGTAATGTATAAAGTCAATGCTATCACTCAACCACAAAAATAAGGTAATATCTACATTTGATTATTCTTTTTTCTTCCTATAGCCTATTTTCTATTTTTTTATCTCTAATTGCCACACCTCATATTTTATTTAACAACTAAATAAAAAGAAAAGGAATCAAATCTACAATAATTTTATTTTGACAAAATATTTTAGGCAAGGAATTGTAAAAGCATCTAGTTACATTTAGGCTAGCTTTTTTACTTCCATAATCTCTTTGTTTGCCCTTGAAAAAAAAAATACTCTACTTTCTTGTAATCATTAAAATAAAAATGAGCATGTAGCCTAGGACTTTGTTTGCTTGTATAATTGTATTTTTACACCTTTTATTTTAGTTTATATTGGTATTGTTTAGGTGATATTAAGGCGAGGTGACACAATATTAGGTGATTTAATAAATTAAAACATAAAATATTCACTTGAAACATATACCTATACATATGCATTTACATGTGAGGTAGACCACCATGTCTAAAAATTTTTAGGTCCTCTTTGGAAAGGGATTAAAAGTCTTAGCTTATATGGCCCAATATCTATAGATCTTAATATCAAATTACTAAATATTATTGATACAACAAATCCTCTTATCTCCTACTTTACGATGTAATATAACAAATCGTAGTATTGCTCTATGATAGATAGTATTTAAAATTCCTCAAAGACTTCATGATGGCAACTACATATTTTTCAATAAAGATCTACTTCTCTTTGTAGTTGTGAATGTATTATATTATGAAGGATATGGGGTGTTACTGATCATGATTATTCTTTTGGGTTAGGATAACTATAATGCTTTTATCTATACCAAATACATACAACCTAAAACCTTTGGAGAAATCTAGGTTGATTAGGAGTAGGGATTTTGTGATAGCATATTTGACATATTAGATGGATTTGTTTCCTTTACCAGTCTAATATAGAGAGTCATCCTTTTTTAACATCTTGATTATGGTCCTAACCATTTGAGCAAAATTTATAATAAAATTAGTGATAAATTAGATTTGACCTAGGAATGACCTGATCCCTTTGACTAACATGAGTAATGGTAGATATTGGATGTATTTTATTTGATTAGGGTCTATGGATAAACCCTCTTGTGATACTATATGTCCTAGTAATTTTTCTTATTATACCATAAAATGGATTTCATAGTATTAAGATAAATACCAAACTCTCTACACCTCTAGAAGCTTGAGTTTATATGGCAGATGTGCTTACTCCTAGTCTAGGAAAATACCATTAAATCATCAAGTTATATGAGAATAGTCTCACCTATGATCCCAAAAAAATCTATCTATAGCAATCAACAAGGTTGCTCCTATATTTGATAGGCTGAATGACGTTTCTTGATATGCAAATATTTCCTATTTGATGGTGAAAGTTATTTTATGATGGTCTTTGTCTTTAACCTAAATTTAGTTCTATCTTGAGAAGCCATCCAAGAGAGACAACATCTACAATCCACATACCTTTTGAAAAATATGATCAATGGTGGAAAATGGATAGTGGTATTTTAAAGAGGCTTGGTTCAAGTTTCTAAAGTCAACACAATCTTATATCCCCATTTTATTATGTACTAGGAACAAAATTGTTAACCTAGATAGAGTGCTTGATTTGGCATATAATCTATGCTTGTAGAATTTTTAATAATTATTTTTTCACCATAGCTTATATATTTTGATTCATTGGTATTTCTTTCTATTTGAAAGGTTTGGCATTAGGCTCTATTTGATAGTATGCTCTATGATGTTCTAGTCATAGAATTTGAGATATTCATATGACTAGACAATAACATCTATATTTTTACATAGATCTTTGAAAATATCCTTTTCTTCTTAAGTGTAATATTTTTGAATCTGTATACTCTTCCCTTTAGCTACCTCAACTGGATGATATGAAGAAGACTTCATTTTGAGACTTACTTTTTTGGTACTATCATAAGGGTCCAACAAAACTTTTAGGGTGATTAGGACCTTAGGTAGCCAATTTAATTTTAGTTTTATGAATCGATATTTAATGTCATCCCTATACTAATTATTTTTAGCATGTTGAGCTTCGTTCATTAGGAATTCTATGATTTGCTTATAATTATTAAAGACTTTCTAGCGACCAAAATTATTAGGAATCGTTGGTTTGAAGACTACCTCTACGTATATAGGTTTATCCTACATATATTTGGTGGGGTTGAATTAGGAAATAATTATTGAAAACTCATTTTCCTTTGTGTTCAATTCTCTAGGTATTACCTTGATTTTGTATGTATCAAAATTTTATAGCAATTCCTAGATTCAATGTTTTAAGACCTAAGGTGCCCATTCTTGGTGATGCATTTGGAATTGACCTAATTTAAATTTAGTTTAGAGTCACCATATATGTTTAGGTGCTTAATTTCTATATTTTTATATTTTCTCAAACTATTATAGAGTTCTTCATACTCCACATTATTCATACAATTGAACAATAGCTTGTAGGCATAATGAGTCTATGCACCTTGTGGATCAAAGAACTACATGTCAACGTGTTCTAAATTCTTAGTTTTATCACCATAAAAATACATAGTCCACATCATATCTACTCCTTAACTTGTTAAAGCTAAAATATTGGAAGGTGTTTTAGTGATGAGATAGTTTCCCAATACATTCTCTTCGTATTTAACCTTAAGGTCTCCATTTGAAATGGAACCAAGAGGTAGAATACTTTGTAAAGAAAATTTTGATTATTTTCATTGAAAAAAATACATATATAAATAGGAACAAAGTGCTTAATTAAAAACCATGGTTTGGTCAAAACCATGAGCCCAAAACCAAGTGCATATTAAGTCCTGGTAGGTAAATGGATGATAAATATACAATGCTAAGTGAATGACAACTATGATAATATTATCTATGATATTACTTATCATTCATCCCCACCATAAAAGTATTGGAATACAATGCTTTTACAAATAGGAGGAAGAAATATTGGAGATAACAAGCAACAGGTCGAGTGATCCTGAAGTAGAAGCATATGTAGAAGTTATATGGTGTGCCTAAGGTGGTGTTGCTTGATGAAGTGTGATGATGTGATATTACATTATTATTAATAAAAAGGGTGACGATAGGAAATTTTAATACATATAATTCCTCTCCACAATAAAAGCATTGGACTCTAATAATTTTACAAAATAGGAGGAAAAATGATTGGAGAAAGCAAGGAAAGGATCCAATGACCTTGAAGTAAAAGTAGATGCAAAAGTTGTACGATGTACCTAAGGTGGTGTTGCCTGATGAAGTGTGGTGATGTGATATTACAATATTATTAATAAAAAGGGTGAACATAGGAACTCTTAATCCCTATCACTATCATATTACAATATGTTGATTATCATGTCAACTTTTGGATCTTGGTCATCTTCAAGGTATTCATCTTCTACAAATACTAGTAAGTCATTCTAGTTCACTATATTTTCATCCTCAAGCTTGTGTAGAAGATTGTTGCAAGGTGGTTTATTCTCAATCCTGATTATATTCCTATCCTTAGACACCTTAGTATGAGTATAGTCCATTGCTAGGTAACCATCCCTATACAACTTGTGTCTATTCTCTAGATAGTAGAATATTTAAGTATGGAGGTGGGTCGATGACTATCATTTCCTTTACTACTACAAATTTTGGGTGTCTAAATCTAGTCAAGATTAAATATTTTAGTACCCTAACTATATTTACCCTTATTCCATCCATTTTTATTGGGTTTCTATCCATTATGGTGTAAGGAATACCTATTTATATGCAAACAAATTTAGGCATGATTGTGACTTCTACACCTAAATTGATGATGCAAATTTTGAGAAGATAACTTTCAATCCTGAGCATCACATAGAATGGGGATGGTTTTAGCATCCTTGGTTTTGAGGCATGTTATATATCTAAGATATTTACCTGGATAGCTATCAAGTTACCTACCATCAAATTCTATTGACCTACTATATTAGCTAGAGCATATTATGATTGCTTACCCCTAGTATAGATTTACTATCACTATTTTAGAGCTTCTTGAAGTAGGTATCACTATTATGGTAGGGATAATACTTCTCGTATATTGTTATTGGATGAAATTATTTTAATTTCCTTTGCAACATTGAATTTAAACTTGATAGAGGCTCCTTATTTTTACTCATTCACTCATGATAAAGGGGTATTTTATTCATATTTTAGCCTCCTTTTGAAAAGAATCAATTCCTTGATTACCTTTATTTTTAGTGGATTTAGTAGTTGATTATATAACTCCTTTGTCTATTACATGTTCCTTACCTTTATTTATTCTCCTATATATATCATTTTTTATTTCTCCCTCCCTCTATGAGGTATACTTATGGATTTATTTTTCATATTATCATTTTCCTTCTATTTTCCTTGTGCTATAGTAGGATATTTATCCTTTATGTGCAAAGGTGATCTATCCCTTATAAGGACCATTATACATTTCCTAATATTAGTTTGATTATTAACTCATTGTTCTTCAAAAGACTTCCTCTTACCCCTAGTTTTAATACCTCACTATTCTTAAACTATTTCTACAGTGCTAAAATTTGCTAGTTTTGCATTATTAGAATTGGGAAAGATCGATACTATTTGTGGAGTTTAGGGTTCTTGGTACATGGTCTGATTTACTATGGGGACCATTTGACCTAAAATGGTATCTTTTGATCTTGACATTGCTGATTATGCTAAATAGTTTAAGAAATATTGATGACTCTAATGCACTCTATGGGATTATGTCTATCATTACAATGAAGAAACCATGCTAGATCTAATTTTGTATTAGAGTTAACCATGTGAGTGTGTCTTATTTTTTCATCGATTAGCACCTTATTGAGGCATTGATATTTTGTTACATATAGAGTCTTTTGCAGTTTCCAATTCTATAATTGTTGCCATTGTTTCTTTTCAACATTGTTTTGATTTACCAATATTTTTATCACCTCCAACTTTTTGCTTATTACAAAGTTGTTGAATTCATTGATTGGGTTGTATGGAGGAGGGAGAGATTAAATTTATGGATAAAAGGCTATATAGATGACATGTTTTGTCAAGGATGAATAATGATGTATGGAAATGTATAAGGATGATTGAAAGCATTTGATAAAGGATTAGAAATAAGTGATATGTTGGGCATGAAACTAGGTATAGATATTATTAGAAAGTTTAATTGCATAGGCCATTGGTGGGGTAGGTCATATATTTCCTGCATAAATAAGAATTTACTCTCCTATAGATACTTCTTAAAATGTTGTACCTAGTGTACAATGATTAAAATATAAAACCATTAAAGTTGAATCTGATTATAAACCTTTGATATAATATAGTATTGTTTGTTCTTTATTCAATCTAACATTATATGGGATTAAGTTTAAGGTCCTCAAGAATCTAGTGTTGAAATCATGCATATTTTCTTAAGGATATCTTTGAATTACGTTTAATTGAAGTATATGAGTAGATATTCCCATGCTACCAAATCTACATATAAATGAATCCATTATTGATGCCCAAATGATAACTAAATTATCTAGTAATTCCCTATACCATAAAGCAACTTTATCATGAAGGAAGTAGATTATTAAGTGTATCATTATGTCCTCCTCTTGGATATGGTGAATTAAATTAAGTTTCAATGATTTTATAAGGTGATCTAGTACCATATTTTTCCCATTCCTATTGAAGGTAGGCAGTGCTTTCATAGCTATTAGGGGAGTAGGAGAATAGACCACCAAATTTAGCAATTTTTGGTAGGTCCAATCAATAAGTTGGATTTGTCGCTTGAGGGTATCCTATATTGTTTTATTGAGGAGAATACTAACTATATTTATATTGAGGAGGGGGTAAATCTCATACATATGATGATAGTACAAAGGGTAAGGAGGATAATAAGGTGGAGGGTACTATGGTGGAAAATTCTAGTAAGCCCATTATTGGTTTGGAGGTGGTTTAATATTCTATTGTGGAGGAGGATAACTTAGACCTATATATAGGATTTATTTATTTTAGGGGGTAGACCTTGCTCATTTTGCTATGCTTGACTAGGCAAAGGTAGTTTTAATCCCTAGGACACCCGCGACCCAATTTGCCCACTCATTGCTTGTGTATTTTAAGCAAGATTTATATTTAATATTGATGACCCTATATTTAGAGCTAAATATTGACCTAAAGTAAGGTTAGATGTATTTGATAAACTATATCTAGGTGGAATTTGGACCAAATAAGTATTTAGAGGAGGGATATTTTACGTACGAGAGGCTAGCAATGTAATTTTAGCATTGAACTAGCTTGTGAAGAATGGATAGTTTGTAAGGTTATTCACATCAATTAGTATCCCATAAACAAGGTTAGTATGAGTCAAGGTATGAGCTAGATTAGATAAATATAGTTGGTTAGAATGGATGAATAACTTATTTTTTATCTCAAATAACTAATTTGTAGTGGTGTGAAGCCTTAACTAACTATATTGACCATGGGTATTTTACCTTTTGATAGGGTAGGACTAGACATTGTAGTCTATTTTAGTTTGTCCTCTATAATGCACCCATGTGACAATTTGTTATTTTATCTTCCCTTTAGCATTTATTCAATGGTACATCATGATATCCATTGTTTGATGATATTTTCCTATTTTTTGATCCTTATATTGCATATTCATAAGCTTATATATATGTACCTACAAAGATAAATGTTTAGAATTAAAATTTAAAAAAGTTCAACAATTTACTTGAGTGATTTGCTTGCAAAAATAGAGTGACTTACTCACAATTTAAAGTGATTCACTAGCAAAAGTATTTTTGGATATTTTGTACTCAAAGTACTTTTATTTGTAAATAGAAGTGATTCACTTGTTTTTTTGGTGATTTGTTTAGTAATATTAGACTTGAAAAATATTTATCAAGAAAAGGGTGGGTTAAAGTTGCATTTGAAACTAGATTATATTACCTTCTCATGAGGGAGGGAGGAAAAACTTATTTTTCCTAGTGAATCACTTCTTAGATTTGGAGCAAATCATTCATCATATCTATCTTTGGGAGAATTTATTATCTTGAAGTGAATTACTTGCCATTTTGACCTTTGGTAAAATGGATCTAAATCTACCTTAGTTGCTTTTTATATATGGTAGATGTATATACGAGGTTAGATTCAATTTTTATGATGCTTGAATGTTGTTGAAGTCATTGTCCTTGCAAATTTTTTAAAATCCTATAGTTCATGTCAGAGTCATAATTCGTAAGGCTCTTACAAAAAGCAAGCATAAATAATAAAAAATGGTTAATTTCAAATTTAATTTAAGATTATAACTAAAACTCCAATTCTTAGACTCAACAAATTGCTCTATATTTGATTTGTATAAGTGCAATATTTCCAAGAAAATCGCTTAATAAATAAAGTGAATGACTTAAAATTCCAAGTAAATTACTCTCTTTAAACACCTTAGAAAATTCTAGGTTTTTCTCAAAATGAAATGAATTGATCTAAATTTTGGAGTGAATTGCTTCAGAATTTCAACTTAGTGAAAAACTCTCAATGTTGAAACATTATCTTTGTTAGTGATGAATACATATTTGGAACAAACATTAAGGAGTTAAATGTAAATTTAAGAAAAATGAGGCTTTGTCCCATTGGGTGTGCTAGAACCTATGTTGAACCAAGGAATTGTCCTAACTTCTAATAAAGAGTTTGCACCTCCAATTTGAGTTTCAACAAGGTTGGAAGGGATTGCCAATGGATCCTCCTAACTTCTAGATTTACACAACTCTCCAATATCCTTGTAGAAAGTCTTCCATGCTAATCTAAACTAACTTACATGCAAGAATATTACAAAAAAAAGATGCATAAAAATAAAAGTGCAAAAATAAAATTGCTTGTAAGTTTAATAGTGTGAGAGACTTGAGCAGACATGAATTTTAACCATAGCAAGAAAAGAGTGTGACCAATCAATCCATAAGAATTATAGAAATATTGAGTTTTCATTGATGTCAAAGGTGCATGGTATTCAAGGCAAAAATATTCTTCAAGGATGATAAGTTTATAAGGTTGGACAATATATCAATAATGTCAGAGATGGACTTGATAAATAGCAAACAATGAAAAATCATCCAAGGCAAAGATATATTTCAAGAGAAGCAAGGAAAGTATATTTCAAAGTAAGGCAAATATATTATAATATTTAAATATCAAATTTAAATATTTTAAAGAGAAGGACAAAGGTTTGGATAAAGGCTTGAAATATTATAAAGAGAAGGACAAAGGTTTGACATATTTAAATCAAAGGAATTAAATATAAGAGTTTAAAAATTGATATTATAGTATTTAAAATCATAAATTTAAATATTATAACCTAAAGTGTTTGAAAAATTAAATGGGCCAACCATACAAAAGGGTGAAAAATTCAAATATTCAAAAGTTTGGGCCGAATTCGTTGGGAGTATGAAAAAGTATATAAATGGAAGACCCTAAGTTCACTTTGGTGCAAGCAATGAAATTCAAATGATATTCAATCGAGTGGAGAGCGGTTGCAAGGAGGGAGGAGAGGAGTGCAGGTTTTGGCAATGATGTAGTAGAAAGAATACCTTAAATATTGGTTAGTGCCACATCTATCTCAACCGACCAGTTAGACCAATCGGTAGTCTGTATTGTGCTAGGACGCTATGTTGTAAGAGGTTGAGGGGTTGAATCTGGTTGATGTCATTTTTCTAAAGAGTGAAGGTAGAGTTTCGAAGGATTTAAATATCATTTTTGTGCTTTTGATTCCATCCATTAGGGTAGCCCAGATGGTTGCCTAGCTTGTGTGGAAGCACTACTATGTAGGAGGTTAAGGGATCAAATCCCTTCGACACCATTTTGTTTTACCGAAGGATAGAAACCAGAGCACCGAAGGAAATAAATATTATTTTGCGCTATTTGGTTTCTTGTGCTACGTTAGCATAGCTGGTCACTAGCCCAAGTTAGGGCAATGTGCTTCTAGAGGTCAAGGGATCAAATCCCATCCATAGTTGTGCAAGGTATTTATATTTTATTTTATAAAATTTGATAAAAAAGGGAGTTGTATAGTATTGTGATTTATTTTTCACAAATAGTATAAGGGGAGTTATAAGGTATAGTATTGTAATTTAATTTTTGCAAATGATATAAGGGGAGATATAAGGTATAGTATTATGATTAAATTTTTGCATATGATAAAGGTGAAATGTTGTGATTTGATACTTGCAAATTATAAAAGGAAAAAATGTTGTGATTTAATTTTTTCAAATTATAAAAGGGAAATGTTGTTATATGATTTTTGCAAATTATAAAAGGGGAAATGTTGTGATTTGATTTTTGGGAGATATAAATAAAGATGTTATTAGAATAAAGTTTTATATTGTAAGTTTTAAAAAGGGAGATATAAAGAGTTGTTTTTAAGATTTTTTGTGTATGTGTTTGGAATAAGTGATAAAGGTTATAGTGGTTGATTTGATATTCAAATAAAAAAGGAAAAAAGAGAATTATTATCCAGATTTGAAAAGCACATGCAAGAGGAATATCATCAACACTGAGGTAGATTTGGAGAGCATAGATTTGAAACAAGTCAAGGTATCAAGTACACATATTCACCCAAGCATTCAATTTTCAAGGAAGGACAATTCAAAAAATTCAAAGAAGAAGGAAAGGTGCACATGATAGAGGAAGAAGAGCAAGGTATGAGCATCTCCAAGTCAACACACAAGTAAGTTATCCAATGCTAGACTTAAGCTATATTTAAAATGTAATAAATGTGAGATATGTGGAAGCGATAGACTTAATGAATGTGAAGAACATATTGATAATTTGAAGCTTACTACATTAGTGAATATCATTCTATATATGTTCATGAAGATAAAATAATTCTGGGTAGAATATGTCTGAATTGATTTTAGTTGAGAAAAGCCAAGGTGAAGAACTTGATGCCATTATTGATCAAGTTTAGTAAGTAGATTTATGCATTGGTTATGATTGAATTTGAGAGTAAATGTGCAAGGGTTATAGATCATATTTGGATCAGATTTGAGCAAGCCTTGTGAGCAGGTTTTGGAGCAGATTTGAGCAGGTTTTGTGAGTAAATTTGAGCAATTTTTGTGAGCATATTTGAGCAGGTTTTGTAAGAATATTTTGGAGTAGATTTGAGTAGGTTTTGTAAGTAATTTTTGAAGCATATTTGAGCAAGTTTTTATGAGCAGATTATGGTGTATATATGAGAAATTTTTGGAGTAGACTTGAGCAAGGAGATTGGTGTCTCCTATGGATTGGTGTCCACAAAATAGTAGAGGGTATTGGTGTCTCTTGTGGACTGGAGTCCATAAACCAATAGCGAAGATTGGTGTCTCCTGTGGGTTGGTACCCATGAACCAATAAAGGTGATTGGTATCTTGAGGATATTGGTGTCTCTTGTGGGTTGGTACCCATGAACCAATAGAGGGGATTGGTGTCTCCTATGAATTAGTGTCCATGAACTAGCAGAGGATATTAAAGTCTCCTATGGATTGGTATCACAAACCAACAAAGGGGATTGGTGTCTCTTGTATATTGGTGCCTATGAACCAACAGAGGGGATTGGTGTCTCCTGTGGATTGGTTTCTACAAACCAACATATGGTATTGGTATCTCCTATGGATTGGTGTCCATGAACTTGAGAGGGTATTGGTGTCTCATATTGATTGGTGTCCATTAACTTGAGTGAGGGGATTGGTGTCTCATATGGATTGGTGTCCACGGACATTGTAATAGGATATTTGTGTCTCTTGTGGGTTGGTGACCATAAAATTTGTTGAAAAATTTATAAGCAATATTTCTCTATGGATGCAATCCATTTTGGATGAACCACATTAAATCTGTGTCTCTTATGTGTGTGGTGATTTGTGCATTGTTTCATTATTGCAATTGATAATATTTGAAGTTATTGCTTTGGAAAGAAAATTAAATTTTTTATCTTATACTGTTCACCCCCCTTCTTAATATAAGCATGTGTTCTTTAGAGAAGTCAAATAATATCAATGTCTACTCATTAATTATATTATGAAATTGATAAATGAATGAAAAATGGGATAGAAGGGCCATACCAAAACCACTGTGCACTTGAAAAACTAAAAGGGTAGTGTCACTAATAGAATGCCTAAGGACTTGCCAATTTATTACAATCTCATGAGTAAAAAACACAATGTGGGTTTTACAAAGTGTAGCTTTGAATTCTCATATCCAAAATATGAATACAATGATGGCCCTAGGGACCTAGTTATAGTAAATGTTTATTCCCAAGTTACCTAGAGTGAGAAATAATTAATAGTAAAAGTAAATATTTAGGGCTAAATTTAGAAAAATGTTACACCACAAAATGTTACATGCCTCCAATCATACCTTTAACAAGATAAGAATATTCTCAAATAATTTAGTGCAACTTTACATGCCAGAATATTATTTTCCAAGACATTTGCCTTGGGATTCATACCTTCAATCTACCTTTATGAATGTTCAAGTGATTAGCTCTAGTTTGGTGATTAAATAAATTATATTTTATTAGTGAATCACTCATAGTCATAGGTAGATTGCCCAATTTTTTCTAGAAAATTGCTCTCTGAAGCCAATTGATTATTTTTGGCTAGTGATTCAATGTTTGGAGTATATCAACCAATTTTTGCAAGTAGATCAATCCTTATCCATACCTAGTCAAATTTTAGGAATTTTAGGATACCTCAACTACCTAATTTCTATTACTACATTCTCCTTCAAATTTTGAAAAATTTACAAGATAGTGTTGAGGTACTACCAAACAAAACAAGCTACCAAACAATATTAATAAAGGAAGAAGACAACGTTCAATAGTCTAGTCTTGACTAAAGACTAGACTACTTCACTCTCTTTACTTGGTTATCACATTCACTTTATTCAATTCATCCTTCAATAATATCCACAAATTCAATATTTTTATCTATCCTATGTTGGTTTACCTATTTATTTATTTTATTAGTAGTCATTACTAACATTTTTGTTAGTAGAATAAGCAAATTTTGTATTTCTTCCAATGTATCAACTATTATGGAAATCCTTCTACTTCAAATGATCAAGTTGATGGGAAATAGAGGATCATATATGTATTATGCCTTGAATGGGTTACTTTAAATAGTTGAATGTGATAGGAAATAGTATACCAATACTCTAATAGATGTAACCAACCCACCCTCTTATTTCATCTTTCTCCTATATATTGTATGTACATCCTCAAGCACCCTTCTAAACTATATATATATATATATATATATATATGTATATATATGTATACATATATATGTATATATATGTATACATATATATGTATATATATGTATACATATATATGTATATATATGTATACATATATATGTATACATAAATATGTATACATATATATGTATACATATATATGTATACATATATATGTATATATATGTATACATATATATGTATATATATGTATACTATATATATGTATACATATATATATATATATATATATATAACCTTCATTTGTCCATATATTTATGGGGTTATGCCATTTTCATGTTAAATAAGAAGAAATCTTGCCAAAAATTGTTTTAAAATATTTTAATCCTATAAATAATGTGTCAAGGTATGACATGTAGCTTAAAGTTATTTGAAATATAATTATCATCCTAAGGTCCATTGAAACACATCTATTACATATTAAGATAAAATGTGCATAATTTATTATTTGACCTACAATAGAATATATTTCATCTTAATCATCTAATTATAGTAATATAAGGATGGAATCCATGTATAATACTTCCTATTTTAATTGAGAGTAGCACTTGGTTAAATTAGTTGTAGTGGTTGTATCAGAAAAATTGGTGAGATTTGTTAGAGGGTGAGCTATTTTGAATTTTTTTTTATAAAAATTCTATTGAAATTTACTAAACCCAATAATCCATTTATATTTTTAATAGTATTTGGAATATATCAATTATAAATAGACTTGAATTTTGCAATATTTGTTCAAAATCCTTTAATAAAAACAATGTGTACTAGATACTTTATCAAAGCTTGAACAAATTTATATTTGTTTTCCTTTGTATATGTTGAATTTTAATTGAATAAAATTTTAGTACTATGTCCAAGTGCTTTAAATCATTTTCTAGTGGATTAATATAAAATAGGATGCCATCAACCAAAACAAGTATAATTTATTAAGGAATTAAAAAATTATTTTGTCAATGTCTTGAAAATTTAGTAAAACCCATTGTAGTATTTGGAGTAAATCATATTTATCCTATGTATAACATTCTCCATGCAAGTGTTGCATGTAAATATTTAACTTATCCCCAATATTAGTAATGTGTTACACCTAAAAATAAATCCCGAGCTTACTCAACCATGGATAAACCTCCACTTATTTTTGAAAATCAAACTATGGGATCTTCATATAGATATTTATTGAAATATTTTGATAGAATGTGCAATTGAAAAATGTTGTAATAAGATTAACCTCCATTTTTATAAAATTATTTATACCTTCTCTTCCTCCTAATTTTTTAACCTCCATTGAAGAGGTTTACCCACTTTAATCAACAAAACAAATGGTGATATATTTTTATCAAACCTTAATTTTTTTTATTAATAAAAGGGTTTTGAAAGTATCCCAAAACCTTATTACACGTAAAAAAAGGGAAGATCCCATATGGAACCTTAAACCTAAGATAAACTAACCAAAAGGGAGGATATTTGGTGGATGACATCACAAACAATAGCACAATAGAAGAAAGGGGACACAAAAGCCCACACAACCACCAAAGAAGAGATAGTCCCACTACCAATCAAATAAGGGAACCAAAAATGGAACAACCGTAGAGATGCCCACCTACTCAAAGCCTAGGAGATAATCCTAGTTAGCTCCATACTCCTTCAGGATCCCCTCACCCAAGATGGCCTGCTTATGGTTCTTAATTTGATTAATGAGTTTGCTAGCCCTAAGAAGCATAGAAGTCACAAGAGACAAGATATCATCCACGTCAACCATAGGATTAGAATCATTGATAGACTGAGATGATAACACATAAGGATAATGAGTTGATATGGTTTTCTATGTTTTACGAGTAGGAGAGGAGAAAACTAAAGAAGTACCTTTCACAGGAAGAGAAACAACAATGTCTTTACCTTTCTTCACTAAGGATTTCACATGAGATGAGCGTCAGATAGGAGTAGGAGCACCCAAGGAAGATCCCAACAACAAATTCTATTTACCCACCTTGCCAGTAGAGATGGCCTTCACATCAACCAATAGGTCACCTGAAACCTCCTCAAAAGCAATCCAAGGTGATCTCAGGATGGCAAAAGGAGACAAATTATCCTCAATACCTCTAGCTGCGATGATTCCTAGGATGTAGTCCTAGATGATATATTTGTAAATTATAAGATGTATACCTTGATGTTTTAGGTTGGTAAAATTTCCCTTTCGAACACTATCAACTGAAATCTCCATCGAGCAGAATAGGTATTCGGGTATGTTAATCACCTTGACATCCCTCAGGAAGTTGAGGAATGCCATGTGAAAACTATGCAGTAGCGAGGACAGTTCGTCAATCATGAAAAATTTCATCACTTGAACTAAAAATTTATTCCATGGAGATGGGAGATCCTCCCAAATGAATTCAATGTCCTTTTTGGCTAGAAACTTGTCTTTATCTCTAAAATGCATCAATTCGACTACCATCGAATGTTTATCTTGTCTAATAATTTCACCATCATTAACAAGCCCCATTATTTCATCCAGGAGGTCAATCGTGATAGTGAAAGTAAGACCTTGTAGTGCAACTATCCCAATTTTGAACAAATTCCTTCAATAATTTTAGATTGTGTCCCTAAAATTTTCTCAAAAATGTGAGAAGACCATGTAACCCTAGGATATCCTCCACCATAGGGTCAAGTTGGAGATATTCAGGATCAATGAGCACCATCGATGACCTCCTTCTGCAAACAAAACCAAAGATAAATTTATCCCAGAACTCAGACTCAAACCACTCACCCAAAATCTCCTACTTAAGCATGAATAAGAGCACAATTAAATGAGAATATATGCAAATAAAAAAGGATTCAGTAATGAAGCTAAGGAGGAACATGTTGTCACTCTTGGAAAGAACACTCAATCTGGACCATTGATAAAAAACTTTGAACTTGGAAACCCTCATCACACGAATTTTTTGACGATCAAGAATGATTATACCAATGAATGAAGCGATGACTAAACAAAGAGGCAAGGCGATGCGGATTAAGAGCTACTACAAAAATACATCGGGACTCAAGGACTGGCTTAATCTGGAAGATAAAATTGCCATTCAAATATAACATCACACCTTAAATTTAAATATAACATTTGAATATTATTTTTTACCTCTTCCCTACCTAAAATTAGATTGAATTTTAGAGTAGTTTCTATGCATATTAGGAGTTTTTTTGTGTTATAGAGGGAGTAAAGATAAATTTGGATATAATAACACTTTTTACTTTACTAAAAAAATAACCAAACATAAATTAGGTCACTTGTTCATCTAGTGCTAGACTTAGACTTAAGCCAAACAAATTTACAAACATGACAAGAGTGATGACTTTCTTCCATAGTATTTATGATAAGTAAAAAGAAGCACACATAGCATAATACCTTACTTCCACTTATAGATGAGAGGAAGTAAACTCTAGTTATATAAAATGCTAATGTGTGCTGAGGGAATTAATAATACATTGATTAGGGATTTTATAAATAATATGAAACGACCTTTCACTAGTTTTATGACTAGATACATATCAATCATGTAATTTGTTTTTTAGCTTATTGAAGCTACTTGTATAGTTATGGTATTTTTGTCCTCTAAAAGACATCTATAATATAAAATAGCCTATAGAATTATGGATGGTGTATTCAAAACAAAAATACTTGTTTGATCATTTTAATTACTATATTTTAAAAAGATCTATTAGATTGTGGATGGGTATCCCTTTAATATTCATTGATTGATTAAAAAAATTATGAACAAGTATTATATATTTGATGATAATAACAATATTTTTTTTTGAGATTGATAAGTTTTACAAAGAAAATAAAAAGAATCAAATAACTAAGGTTATATTTTCAAAATTAGTATTCTATATGTAAACTTGGTGAATACAAAAATGAGTAAGATAATTTTGATTCTTATAACCTATATGATTTATTAAATGAGTTTACACAAGGTTTTTATGAGGGGCCTCTATCCCCTCATACTAAGTGGGGTTTAAATCTTAGACATCTCAAAGAGAGGCCAAAGCCCTTACCACTGCAATAAGATTACAACTTAAGAGTGAATATATTTTTAAACATAAGAATTTGTCTCATTTTATATTAGTATGAAAAATAAAAATAAAATTATGTTCAATTAAATTATTTTTTGATTATTTTTTTGATTAGGGTAAAATCTAGGTTTTTGAAAGGGTCCAAACCCTTTTACATTCCTAGACTGGTCTATCTAGTCTTACCAATAAAAAATATTTGTCTCTTAAGGCTACAAGACATTCAAAATATTGAACTACCTTGTTTCAAAACTATACATATTTACATTCATTTTCAATCTATTTACATTCATATCTTTGAAGTATCTCCAAAAATGGAACCCTAAATAGACAAGTCCATAGGCATCTAGAAAATGGAACCCTTAGTAGACAAATCAATAGATATCTAGAAAATGAAACCCTTGATAGAAAAAAAGGGAACCCTTAACAGGTAAATCCCATGAAAACCCAAATCGACAAATTTCTCACTCAAAATATTACAACACTTCCAAGAAGTCATAAATATAAAAATCTCTATAAAATGGAACCCTCAACAAACAAGTCTACGGATCTTCAAAAAATGGAACCTTAGCATACAAGTCCATAACTATCCAAAATATGAAACCCTAAGTAGACAAATCCATTGATATCAGAAAATGGAACCCTCAACAGACAAATCCATAAATCTCCAAAAAATAAAATCCTTAGTAAACAAATCCATAGATATCCAAAAAATAGAACCCTCAATAGAAAAATACCACAAAACCTAGACTGACATATTTCTCAACTTCTTATGGTTGAAAGTGGACAAATCCCATAGGTCTCTAAAAAATGGAACTCTCAGTAGGCAAGTCCACAAAGCTTTAAAAAATAATTTGACTATGGATAGAAATTGGAACTTTTACCCGATGAATTAAATTTATATATTTCCTTCTTCCTTTTCCACTAATTGGAGTACAACTAGATGAATCCCATATGGCATTATCCATGTTTTATCTTCCTCTCTAAGAGCCCCCCAATTGGCTAGCCAATCGACCACCCATTTCCTTCTCTATACACATGTACCATATCAAATTATTCTAGTGAATTTAGTGATCTTAGTGTATCCATTACTATTTTTGCTACTCTCTAGCTTGCCACCACCTTTTTATTCAGGAAATGAACAATATTCAATGAATCTGCCTCAATTATTAGATTCCTAGCTGCCAAATGAACTGTCATATTTAATATTACCAAGACTGCTCTAGCTTTAGCCTAATGATTGGTAATAATATCCAAGTACTCACTCATCACTTTAATCAACATTCCTTCGCTATCCCTTAACACTCCTCTAATATTCCTCAGGTTTCATTTAGAATCCCCATAAATATTTAGTTTCAACCATCCTTGTTTGGGTGGTTGCCACTTAGTAATGATACTTAAGTCTCCTTATGGATTGTCATTCACCCCAATTGAACATAGGTTCCAATGTTCACTTAATTTTACCTCCTCCATTGACTTTGGAATCCCATGCATTTTTAATGCTTTAACATTATCCACTATGGATGCTATGATGTGTTCTTTATTTTGACTATATATCTCTTCTCCCATTTGAAAATCCTTCTATTTATCTCCAATCAAAATTCCCATTTATAATAAAAGGAAATTAGATTCCAAATTTAATTTAATATTGGGATCTTAAAATGCTTCTCCCACTATTCTATCCAAACTGACATGTCATTAGGCAACACCCACACTACCCCCATCTTCTTTATTATATCCTATGATATTTTGAGGGAGTATTTACATTCCATTATGACATAGCTCATCAATTTATCATGAGCTTTAAAAAGGTAACATATGTTTGAGAACTAAAAACCCTTGTTATGTAGACTATTCGCTGTTAAAATCTTGTTTTGGACCATTAATCATAGGAAAAGTGTTAGCTTTGTTATTGATTTATTTCCCCATAATTGGTCCTAGTGAAATACCGCTAGGAACTACAAGTGAAAGGTCAAAGGCTAGTTTAACAATGAATGACCCTTCCTGAGTAGCTCCCCATACTATTGAATCCTTAGCCAAATTGAAGCTTACATAATATATTTTTTAGTTTACCTGTTAGCTTTTGTACATCTTCCTCATACTAATTATAAGTTCTTAACTCCTTCCATCTTACCTATCCTCCTATAGTCAAATAATTAGTCACCATATTCCCATAATTCTATTCCAGGTCTACTCTAATTCTTGCTAAGTCACCATCCTTCACTATTGAGGACTTCTCTAGCTATGCATATTCCCAAAAGTGGATAGTCCTACCATTCCCTACATTCCATTTGATTCCTTTCCATAACATATCTCTACCCTTACTCTATGGTTCCACTTTAAATATTATTGATAGGACTTTAGTGTGGTCAAAAATCTACTATCCTCTTGGTTATCAAGGTATTTTTCTCTTAGAATTATTTTCTGTAAGGCATGTCCCTCTTTCACTATCCTCCATCCTACCTTTGCTACCAAATCCTTGTCCATATCCATTATTATTTTAAGCCCAAGTCCTCCATTTGATTTATCATTGCATACTCTCTCCCATGCTACAAGTAGAATTCTACTTTTCTCCTTTAGTCCTAACTATAAGAATCTTCTTTGAATTCTATTTACTATATTAACTACTTTAAGTGGGATCTTCAACACTAATAATAAAAATACAACAATTTTTTGGAGAGTACTCTTAAGAAGCTGTAACTTACCTAACTAACTCAACAACTTTATCTTTTATTTAGCTAATTTACTCTAGGTCCTATAAATCCGTACATTCCACCTCTGATTCTTGCATTCCATCATGAACATTGGCATTCCCAAGTAATTAGAAGAGAGTTGAAATACTATACCCAAGATTTGTTGCTATTATTCTTTACCAATTCTCTACAGTGTTTATAAAAACACCTTACTCTTGTTTATATTTATCATTTGTTGGAATGTTTTTTCACAAAATATCCTACTAAATTCTTTCACCTGAACACTTCATGAATTTATTTATCCTAATTTAATTTTAGATTTCTCCAATATCATTTCTCACTAAGGATGTCATGAATGCTATTCTTTATTTTATAATTTATTAAGGTAGTTAAAATTGTTTATTCTATACGAGGAATATAAAGATATTTTGTATTACATTTACAACTGTGTGATTAACAAAATGAAATTTAGAATATTAATTTTAATTTTAAACAAATATTAAATAAAATATGAATATTAAATACTACCTAAAGGAAATGGATTCTATGGATTAGTCTATGTATGTTTTTTAATTTACATTCTATTTTTCTAATTATATTAGGGTAACTTTCTAACTAAAGTGACACTTATTAGGGTAACTTTCTAACTAAAGTGACACTTATTTGTTTGTTTTCTTATCATTTGCTTAATGAAAGTTTAATAAAAACATAATTTTAGATAAATTAAACCCTATATTAAGTGTGTTTCTATGGTCTATACATTTAAGCTTTAAAAGACTCGAATAAGGTATCAAATTATCTAATTTACAGTTTTTTAAACCCTTGACGTGTGTAAATTCTCAAGCGATGATAAATCCATTTATCAGACTAAATAATATTGTTTTTTTAAAGCACCACACTAAAGCGCCGTCTACATGGTATTAAGTATAATATCATACTTTAGAATGTCTATGTTAAATAGATCAATATTATTTGTAAATTGGTAGTATCATTGTTAATTATTGACACTCTCGTTCACATTTTTGGAGTTAAGGAAAAGTACTATTGATGTTATCTTTGGAGTTGAAGGAAAAGTACTATTGATGTTATCTTTGGAGTTGAAGGAAAAGATTTGAGGGGTGTTATTGGGATTTCTTATAGTTGATATTTTAATTTTATTAGGATTTTGGATGTTATTGGGATTTTTTATAGTCGATCGTCAAAGGACTTATTGTCGAGGCACTCCCAAATCCTCTCTTTCGTACGAGATATCGAGCGGTTCAGAGTTTTGTCCAAACTATGGGCCAAGCAGAAAGCCAAAGATATTTTGGAGTCTTCTTTGGAAGTGCGTAGAGGGGACTTCAACTGGCCCCTGGAGCCCGAGATTACCGACTCCTTGGATGGGAGCTGACATTTTGCCAGTATGTATGTCACCTTTACAGGGTCAGGGGTAGTAAGAAGTGTCGATCCAACAGACTTTTAGAGAAATTTACGAAAAAGGATTCGAGTGGTAAGGCACCATTGTCCTCAACACAGGTTTTCCAGGATGAGCGTTGGTCGAGGTGGTTTGCAGGGAATAATGCTTCGAAAAACGTGAAGGTGAAACCCACCCTGACCCAACAAATAAAGCTGATTGTGGATGAATAGGTTATAGTGCTGGGCACACTCAAGATGGCAATTGAATTTCTGTAGGAGGTAAACAATCAAATGAGTGGATTGCTGGATGAGGTTGCTACAAGCAGGAACGTTTATGATTAATCTAACATTTAGTTCTTGTGTGGGGATAGGGTAAGTTGTAAGGTTTGTTCCTGGGTGGTTTTTCACCTCCCCCGTTTTAAGTTGTAAGGTTTGTTCCTGGGTGGTTTTTCACCTCCCCCGTTTTCATTTGTTTTTATTGTTGCCCAGTGGGCCTCTATTTTTATGGTCTTTGCCGGAGTTTTTGTATCGGATTGTGAGAGCCTGTCAAAACTTTCACCTTTAATTAAAAAAAAAATTAAAAATATCTTTACCAAAATTCTGGTTTTTTGAAAATTTTTAGGATAGTGTAATCCTCACTTGTTTTTCATTTATGACAATGGAAAAAGTCTTTATTGAGTGTCAAGGACAGTCTTGGCCAATCTAGAATCTTCTTTATCCTTTCATTTTACGCTTTAAGTTTTGATCATATAAACTTTGTGATGCCGCTGATGAAAGGTTGATGATATTCTCTACCTTAATGATCCTCTTTCCCCACCTCATCCCATTTAGTGCCTCGCCAAATTAACCAAATAACACCAAAGATCAAATTATGTTTTCTAAAAATAAATAAATAACTCATCCACAATTGAAAACTACTTAACCACCATTTAACATAATATAACAAAATAAAATTGTAAAACCTTAAAAGAGTTTTAAATTGGTTAATTGAGTCCTTTTTTATCGTATGATGATAAAGTTACATACACAAGGAGATCTCCGTGAAAATCCATCATTACCACAACAAGTCTCTAGGATTAAATAAATGATTTACTTTTTAGTACATAAGCCTATATATTTTTATTTATTATGACTTTATGATATATAAATAAATTTATTTTAACTTTGATATCATGTGAACTTATAATGACTAAGATGTTATTAAGCATTGATATACATTTTATAATCTTATAATCTTAACTCAAGTTCAAGTTTCTTCAAATTTTTTCATTGCGTAAAACCTCCTATGATAATGTGACGTGTCATAATATAATTTGTGATAATATTATATTATAACTCATTGAAAGTATGTAACACGTGATATGAGTGCAAGAAAGAAGTGATCCTCATATTTAGAATTATTGTTCAAGATCTTTGAAACAATTCAAAAATTTAAGGTTTTTAATATGGAAAAGCTAGGTCTAAGGAAAGTAAGACATAAATGGAAGTCATGATTCCCTAGTTGGGTGTAAGGGTCCTCTTTACTTTAACCTTGCAATAGAAAAAAGTAGTAGAGAACTGGAATACACTCAATATGTGGGTTTATGTTTATGAAAAATATAATTCGATATTAAAAAAAATGTTTCATTCCGTTTAATCATCAACAAGAAGAAAAATTAATCATTTGTAATCAAATTAGTTTATTCAAGAAAATAAATAAAAGTATTTATTTTTTTGGTTGATAGTAGAAGGGGTTTTAAAAGGGTCCCCAAACCTATTACAAGTAGGGTTTTGAAAGGCACCCTCAAACCTTAGATATAGCAATAAGACATCAAGAAAGACTGAGTTGGATTCCATGAATCAAACCCAAAAATCCAATGAAACAACCTCTTAGCAAATAAGTCGCATATTTTTATCAAGAAAATACAAGAGATTGTCCCATGGTCAAACCACCATGTGCTCTGAATCTAAAGCAATGGAGAAAAATAGTAGAATAATGAAAATGCTACTAGTTAAAAATAAATTTACAAATAAAAACTGCCCAAACTAAAGCATTTTTCGTCTAACATGAAAGGAGAACAAAGGAATCCTGTCATCACAATCAACAAATCTATCCAACAAAGCACATAACAGGATTAACCCTCATGAGAATAGTCAGTTTAAGAAAAAACACTAGAAATATCGAAAAAAAAAATCCATAGCATAAAAACCATCTAGGAGATCTGCATAAGAAATTCTATGAAACCCGTAAATCTTGCTGGAGTCAACCAAAAACGTTTCAAGAAAAATTACTCTCATGTATAAGAAAAAGGAGTTGGTAACATTCCACACTGCACCTACGACGGATAAGGGTAAGATCCAAAAAAAAAAAGCCTTAGAACCTTGGGATCAAACACACCACCACTACTGGAACTGGAGAAAGATATCTCTACAGACCATCGTAGGTAGTAAAACCATCAGACATGGGGCCAAAAGCCGAAAACCACCAAAAATGGGGCCAAAATCCAAAAACCACACCATAAAAATCCACTTTCATCCCAATTGGTTTGGATTGGCATTTGACCCTATATCCTTGAAATAGCCAGATACAACAAGAAATTACCGAACCCAGAAGAAAGCGACACAAACTAGCCACAAACCCACTACTGGTAGAGAACCCTAGCAATAGAGCCATACAAGAACCATCCAACTATTAGGATCCTAATCCTAACTTAGATTATTATTCATTTTATTCATTTAATTAATGGACCATCGTGTCCTTTCACCATCATGACTAATAGATAGGTTTATATATGCATTCGTAGAAGGTGTCTTTGGGCATCGAAGAACAATTATATTTATAACTCCTTGTGAGCAATTGGAAGGGTAACCTCCATTTTGAAACAACGATCAATAAAAAGTGATTTAATTTCATTCATTTGCATTCCATTTCTATTCTTCTTCACTGATTTCCAATCATTAGGAACTAGGTTCCTAACAACTGGTATCAGAGCAGAGATCCATAAGGCCATTCACACTCATTTTTACAAATTTTTTTCCCTAGATTCATCATTGTTCATTGTTACCCATTCCACACCCATTTTTCACTTAAAGTACACCACCATACCATTGCATTCACCAACATTTGACCTCCACATTACACCTCAGGGCTCCACCTTATACCTCCCTCACAAGCATGTTCGAATCCACCCAAAAAAGTAGAAGCAACGCTCTTGAGAAGATGAAACCGGTGCAGGGAGTAACAACGATTTCAAGAGACAATAACAAGGGAGAACGTGCCAAAATTCCATTGCAAATACCTTCAAGAGGGACGTCCTCAACCTCTGTTGCTTCCAGATCGATGAAGAGCTCGAATACGCACATCAAATCATCCAAAAAAATATTTTTGCTGCATATACTTGTTTTTTGGCATCGAGAAATTTGAATTTGAGGGCGACATCAAATTTTTCATTGGGGATAAATCCCACATCCTTCATGTTAAAGTGAACTCAGGGTTTATAATGATCGGTGCTCTTACATTAGAGTTTCTAGAGTGTTAGGCCTACGCACTCACGCATGAAGCATTGAGCGCCAGTTGTGGGCATGTCGTGTGTTGGAATTGTTTGGAATAGCGTTTGACTCATTGATTTTAGATGCTCCACTTCACCATTTCAATTTTTGATCTGCCTACCCCCCGCCACTTAGCCGCTCCACTCTGATTTTTGCCTGCCATCCTTGCTAGTCATGCGCGCTAAAATTTTAAAATTTAAAAGAATTTTACCCGTCAAATAGACCATTCAAAAATTCAAATTGATTGACCATTCTGTCAAGGACAAAGAAGGAGTTATTTCAAAAGAAAATAACAAAAATTTTACACCATATCAAGCAAAATTGATAAATTTTTCAATTTTTGACAAAATATCCCCATATATTTTTAAAATTTTGTCAAAAGTTGATTTAAAATTTTACTAATTTTTCAAGAAGAATTGAAATTAAGAAGGCTAAAACTCGCAAAACTATATCAAAATGGTCGATGGTAGGAGATCACAAGACCAGATGAAGGACTTCATGGATGGATTAAATAAATGGAAAGATGATCTCGAACAAAAACTCTCGACAAAAGTAGCAGAAATAGATTTAAAAATCATTGCTACTAATCACTCCGTGGACATGTTACAACAAAATATGGCAGTCATCCAAGCTGGCCAACCTCTCACACCACCGAAACAACAAGCATTACTCGAAGGGCCACAAACATCAATCCTACCTCGAACCACTAAATTGGACTTTCCAAAATTTGAAGGAGGTGACCCCACAAATTGGATCTATCGAGCGGACCAATATTTCTCCCTCTATCAAATTCTTGAAACCCAAAAGGTTCGCATCGCATCCTTCCACCTAGAAAGTACCGCTACGCAATGGTACCAGTGGTACGAAAAGACAAATGGCACCCCCACATGGACAGAATTTACAAAAAATATAATGGTACAATTTGGCCCAAGAAAATTTGAGGATTTCACAGGAGCCCTCACCAAACTCCGCCAAACCACTACAGTATGAGAGTACCAAGCTCAATTCGAGAAATTGGTAAACTTTACATCAAGACTAGATGCATCATTCTTCCAAAGTTGCTTTATCAGTGGTTTAAAAGAAGACATTCAACTAGAAGTGCAAATGCTCAATCCTCCCGACATGTTGCACACTATTGCATTAGCTCAAATGGTGAAAGAAAAAATTAATAATCAACATCGACTTGGGATTCAACCAATGAGCAAATCTCAACATTCCTCCACCACCCCAAAACTAAATAGAGTTTTACCAATCAAAATAATTAGCCCTGAAGAGATGAAGGAAAGATGAGAAAAGGGCATTTGTTTCCACTCTGATGAGAAATTCATTCCCAACCATAAATGCACTACCCCCAAACTCTATATTTTAAATATGCTTGACCAAGGTAATTCAAAAGAAACTATTGAAGTGGAAGAAGTGACAAAACCCCAGAAAATAACACAAAGAATGCACCTGAAATCTCCTTTAATGCCTTTGCTGGTTTCTCCTCCCCACAAACTATGAAGGTCAAGGGGTACTTTAAGAAACAAGACCTCATTGTGCTTCTAGACTCTGCAAGCACACACAATTTTATCGATCCAAAAGTGGTAAAACAAGTCGATTGCTTCATACATCCTTGTAATAATTTCGAAGTTATGATCGGCAATAGAGGACGAATTGCATGCAAAGGAAAATGCCAAAATATTAAACTCACTATGGGTGATTATAATATGAAAACTGATATGTATGCATTGCCACTAGGGGATGTGATATCGTTTTAGGAGTACAATGGTTGAGAACACTAGGCACCATCCAATGGGATTTTGAAGACCTATGGATGAAATTCACACAAAATGGTCAAACATATACTATCAAGGGGTTAAATTCAGGCCCTTCCCAAGTAGTAAGTTCCCATAGAATGGAGAAGCTTATTCGAAAAGGAGGTAAAGTTATGATGGCACAATTATTCTCCATTCAACCAACAAATGAGGAAAAAGCAATAGCACCTGAATTACAACAACTCCTAGCATGCCATGACAAGGTATTTAATGAACCAAAAGGATTACCTCCTCAAAGAAGCCATGATCATACCATTCCACTTCTTCCTGGGCACCAACCTCCTAATATTCGACCTTACCGATATCCATATCTACAAAAGATAGAAATAGAAAAACTAGTACAAGAACTACTAAAAGCAGGAATTATTAGACCTAGCATGAGTTATTATTCTTCTCCTATCATATTAGTCCAAAAAAAGGATGGGTCATGGCGCTTATGTGTTGATTTCCGTGCCCTTAATAAACTAACTATCAAAGATAAATTTCCTATCCCCGTCATTGACGAGTTATTAGATGAACTTCATGGAGCAACATATTTCTCCAAATTAGATTTACGATCAGGCTACCACCAAATTCGAGTTAAGGAAAGTGATATTCCAAAAACTGCCTTTCGTACTCATGAAGGGCATTATGAATTCATGGTTATGCCATTTGGCCTTACTAATGCACCCTCTACATTTCAAAGTTTAATGAACAAGGTATTCCATCCTTTCCTTCGCAAGTTTATTTTAGTTTTCTTTGATGACATTCTAATTTATAGTAGAACATGGGAAGATCACTTACGCCACATAGACCAAGCACTAAGGACCTTGGAGGACAACCAATTATATGCCAAAAAATCCAAATGTTCCTTCGAAAAACAAGAAATTGAATATCTAGGCCATATTGTCTCTAAAGGAGTTAAAGTGGATCCCCGTAAGATTGAAGATGTGAAAAATTGGCCTATACCAAAAAATTTAAAAGGATTGCATGGATTTTTAGGATTGACAGGGTACTATCACAAATTTTTCAAAAATTATGGTAAAATTGCAGCCCCTTTAACAACACTACTCAAGAAAAATGCTTTTCTTTGGTCTTCAAAGGCTGAAGATGCCTTTATCACTTTAAAAAATGCAATGTGTACCACCCCTATCTTAGCCATGCCAGACTTTTCCAAACCATTTATTATTGAGAGTGATGCTTCAGGAGTGGGAATAGGAGTTGTGCTAATGCAAAATGAAAGACCATTGGCCTTTACTAGCAAGGCTTTTTCTCCAAAGAATTTGGCTCATTCCACTTATGAAAAAGAGATGTTAGCTATTATTCACGCTATTCAACATTGGTGACCTTACCTTATAGGTCAACATTTCACTATTCGCACTGACCACCATAGTCTAAAATACTTTATCGAGCAACGCATAACCACTCCCGAGCAACAAAAATGGGTTACAAAATTACTAGGATATGACTACGAGATCATATATAAAAAAGGCAAAGATAACATGGCTGTCGATGCACTTTCCAGAAAGTTTGAAGACATTCCCTAATTTTTGCTTTGAGGACAAAGCTCTTTTTAAGAGGGGTGGCTTGTTAGGATCCTAATCCTAACTTAGATTATTATTCATTTTATTCATTTAATTAATGGACCATCGTGTCCTTTCACCATCATGACTAATAGATAGGTTTATATATGCATTCGTAGAAGGTGTCTTTGGGCATCGAAGAACAATTATATTTATAACTCCTTGTGAGCAATTGGAAGGGTAACCTCCATTTTGAAACAACGATCAATAAAAAGCGATTTAATTTCATTCATTTGCATTCCATTTCTATTCTTCTTCACTAATTTCCAATCATTAGGAACTAGGTTCCTAACACCAACTAGAGCAACCAAGCCATTAGAGTTGAATCTATCTAAGGGAACACCATCATATTTTTACAACCAAACACCATACCAAGCTCACCCCAATGGGTTTGGGTTAGTAGATGGCCCTTTCCTCTCCTTGGAAAGCCAAAAAAACATGAAACTACTGAACCCAAAAGAAATGCTGCACAATCCAACCAAGTCCCCAAAACTAGAAAATAACCCAAGAAATGTAGCCACCCAACACACCCACCAACTAGAGCGAGAGCCAACCAAGGGATAAATAACCATATTTTTCCACTACATTATAACGACCTAGGATCACCCCTACAAGTTTGGGTCAACATTTGGTCCTCTGCCCCAAATAAAAGTGATAATGCCAAACCCATAAGAGAGAAAAACATACCAGTAATACCCCCAGTAAGCAGGACATCCTGATCATGAACCACAATAGAGAAACTAAGCATGAGTAGTAGCAAGATCCAAAATGGGAGAAAGGAGACCTCCCGCTCAAAGGATTTTTGAGCATCAAATCTAGAGCGAGAGTGAAACCCTCATGGAGGAAGCCCTCACATAGGAAACCCTCATGGGTCCTCTTTACCATGGTGAGGTCCAGGACCTCTCTGCCATGGTGAGGCTCAGGATCTCTCAGGCCCTCTTTGGCATGGTGAGGCTTAGGCTCTCTCTATCATGATAAGGCTCAGGCGAGAGGAATCCCTCCATAAGTATAAGTTTTTTAATATTTAGAACCTATCACTATTTATATTTTCAATAATGGCACAATAAATTTTTTCTTATATGTTGGTAAAAATGTATTGAATCAATAAATCCATACAAGAAACAAAGAATCCCAAAACAATAACCCTTACAAGGGAAAGAAGAAAGAGACCCCAAAAACCACCTAAAACCCAACAAACAACAATCTCAACCAAGTATATCCACAACAAGTAAATTAGCAAGATGACGAGAACAATCCAATGGGAGCTGATCCCATTCCCTAACATTCCAGTCTTCCTAAAACTCAAAAGCCCATTTTACCAAGCAATCAACCACACCATTCCATTCCATGGGAATATGAAAAAATGAAATAAACTCCAGATGATAATAAATTTAAATTATCTACCAAGCCACTAATACCAACTACCAATGAATATTAGAAATATTATGAGTCTTCAACAAATTAATAATAATATGAGATTCCAAATCATATATTATCTTTCGCTATCCTATAGCATAACCTTTTTCCAAATTAAAATGAATAGCAATGGCCTCCATATAATTATTAGTTTGCTTCCCCTTATAATATGAGAAAATGAAAAGAGCTACATTGCTACTATATCTCCCAACATCGCCAATACCTGCATACCTAGGATTCCCTTTGGAAGAACCATCAATATTAATCTTAAACACCCCCTAAGGTGGAGGATGCCATCTGCCATCTCTTGAAACTTTTTTATTGAGGCCTCTCCTCCTAATTGATAAAGAAGGATGAGGGCCATTCTCCACTAAACGTAGGTATTGCAAAATCAAAATATCAGACTGCTCCAAAGGAATACTGATCTAACATTTAGAAGAAACAGTTTCTTGGATCATACCAATAATCCTCTGCTAAATATGATAAATAGTTAACTATCTACCTTGAAAAAATCTTTGATTTCTTTCAAGCTAATTCTGCCATATAATACATGAGGGCCCAATACTCCATGTAACTTTAAGAAAGAAAGCCTTAGCAAGAGGTCTTCCTAAACTCGTCCAGAACTCAAGAAGAGAAGAGGCATGAGAACAAGACCATTTCCACACCCTCCACCAAATATGCCAAATTTCTTGCGCAAATGAACACTATAAGATCAAGTGCCCTAGATATTCATCACTATTATCACAAAGAAAATAAAATGAAGGGCCCTAAAAACCTCTCTTTTGGGTATTATCCTAGATAAGACATCTGTTCCTGGTAGCCAAACACAAATAGAAATTGTGTTTGGGCCAGGAAAACTTATTTCAAACTTGTTTCCACCAAGGAATCTCCTCATCCCTAAAATTCTACCTATCTAAAACATGATAACCATAAGCCACCAAGAAAACCCCTCTAGGATCTAGACTCCAAGCCAAAACATCAACATCCTATAAATAAAAGCACTCCCTAGTAGCCAAAATGTGAACCAACTCTTATCTATCCTGAACAGAACCACCTACAAATCAATCTCTAGGATATTTCCACTGAACTACCTCCACCTACCCAAATATTTTGGCAACTTTATAATCCATCACCTTGTACCAACCAAAATCCAAGAAACAATTACATAGCTCCTAAATATGAGAAAACATAGATAAAATTGTAGGGAAACCATCCCAAGAATCATACCAGAAAGGAGTCTTCGAGTCTTTGAGATAAATCTGGAACAATCCTTGCTTAACAAGAGTAGCCCCCTTCTTAAGGGTGTTCTAGATAAAAAAGCCTTTACTAGATAAACTATATCTAGGTATCTTAGAGCCATCAACCCCATTAAGATACTTAAAGGAAATAATTTTAGCCCAAGCATGGTCTTGAGAAATGCACCATCTCCAATAAAGCTTGGATGCCAATGCTTGACCAGAAAGAGAAGTCAAATGAATACCCAAACCACATTCCTATTTTGGTCTACAAATAGTCTCCCACTTAACCAAAATCCATTTTGAAGACTCAAAATTTCTAGCCCATAAAAATCTTCTTGACAGAGATTCAAGCTTATGAATTAAACTAGCAAGAGTGACCTGAATCATGCATCGATAAATACATGAAGCTTGAACTACCAACTTAAGAAGCAACACTCTGCCAGCAAAAGAAAGCCACTTAATAGTCCAATGAGAGACTTTAGTCTAAAATTTATCCAAAATATTATTCTAGATACCTTGAGGTAGAGGGACCACAGATAGACGAATTCCCAAATAAATTAAAGGAAGAGCTCCAATCTAAAACCGAAGAATCTGAGCAATTCTAGCCTGTATAAGAGTATTAGTATTAAAAAAGAAGATAGAGTATTTCCCCTCATTTATCTTCTACCTCGAAGTAGCTAAATAAATATCCAAATATCTTCTAAAATTAGTTGCTTCCCTAATAGAGGCAAGACCCATCAGAGCAGTATCATCCATAAATTGAATATGAGAATACGTAGGTAAACTATTACACCACCTCCAACCATGATTCAACCTCTTACTGACCTATGATTTAGAAGTCTACCCAAACCCTTAGCCATAATAATAAAAAAATAAGGATACAAAGGATCCCCCTAATGGAGACCTATCAAAGCCTGAAATAAAGTAGAAGGCTCACCATTGATAAGGATAGAATAGGATGGAGACGTAATACAACTCATCACCCAACTAAACCAATTGGAGTCGAAACCAAAAGCAAGGAGAATTTTACTTAATAAAGACCATTTAGACCTATCATAAGCTTTAGCCATATCCAATTTTATAAACATAGCTTTTTCTTTAGAAATTTCTATAGAATGAATGGCCTCAACAACAATAGCCACACCATCAAGGATTTTGTGACCAGGAGATAGGTAGGTTTAATAAAATTGATAATAATTGTGTCAATATGCTTTGTGTTTAGGAATATATATGTTCGTCGATGGGAATATATTGAAGCTTGATTCTGTGTTTAGAAACTTCATCACGAATGAAATGACAATCTATGTCAATATGCTTTGTGCATTTGTGATGGACTGGATTCTTGACCAAGTTCAAAACACATAAGTTGTCACAAAACATGTGAATAGGAATTTCATTTGGTAGGCCCATGGTAGCCAAGATGCGACTTAACCATATCACTTCACACACAGCTCCTCGTGTAGTGTGATACTCTGCCTCTATTGAAGATAAAGCAACCATCTGTTGCTTTTTACTATGCCATGAGACAAGACCAGATCCAAGATAAAATACATATCTTGATGTTGATTTTCTATCATCTAAGGATCTAGCATAGTCAGAGTTAGTGTAACTCTGTAAGAAGAATGAGTTATTCTTCTTGTACTCTAGATCATATTCTACACTACCTTGAATGTAGTGAAGAACACATTTAGCTACTTTTCAATGAGAGGATTTTGGTTCCTACATGAACCGAGAAAGATAGTTTACAGAATAAGTAATATCTAGTCTAGTATTGGTTAGATAGATAAGGCTTCCAATCATATGTCTATATAGCATGCCATCTACCTGTGGTGAATCATCATACCGTGATAACTGAAGCCCTAATTCCATCGGTGTTGCCTTGGGCTTGTAATTAGTCATACAATATTTTTATACTAAAGTCTTGGCATACTTTTTTTGAGTCACCCTAAGATGATTCTTCTTCTGTTCTATCTCAATACCAAGATAGTAGTGGAGAAGTCTCAAATCTATCATATCAAATGACTCTTTCAAGTCATTTTTTATGACGCTAATCATTTTATCTGAATTGTCGATGATGATCAAATCATCTACATATAATACAAGAATTAATATTTCAGAACATGTGTTCTTGATATAGATATTTGCATCAGATGGACTTCTCTTGAATTTGTGCTACAGTAGGTGACTATCCATTTCAATGTACCATGCTCTTGGGGCTTGTTTAAGCCCATATAATGATTTGACCAATTTGCAAACCTGTTGCTCATGGCCTTCCTCAAAAAATCCAGGGGATTGAGTCATGTATACCTCTTCTTTTAAGTCACCATTTAGAAAGTCATTTTTTACATTCATATGATGTAATTTCCATCCGAATTATGCTGCCATAGCACAAAGAAATCGAATGGTGGTCATACTTGCCATAAGAGCAGAGGTTTCCTCATAGTCAAGGCCTTCCTTTTGAGCATATCCCTTCACCACAAGATGGGCTTTATGCTTGTCTATGGTACCATCTGCCTTATATTTGACTTTGTAAACCCATTTGTAGCCTATGGGTTTCTTTCCTTTAGGTAAATCTACCAGCTTCCATGTTTTATTCATGATGAGGGAGTTATGTTCTGCATCCATAGTTGCCTTCCATTGAGGTAGTCTAAGTGCTTCATCAACTGTAGAAGGTTAATTTTCATCAAATTATGATAAGTAAACCCTCTCCTTATCTATTTCCATATCATATTACCTTGCTAACTCTCTATCAACAAAAAGGTCTTGAAAATTTTCACAAAGATCATCAATTAAAGTGGATGCTTCAGTATTTTCTTGTTGAGTCATGCTTCATATTTTTGGAAAATTGAGAGTAAGATCAGGTAGGGAAGTGAGTTTAGAATATTTTATTGTGCTCATATACCATTTGGGAGAATTTTTCTATTATGGAGAAGGAAGTGGTTGTTGTTACTCATCATCAAGGTATACTGATGTAGTGTTAGGTGTTAAATATTCATCAAACACTACATCTCTGCTGACATGTATTTTCTTGGTAAATGGGTATATCAATCTATAGCCTTTTGAGAATTCATCATATCCAAGAAAAACACATGGTAGGGAATTCTCATCTAATTTATTTCTTTTCTCCTTGGGTATATGCATAAAAGCCTTACACCCAAATACCCGTAGATGAGATATGGAGGTTTTCCTTCCACTCCATGCTTCCTGAGGAGTCATACCTTCAATATCCCTTGTGGGTGCTCTATTTAGAAGATATACTATAGTTTGAATAGCTTCAGGCTAGTAAATTTGCTCAAGATTCACTCCCTTAAGCATACATCGAACCATTTCCATAATGGACCGATTTTGTCTCTTAGCAACTCCATTTGACTAAGGAGAATAGGCTGTGGTTAACTGTATTTTTATCCCATGAGTCTATAAAATGAGGAAAATTCCTTTGATGTGTATTCCCCCCCTCGATATGAACGGAGGGTCTTGATGAAGCATCCTGATTCTTTCTCAACATGCTTTTTGAATTGTTGAAAATAGGTAAATGCTTCAGAATTCAATTGCAAGAAGAAGACCCACATCTTGCATGAGTGATCATCGACAAACAATTGAAAATACTTTTTCCTCCACAACTAGTAGACATGGGACCACACAAATCTGTGTGAACCAACTCCAAAGGTACCTTAGCTCGAAAGGATCTAGGTTCAAAGGGCACTATATGTTGCTTTCCTGACAAGCAATCTGAGCATACTGGCAAAGTAGATGAAAGAGTAGGTAATCCTTTCACCATTTGATATTTACTGAGTTCTAGTAAATATCCTAAACTTAAATGCCCAAATATCTTATGCCATAGAGATGTGGTCTTTTTTGTGGTTATTTCCATTGCAGTATGTGTTGAGTTAAGTGCATCTAAGACAAAAAAACCATGTTTGTATGAACCTATTGCTATCAATTTTTATTTCTTGGTGATAAAGCAATGTTTCTTTTCTTTGTCCACCTTGAAATTGACATTCATGTGATTGTCCAGGATTTGTAGAACTCACAAAAGATTATTTTTCAAGACTGGTACATAAATAACTTTTTGAATTTTACATTCTCCATTTGGAAGGGAGACAGAAACACTTCTCCCTAAAATTGATAGGTTTGATCATCAGCAATGGTGACCGGTATACCTTATCGAGCCTCAAATATCTCAAACCAGGACTTATCGCCAGTCATATGCTTACTAGCACCTAAATCTATGTACCACACAATGTCCTTGTTAGAGGAATCTGTATGTGTCATGAGCACCTTGTGTGCTCATTCAGAGTCCGAACTAGAATCTTTAGCTACAATGTGTCCTTGTTGCTGTGTATTCTTGTTCTTTGGTTTGCCTTTGCCCTTCTTGTTTCCTTGTTCATTGGGTGGTTTGTTATTAAACCAACATATTTTGGTTTCATGAGTGTCCTTGTCGTAAATCTTACAATACTACTTCTTATTCTAAGTCTCTTTGGCTTTACCCTTGTTTTTATTAGAAGAAGAACCTTGCTGTTGATTCCACTTTTTCTTACCACTTTGTCTATTCGAGAAAAGAGCATTGTGTAGACACCAAAACAACACCAATCCGATTATGTGACTGCAAACACTGATCACATTGGCACACAGCCCCCAAGGGCAGCCCCCAGAGGTTAAACAGTGGTCCTAACCACTCTCACAGTAGTTTTGGAAGGTCAAAAATCATTTTGGCACCTTCAGGAACTTTGCTCAATATCCGTTCCACCCAGGGACGAATTCTAATTGGGATTCGCTCCGCCCAGGGACGAATTCACAATTCGCTCCAGGGTGGGGCGAATTGCAGGTTTGACGGGCAAAAAGTCAAATCTTGGCAAATGGCAGCTCGGATCCGCCACTTAACGCTTCCTTCATTGCATGGGAGTATAGGTGAGCATTTTTGAGCGTTAGAGGCTGTTACAAGGGCAGTCATGGAGTCCCTATTCAGGGAGGAATCTTCCCTCCCCTGGAAGGGCATGGCTGCCAAGTGGCGCCTCTGCATGCTCATCCCAAGAGACCTCCAGGTCTATAAATTGGTGGGTTTTCTCACCCCAAAATATACAGAGTAAGAGCAATTTGGAGCAACGAAGTGCTGCCATTTTATTTCCCCATACATCCTTGTGCGATTTGTGCCTTTCACATCCGTGATCTCTTTTGGAGAAGAGGTCATTGGGTGATCATTGGAAGGTCGAATATTGAGCCCAAAACCCGACATTTGGCCATAGAATACCACCCCAATTTTTCGACAACACCTTACAAGAGATTTTGGACCCATCCCAAGTGGATTGGCACCGAAATCAGGTCCCAACGGTGGGCGGCCTGCCCGGGCGCCCCGCACTACCGTGAGTCTAATCGTCCCTTTTAGGAACGATTAGGAATCTATGGCAGATTGTTCTTTCTATCATTTTTATCTTGCATTTCATCTTATGCTGCTTAGGTAGTTTGCAATTTCGATTTCGTAATGTTTTGAGCAAATCTTATCATGTTCTATCACTTTTTGTCTTTACTAACTTGCAGGTAGCATCATCAAATTCCTATTAATGGAGGCCAAATTGGGAAAATATGACCATATGGGTCTTCCCAAAATACCCCCAATTAGCTAACCCCAAGTTTGCAGGTCTTTTGGAGCTCTCTAGGTAGGACATTTGGGACAGTACCTTTTCGGCATTTTGTTGCAGGTAAATTCGTCCCGCCTCGGAGCGAATTCAAATCGGTGAGGAATTTCTTGACTGTTATTTTTGCAGTGCCCTCTTGGTGATGTCTTGATGCCCCTGTCAAATTTTTAGAGCATTTGGATTCATTTTAGTTATAGTTTAATTCATTTTTCTCATTCACTTATCGTAGGCTTGGGGATTGCATGTTTTGTTTCATCCGCAGGTGCTACTAACTATTTCTTGTTCCTTTGAACGTAGGATCAGAACATCGGAGGAGCAGCAAGGAATCAAAATTCGTAGACACAAGCGGTGACATTTTGGTCCGCCCATCTTACATGTGGGCACGCGAAAGAAGGATGGTTATCCATGGATGTGACCAAGAGATGAATTTAACGCTCCTCGCCCCTGAAAAGGGAGGATGCGAATTGTAACCGAATTATGAAATACATCAATAAAGAGAAGGGCTGTTATTTCATTTGGGCTTCAATTCATGTTTTTCTCCATTTCATGCATTTTTAATTCGTAGGGTTTAGCGTTAAGTTCAGTTTCATTTTTGCATCGTGCTTGGAGTTTTCCTTTTTTGTTTTCGTATCCTCGTGCTTTCAGTGGCGATCATGGTGGGACCTTGTCCTCTATTTTTAATATCAGAGATCTGATCCAAACTTGGTTGTTTTTGCTTGCAGGTGCCGAGTTTCACATGTTGACTGTTGTTCGTTCCATCAGGAGGCGGATACAGAGCTGTAATTCGTCTTACCCAGGGATGAATGGGAATTCGCCCCACCCTATGATGAATACAGTCCTGTAATTCATTCCCCCTAGGATGAATTTCTGTCTGTGCAGTCTTCGGGCAGAAACTCAGAACCGACAGATTTGGGCAGAGAAGAGGTAAGGATTCTGAACTTTTCTTGTCTATTTTTGTCTTCAGTTTTTCTGTTTTAGGGTACTTGCTTGCTTAGGGAAATTAGTTTTCCTTTACCGCTTGCTTGTTTCCATTTTGCAAAATAAAAATAACCCCACACACCACGTGGCAACTTAAAAACCAAGGCGCTGGTCGTAAAACCCCAGCCCTTGATCAAGACCAACGGTGGATTTCATCACCACCTTGGCTTGAATTTTGCATCCATTACCCCGATCACAACTGTTGCTAGACGTAAATCCTGATGAAAGCTGACCGAGTGTAGCTGGGGTGATTCCCAGTGCATGAGGATAAGTCTTCTATGGTAGGTGTCATAAACAGGGTGATTCCCCTTCCGTACCGCCTACGTTCCACGTACCATCTGCTCTCACGTACCTATAGTTTCCCTCACGTAAGGGCGGGTATATAGAGAGGTTGGTATATCGGCCTGGCAATGGTATATCGAAGGGGCGACCATTTTTGGGAGCCATAAGAGCCATCATTTTGCATTTAAATGTTCTTTACAAAAACCTTCAAAAAAAAAAAAACAAAAAAAAACAAAAACAAAAATAAAAAACACACTAAACCAGGTCTAGGACACACTTTCAATATTTAAATGAGATAATCACTGCTTGTGTGTGTGTATGATCATTTCTGTTTAGTGTAGCATAAAAATCATAAAAAGAGATAAAAATCTACATAGCTTGTAGGAAAGCACCACCATGGTGTACACACGTAGCCAAGCCCAATCAAGGGCGAAAGCTACGAAAAGTGTACAAGGGGGCACAAGTCGCCTCCGCTATAGCCCTAAGGACTTAGTCATACCACCTTGGCGGCCTGACCCACAAGAGAGTCCGCATCATTCCATGTCAAGATGGAATTATAGGGACACCCCTTTGAGGGACACGCCCATTCATCATAGCCCCTTTCGGGAAGAGTCCTTACACGTGGCACTCAACATAGATAAAAAGGCTCCCTTAGAAGCTCGATATGAGTGGCCACCGTGCGATGAAGCGCTAGAGCGGCATAGTTTCCATGAGGAGAGGCCACATGATGATGGCATCCCTCCTTTGCCCCCCATCACTGTTAGAACCAATAGACAAAATCTAGAGCGCAAGGCCCTTCAAGCAGGGTGAGCTAACTCTGCCCACCCCTTTCACACATATGAAAGGGAGCACGAGGAAGATGATTACATTCCTCAAGAGCAATATACAACGTGGGGGCCATGCGCTTCCACACCAGCTAGATACCATGATCACCCACTGAGGCCGGAGCCTCGGGTAAATGCCACCAACCTCGATAGAGGGAAGCGACCTATTGAGATCTCGGATCATCGTGACCGAGGTAAGTGCATAGGAGAGGCATCCAGGCCTCCTAGGCTCAGGATGGTAGAACAAATTGACCTGGCAGTCGCCAGACATGCCGCCCACCAAGCGTAGATCACGCGGCTTGAGCAAGACCAACAGTAGCTAGAGCATCTATATCACCTTAGCAAAGAGCGCATTCGGTGCCAAATAGATGAGCTGCTCCATAACCCAGTGCCTGAGAGGGTCCCAACCCCTCGCACCCAAAGAGCGAAACCATATGAGAGGCATAATCCCTTGGTGCGAGATAGGTCTCCGTGACCTTACCAAGTGCTGCCTCCGAGACCTCCTAGACCTGAGCGGGAGGCCACTCCCTAGAACAATGATGGGTACCCTCCGCGGGGACCCACCCAGGGTCATAGGTCTCATCTAGAGACTCCTCAGGAAGCTTACGAGGAATATGAGCAAGAAGATGAGCGGGCCGAAATGCCCTACCTAGGCGGAGGAGTTGCCATCCGGCCACCCCTTCAGAGGCCTCAAGTCTCCCACAACCCACAATGGGAGCAAACTAAAGAGGAAGAAATTAAATCCTCAGATGCATATAAAGCACTGCTAGAGCGTTTGGAGTCTATGGAGACCAAAACTTCTGGGCCCCAAAAGCCCACTTTACGCCAACTCCGTAGTCATCCTGTGCATCCGTCCGTGCCAGCACCTCCTTACCCTGAACACTTTAAGCTGCCTCAGTTGGCAACCTTTAGAGGTGAGGAAGATGCTCAAGAGCATGTGACAAGATTCTTGAGCCAATGCTTCGGCATTCAGGACAATGATGCTTTGTTATTGAGAACATTTATAACCACATTCGTAGGCCCTGCCTCGGATTGGTTTACTCAATTACCAAAGCACAACATTAACAACTTAGATCAGTTAGTGGATGCATTCCTCGAATGCTTCACCTTCAATACCAAGAAGAAGGCGTCACTGAGTGACTTAGCCAGCCTCAGGCAGTATGAGGAGGAGACCATGGCGGCCTATGGGAATCGATGGAGGACATTGCTTTCGAAGCTGCCCTACCTCCCTCCTATGTCCGACCTCACTCAGATGTTCTCCAAGAGTTGTTTGAGATCGATCTCTATGCTATTGCAGCTGCAGCAATATGCCACCTTAGAAGAAGCTCTAGCGCAAGCTAGGATCATTGAAGAGATCAAAATATAGGATGGCGAGATAGCCAAACCTAAGAAAAAAGAGTGGACTAAAAACACTAAAGTTGGGACCATGCAACAAAAACCCGCTGTGGTTAACCAAGTTGCTATCAATGTCCCTAAGCCTGCACAAGCAACATAGCCTCAAAAGGCTAACTATCAGGTAGTGCCTCCTAACAACTATGATAGAGAAAATTAGAGGCAAGAATAGAGTCAACAGCGTCGCCCTAGGTGACAATTCACACCCTACATAGAGTCCAGGGACTCCTTGTTTGACCGCTTGTTAGCGGCAAACTTGATCAACCTGCCAGAGGTTCAGACTATAGATCCCAATGCGCCCAAGCCTAAGGGGTATAGAGAGGACTTGTACTATAGGTTCCATAGGCGGTAGGGACATGACCTAAATGCCTATTGGAAATTTAAGGGCTTGGTGCAAGACCTGATTGATAACAAGACACTAGCGGTGGATAATCCCGTCGCACCAAGCAATCAACAAATGGAGGTCTTCAAAGACCCCTTGCCTACTCATGCTCCATAGGCAAAGACCCTACAAGTTAACGAGGTCACACAGAACTGCCCCATGCAGGGATATGTAGGGATGATCAGTATAGTGACTCGAAACAGGAGGTATCCGAGCACGAATGCTCCTGCGGCAACGGCAGGAGAGGTGCCAACAACTTCGCAACCACAACAACACCTTGCACAACCTCCTCCGCCTAAGCCGGTGGCCACACTTCGGACCAAACTCACTCAGAGTTTGAGGACCACCTCGGCTAGGCTCTCCATATACGAGCTTATACAACAATCTACGCCCCATCGAGAAGCTCTAATGGAGATTTTGAAAGCCATCGAGTTGCAGCCCCATGAGACAAATTCTTTCAACAACTTCGTGGGGCATGTAAAATGATGCACTGAGCCGGTCATCACATTTCGGGAAGACGAATTGAGATCAGTGACTGATGACATGGCAGATCCACCCCTGCACGTTATCGCGTGGGTCAACGGGATCCCATACAAGAGGGTGTTGATAGACACTGGCTCGTCCAGCAACATCATCACAACTGTGGCTCTCAAACATCTGAAGTTGCCCGCATCTCACATCACAGCTTCCACCTACACTCTACGAGCATTCAATGATGCAATCTGCTCGACAGTCGGCACAATAGTCCTACCAATCCAAGTGGGACAAAAGACCATACCCACATTGTGCCACATATTGGAGGGTGAGATGGCCTACAACATCTTGTTGGGCCGGCCATGGATCAGGGACATGAAGTGTGTCCCTTCGATAGCTCACCAATGTTTAAAGTATACATTTGAAGGGGAGGTGCATGTAGTCCCGACGGACTTGGAACCCTTCAAGTATTGTAATGCGGTGCAGCTGATGCCGCAATCGACCCTGCCATCAACGCATTTGGATTTCCAGTTAAATCCATCTAAATAGGGTCCGATTCCATAGGCATCCCCGTTAACAAGTTCTTCAAAATCCCAGCCGGGTTCATCTTCATCGTCTGGTCCTCCACCAACGACACCATCTTTGGGGGCCAAATAGAAGGACAAAGGGAAGGAACCCCTGGAAGAGGCAAAACCTTTGGAAGAGACACTGCCATCAGTGTCAACTATCTCTACTGAGGAGATGCCTAGCCGAATGGAAGTCGAGGCTCCTAGTCCACCCGACATGGAGTGGACTCAAGGAGAACTTCCATTCCCTCCCCCTCAACCACCAATGATCACCGTTGAAATGGCCAATACGGGCCTAGGGGAGTATCTGGTGTGGAATATTGTAGCAACACCCACACTAGAATCCATGCAGGACATGGGGAGACCTCGACTCCCCATTGGCACTATTGTTCCCCTAGGCTACCCGCCGAACCAGACAAACTTTGTGTATGGGGGCCTTGATCATGGCGTTGCACCATGCACGCAAGAGGACGAAGACGAAGAGCCTTTTGCTGAAAATGTCAACTATTTGTCTAACCCTAGACTTTGCTCTGAGATACCTTGGCCAATGCAATTGGCACGGATATGGGTTAGGCCGATATGAGCAAGGGATACGTGTTCTTTGCCAACCAAGATACCAAATGCCATATGACAAGTCAGGAGTAGGGTTCAACCACCCCCTCCCCTTGGACATCTTGGTGGAGAACATGCAAGGCCTAGGGATAGGCAACAAGGGGGGATTGGCATCGGATCCATATGCCAACCCTAACACCACATATACATTGAGGGATTATCTCCCATTAACGACAATCAACCTTGTTGGCTCTAGTAATCCCTTCCCTTCGCTCGAGAGAGGAGAAAGCTCGAGAGCTCATTTTCAAGGAGGGTCTAGACAATGTCAAGAAGGGTCCTCGGAGGACGAGTCGAAGTATGAACCAGCATCGTATGACCCCTTCGAATCAGATAGCGATCACTCACAGGTGATCCCCATGGATGATTATCAAGAAAGCCTCTTGACAATGTTCCCCCTGGATGCTCCCATCGAGCAAGCACCGCTCCAAGGAAATCAAGTCCCCCCGTAGAGAGCGGAACAACCTAGGTGGGACCAGATTAATTTGCTCGAGCAGGACGAGCCTGTCATACCTCAAATAGTTGTCAGAGCCAACGAGGGCTTTTGGATCTTCGATAGTGATTATGAAGATGAAACTGAGATGGCATATCTTAATCACATGCGGTAGATGCAGCATCGGCACCCCTTGGAGATTAACGACATATTCGAACAATTAAACATAGTGCCAGGGCATGAGTGGTACGTAGACCCAGCACGGTGGGACCAAGTGTTGGATCCGCTACTCTGGGCATACGAAGCATACCTTCCACCCAGAGACCCTATAGTGACATCCGTGCCGAGGGTAGACCCTATCTTCCTATCCGCACATAGGGCCGATCCATTCGTGCCCGTCCCTCTAGAGCCAGATCCCGAGCATAGAGAGCATCTAGGATGTCCGAGTAACCACACCCATGGTAATGGAGACCAAAATCATTTCATCAACATGATCTCCATTGACTTAACCGCCCCCATCCACAATCCGACCGATCCAACATAGTCATTGTCTCTAGACATAGATGCCATAGACTGGGATCACGTCAATTCCCCTCCATCCCCATCCGAGTACTGGCCTTTCGATGAAATGCTCCATTTTACCCCTAGGCCAACTCAGGATATCTGCCATGTTGAAGAGGGACCCGAGGTTCCTAACGATGATCTAAACTCAGCAAATGATATCCACTTGATCCCAACTCCACATCAGTTGGAAGATGGATCCCACATGTCGGTCGAGGAGACGACTGACGTAGACATCGGCTCAGATCCAATGAATCCATAGATCATCAAGCTGGGGGTAAGTTTATCCCCCGAAGAGCAAGCCGACTACATTGCCCTTCTCAAAGAGAAGAAGGAGGTTTTTGCATGGTCATACAAAGACATGCCGGGACTAGACCCATAGCTAGTCACGCATAATCTAACGCTTGATCCGACAGTCAAGCCAGTTAAGCAGAAACTATGCAAGATGCACCCAACAGTGGCCTTAATGGTCAAAGATGAATTGCAAAAGTTGTTGGATGCACAGTTTGTCATCTACGTGGATTATCCACCATGGCTGTCCAACATGGTGCCCATCAAGAAGCTTGATGGGAGGATTCACATATGCACTAATTTTTGAGATCTAAACAAAGCGAGTCCTAAGGATGATTTTCCCTTGCCGAGCATCGACGCCTTGGTAGACGCTACAATGGGTCATGAAATGCTTTCCCTCATGGATGGTTTCTCGGGATACAATCAAATTTGTATCAGCCTCGAAGACCAGCTAAAAATGGCGTTCACAATGCCTTGGGGGACATTTTGTTATAAGGTCATGCCTTTTGGCCTTAAAAATGCTGGCGCCACCTACCAACGTGCCATGACATACATCTTCCATGATTACATGCACAAGACTTTGGAAGATTACATGGATGATTTGTTGGCCAAATCTCTTTTGCGCTCGGATCATCTCGGTGACTTAAGCAAGATCCTCGATCGCCTCATGGAGCATAGAGTCGACTGAATCCCAAGAAGTGCATTTTTGGCATCACATCTGGAAAACTCTTGGGCTTCATAGTCTCAAAATGGGGCATCGAGGTGGACCCAAACAAAGTCAAGGCAATCCTTGAAATGCGTCCCCCAACTACCATCAAGCAGCTCAGAAGCCTACAGGGAAAGGTCACGTCGATCAAGCGCTTCATAGCACAGCTATCTGACAAGTGCCGACCAATGAACAAGTTGTTGCACAAGGGGGTAGCATTTCACTGGGATGACGAGTGCCAGTCAACCTTCGACGACATTAAACAATACTTGGCTTCACCACTAGTATTGGCACCACCTAGACCAGGAGTGCCATTCTACTTATACATCTCAGCTACTGAGGTGGCACTGGGAGCCATGTTAGCCTAGAAGAATGAACTTCATAGGGAACAGGCTACTTACTATCTTAGCCGCACCCTGGTCAGCTATGAACTTAACTATGCATACGTTGAGAAACTCTGCTTGGCAGTGGTGTTTGCTACCAAAAAGCTGTGCCATTACATGCTGAGCAACAAGACGTATGTTGTGTCTAAGGAGAATCCATTGCGATACATGATGAGTCATACTTATCATAGTAGTCGCACGATGAAATGGATCATGTTGTTGATAGAATTTGACATAGAGTTTATTGGACAAAAATCCATAAAAGGTCAGGTCATAGCCGATCAACTAGCAGAGGCTCCTCTCGAAGACGACCAGCCTCTGACTATAGAACTACCCGATGATGGGGTCTTCCATGTCTCAGAATCACCAGATTCTGACGAGCCTGAGTCACAGGCCGACATAACCCTATTTTTTGATGGTTCTAAATGTGAGCAAGGTGGTGGCACGGGAATAGTATTCTTCACACCGTAGGGCGCTCCTATGCCCCTGTCATTTAAATTAAATTTCCCATGCACCAACAACAATGCAGAGTATGAAGCCTTGCTCATAGGTCTTCAGACAACAATCACCATGAACATTAAATGATTGAATATCTTCGGTGATTCGTTGTTAATTGTCAACCAAGTCAAAGGGGTATTCCAATGCAAATGCCCAGTTCTACAGGCCTACAAAGCCCTTGTGGACAAATTCTTGGCAAATCTTGAATGGTACGACATCGAGGCACTCCCTCGGTCATCGAATCATTTTGCGGACACTATGGCCTCTTTGGGGTCGCTAATCCCGCAAGACATTTCTGGTGATATGACCACCATTCAAGTCAAAACACTATCGCAATCCATGATGGAGCGAGCAAGCTCTGATTTAACGCCAGGAATCCACTTGATCCAGATTGAGCCATCCATGGATAGGTTCTCTCGAATCCATGATCATCTGAAACATGCCAACTGGGGGTCCTTGTTCTCCCCTACTCCCCTTAATAGCAACACAACACTATTCTTACAAGTTCTCTCCCGCTCAGCTTTTGCTAGGGATGAACTTCAAGAGGGACTGGCTGTTCATACCATCGAGGCTTCTGATCGGCAGGATTGGTATTCCCCCATAAGGGACTACCTCAAGTTAGGTAACCTCCCACTTGGATTGACGCATGCCGCAAAATGTGCATTCAAGCAGAAAGCGGCAAAGCATGTCTTGTTAGGAGACATTTTGTACCATCGTAGCTATGAAGGGATCCTCCTTCGGTGCTTGGACCAGCAAGAGTCCACTTGGGCGATCGCCCAAGCGCACGATGGTACATGCGGTGGCCACTTCAGCGGTATGGCCATCGCAAAGCGCATTCTTTGCATGGGCTATTATTGGCCATATTTAGAGCGAGATTGTTGCGCATATGTCAGGAAGTGCATGAAGTGTCAACACCATGCTAATTTGACACACGTACCTTCCTAGGCCTTGCAGCCGATCCAATCGGCTTGGCATTTTTCATAGTGGGGCCTAGATCTAATCGAAAAGATCTCCCCTGCGTCGTCAGGTCATCACACGTTTATCATCACGGCCACAGAGTACTTCACCAAGTGGGTGGAAGCAGTTCCGCTAACCTCTACGACTGGACCCCGCATTGTGGAGTTCATTTTGCATAACATCATATGTCATTTTGGTATTCCATCCAAGATAATCTCGGATAATGGGACGTCATTCAAGAACAAATATGTGCGTGCTTTGACCACAAAGTACAAAATTCAGCACAGTTTTTTGACCCCCTATTATCCGTAGGCAAATGGGCAAGCAGAGGCGTCAAACAAAATGCTAGTCACCATCCTCAAAAATATAGTCATAGATAATCATAAGGATTGGCACATTCAGATCCCACTTGCCCTATGGGCCTATCGCACTAGCATTCGGACACCCACTGGGGCAACTCCATTTTCGCTCGTGTATGGCTCCGAGGCTGTCATGCCTCTCGAGTTGGAAATTCCTTCCCTGCGCATATCAATGCAAGAGTTCATCGATGATGATACTACATGGCAGGCCCGGTTAGACCAGCTTACGTTGCTTGACGAATGACGCGTTAATGCCCTCGAGCATTTACGTATCTATCAAGAGCGACTTAAGAAAGCATACAACATGAAAGTTCACTTGAGGGACTTTCAGGTCGGTGACTTGGTCTTGAAAGAAAACCAATAGAACTCTAGTCTGCCATCCCATTTAAGGGACAAATTCATGGCAAACTGGTTAGGTCCCTATGTAATTGATAGCAAAATAGGACCTGGAACATACCGGCTAGCCTCTCTTGATGGAATCAAGGAACTAGAACCCTTGAACATCAGTCATTTGTGGCCATTCCATGTTTAGAAGAGCCATAGCCCAAACAAAATGCTCCAAGGATTTTCGTAATCGCTTGGTCAATCCCCAAAATGCTCCAAGGATTTTTGTAATCGCTTGGTCAATCCCCAAAATGCTCCAAGGATTTTCGTAATCGCTTGGTCAATCCCAAAATGCTCCAAGGATTTTCGTAATCGCTTGGTCAATCCCAAAATGCTCCAAGGATTTTCGTAATCGCTTGGTCAACCCAAAAGCTCCAAGGATTCCCACAATCGCTTGGTCAATCCCCAAAATGCTCCAAGGATTCCCGCAATCGCTTGGTCAAAAACAAGAAAATTCAAAAACAATAAAATCATCAAAAATAACAAAATTTGCATCTCATTTCCATACATGCTCAAAATCGTCACAAAAATAAAGAGCTCTATTTTGCATATCATCTTCATATTCACACAAATCAATCCATCAAAAACACAAAAACATATAGTTGCATTACGCATCGCACCCACACATTGCATATTTGTGGTCATAAAGGTCAAAGCGCCATAGACTGTCATTACTTGGCAAAACCATCATCTTCTACATTTTTTCGCTTTATCAATAGCTCATCACCTATAACCGCCATTCACGTTATTCTCCCACATCATAGTCAGTTGTTTTCTCATGTATCGAGAGTTTTCATCATTCAGTCGTCATTAGCTTTCTAGCCACATACTGTACCAAGTCAGACAGATTTTACGTAGGTAGAATTCTACTTGGATCACACCTTGTTACGTAGCATCCCGACACAAGTTAGAACACATAAAAAAATTCCCAAGTTGTGTGAACGAAAGATGAACCCTGCAAAGCAATCCAGGTCACCATAAGTGAAATGGTTATCTTGCTCATCCCCCTGTGCGAATGACCCCAAGAATGCTGAGAGTTGGCAAAAGGACAAGCATCCTCCCTACCCAATTCCCCAAGAATCCCAAGTTCTCAAAAGTTGCAAAACATCAACAATTTGCAAACGTCAAAAATCCAAATTTTGACATCACAACCAAAGTGCATACATCAAAAAAAGCACATAAAATAGTGATTCTCATCACTCCATATCCTAATCCCTTGCTCAAAAGAAAAATATAATACAAAAATAAATAGTGATTTTTATCACTACAAAAGAGCAAGTATCCCAATACAATTGAAGAAAAGAAGGGAGTCGAACTTGAATCCCTGGAACTCTCAGCATCCAGACAGGTCATGAGGCAAACCTTAGTACCGGTTTGGTTGATAGCCTATCGGTCACTGGTGGTAAACCTCCCGCATGACGATATATCTATCACATTAACTTGTGTGCAGATCAATGTTTGCATGTGGATGAGCTAGCTTATGGTATCCTACGATAGCACCGCAGATTAATCTGACTAAATACAACAAAGGAGTTAGTGGAGCTAATCAGGTGATCCTCAGTACAGGTTTGGTTGACAGCCTATCTGGCACTGGCGGTATCCTGACCAACACCACATAAATGAACTCAATTGCACACACAGGGATGTGAAATAACTTGGTCCAAGACAAGTCCGATTCATACCTTGGTCAAAAGTCTTGTATGATACAACTACAGTTTTGGCTAGATAGTTAAAACATCTGAGTCTCAGAAAACCTTAACATACATTCTCAACCAACTTGCTATCTTTCATCCTTGCATCGCCATCAAAAAATACCAAAAAAACATGTATACATAAAAAGCTATTTACCATAGCCATCGCCTAGGACAAAAAGCCATAAAGTTCTACACAGTCTATGGTGCGACTACCAAACATCACAAATTCAATTCATCCATTCCATTTGCATATCATATAAATTAGAAACATTTGCACTCATCAACACATATGCATTCATCACTATAACTTAACATGCATACATCCATATTCATCAATCATCATGCATAAAATCAAATCATCACATGCACATAAACAAAATAAAGTCATCTATATATATCATCAAAAATGCCCATAGGCTACAAAGAACCGGTCCTGTGACCCCGCAACAAAATCCAAAATCTCAAAACCCCCAAGCCTAAGGCGTCGGCCACCATGATCACGTAGGATCGGTGCGATGGGAACTACCCCCTATGGTGTGGGTCCTATGGGACCCCTCATTGCTAGCCCCCGCATCACGCCTACTACCCCCTCCCTCATCCATCCCTACGATGAGATGATTTTCTGTATCATCCCTCGTCTGATGATCCATCTCCGGCTTGTACCTCCTCCAGGTGGATGATCTCTCCCTCATATCCATCCGATGTCGACACCACTCCACCTCCTATCGATGGTCATCCTACATCACAGTCCTCCTCCCCCTCCTCTCTCCTCCCCCTCCTCTCCCCTTCTGATTTTTGTGAATGAATAATGCTAGTGCCTCTGTGCTTAGCAAAAATAGTCGCACGATACGGCTCTTCACAACTTCCAAGACAACAAAATAAGCACATTAGAATCATGAAAAATAGTGTAAGATACAAACAAATAAAAAAATCGAAGGGTTTTATACTCTCAAATTGATAAATTCAAAAAAAAACTATAATACAAGAAAATAATAAAGAGGGAGTTCACTTATTGGTCTTGCTTTGGCTCCGTCGCTCGATCCGGTTCGTGCACTCATGGTGGTAGAAAAATTTGGTAGTGCTTTGCTTCGTAGAATTGACCTCCTCCTCCTCAGAGCTCCAAATCGCTAGAAAAAACAAGTGCAAATGAGCCCAAACCCTAGTTTTGGCCTTTAAATAGGATTTTGAGCCTGTAATCATTCCTCCCTGGGATGAGCACTCTGGTTAGCACTTGTCCCACCCTGGAATGAATGCTCAATAGGAATTCATCCCACCCAGGGATGAATACAGAGCAAACATTTCACAAAACAACAAAAATGCACAAAAATGCACCAAAAACAACAATAAAATTGTCCAATGAGAGTGCTTTTGCACTTGACATTTCGGGCATGCAAAATAGATGTCGGGGTCACAAATCCTCACTATCCTACTCCCTAAGAAGGCTACCATAGCCGGACCGCTCCACGGGAGGACGGATCTTCGAGAATTTCATCCCCAAACGACGTCGCCAAAAGGGTCAAAACCCACCCAAAAATAGCAATAGAGTTGCCGAACGAAGGCGCCTTCATGCCTAGACCTTCTTGGCATCCAAAATAGACGTCGGGGTTATAAATCGTCACCATCCTACTCCCTAAGAAGGCCACCATGGCCGGACCGCTCCATGGGAAGATGAATTTTTGACAATTTCAGCTCCAAATGGCGTCCCCAAAAGGGTTAACACCCACCAAAAATAGGTCTAAATGTCAGAAAACTGCACACACATTCAAAGATAAATCTCTGAAGGCACCCTTACCTAAGTCATCTTGGGTCAAGCGACTCGTCGCTTTTCTCATGTAGGTCATTCCCTCATCGATTCGTCGCTTGAGGGGGTAGTCACACTTAGTCACCAATCAACAAATACACACCCAATCATGGAAATGGCATGCATTCGAAGAATCATTGGCAAAGACAAATCACGCTCCTACTTGGGGCAGTAAACAAGCAATAATCACAAGCTGATCAATCACTTGGCATTCATGAATCATGAACTCAAGGTTCCCACAGACAAAAGGTTGCGCCCTTTGCCTATTCATGACTGATCAATGTCCAAGCTCAAGTAACACCTCACCAAAAAGGTTAACACTTGAACTGAGTTCCTTCGCTCGTCGAAGCAAGGATTCAAGAATGCATGCCCTTTTCATACTTGGGGCATCAAAATTTGGTTAGGTTACTAAGAAACCCTAATCATTAGTGCTTTGGTTATCTATTTTTGCTCGACGTTGTGCCTTGCACAATGCATCCCAAAAAGGGGCATCTATAGACACCAAAACAGCACCAATCCGATTATGTGACTGCAAACACTGATCACATTGGCACACACAGCCCCAAGGGCAGCCCCCAGAGGTTAAAAAGTGGTCCTAACCACTCTCACAATAGTTTTGGAAGGTCAAAAATCATTTTGGCACCTTCAGGCACTTTGCTCAATATCCGTTCCACCTAAGGACGAATTCTAATTGGGATTCGCTCCACCCAGGGACGAATTCACAATTCGCTCCAGGGTGGGGCGAATTGCAGGTTTGATGGGCAAAAAGTCAAATCTTGGCAAATGGCAGCTCGGATCCGCCACTTAACGCTTCCTTCATTGCATGGGAGTATAGGTGAGCGTTTTCGAGCGTTAGAGGTTATTACAAGGGCAGTCATGGAGTCCCTATTCAGGGAGGAATCTTCCCTCCCCTGGAAGGGCATGGCTGCCAAGTGGCGCCTCTGCATGCTCATCCCAAGAGACCTCCAGGTCTATAAATTGGTGGGTTTTCTCACCCCAAAATATACAGAGTAAGAGCAATTTGGAGCAACGAAGTGCTGCCATTTTATTTCCCCATACATCCTTGTGCGATTTGTGCCTTTCACATCCGTGATCTCTTTTGGAGAAGAGGTCATTGGGTGATCATTGGAAGGTCGAATCTTGAGCCCAAAACCCGACATTTGGCCATAGAATACCACCCCAATTTTCCGACAACACCTTACAAGAGATTTTGGACCCATCCCAAGTGGATTGGCGCCGAAATCAGGTCCCAACGGTGGGCGGCCTACCGGGCGCCCCGCACTGTCGCGAGTCTAATCGTCCCTTTTAGGAATGATTAGGAATCTATGGCAGATTTTTCTTTCTATCATTTTTATCTTGCATTTCATCTTATGCTGCTTAGGTAGTTTGCAATTTCGATTTCGTAATGTTTTGAGCAAATCTTATCATGTTCTATCACTTTTTGTCTTTACTAACTTGTAGGTAGCATCATCAAATTCCCATTAATGGAGGCCAAATTGGGAAAATATGACCATCTGGGTCTTCCCAAAATACCCCCAATTAGCTAACCCCAAGTTTGCAGGTCTTTTGGAGCTCTCTAGGCAGGACATTTGGGACAGTACCTTTTCGGCATTTTGTTGCAGGTAAATTCGTCCCGCCCCGAGCGAATTCAAATCGGTGAGGAATTTCCCAACTGTTCTTTTTGTAGTGCCCTCCTGGTGATGTCCTGATGCCCCTATCAAATTTTTAGAGCATTTGGATTCATTTTAGTTATAGTTTAATTCATTTTTCTCATTCACTTATCGTAGGCTTGGGGATTGCATGTTTTGTTTCATCCGTAGGTGCTACTAACTATTTCTTGTTCCTTTGAACGTAGGATCGGAACATCGGAGGAGCAGCAAGGAATCAACATTCGTAGACACAAGCGGCGGCGACGTTTTGGTCCGCCCATCTTACATGTGGGCACGCGGAAGAAGGAAGGCTATCCATGGATGTGACCAAGAGATGAATTTAACGCTCCTCGCCCCTGAAAAGGGGGGAGGCGGATTGTAACCGAATTGTAAATGTGAAATACATCAATAAAAGAGAAGGGCTGTTATTTCATTTGGGTTTCAATTCATGTTTTTCTCCATTTCATGCATTTTTAATTTGTAGGGTTTAGCGTTAAGTTTAGTTTCATTTTTGCATCGTGCTTGGAGCTTTTCCTTTTTTGTTTTCGTATCCTCGTGCTTTCACATTGTTATATGCCTCATATCTATGGAGTCGATTAGCTTCTTTTGTTTGAAGCATATTTACCAACTCGACAAAAGTCATTGTCCTTCTAGAGACTTGTAATGAAGTGATCAACATTCTGTAGGAGTCGGGAAGAGCCCTCAAAATGATAGAGGTCAAGGCTTGGTATTCCACTTTTTCTCCTAAGGATTGCAGTTTTATTTTCAATTATGCCACTCTGCAGAGGAATAGGTCTACTGTTTCTCCAGATTTCATATGAAGAGTATGAATCTATGTTTGGAGGTGAAGAATTGTTGGTTGATTCTTCCCCGCAAAGATTATTGTTAAGGCATCCCATGCCTCCTTCACTGATATGAGGTTGGATATCATCAGTAATGGCTAGAAAGATCATTAAGGGTAGTTTTCTATCCTTTTTATCAAATGTTGTTTGATTTGCTCTTGCTTATTGAGGTCTAGTTTCACTTCCATCCACTATAGATCATAGATCCTCTATAGTTAAGATAGATTTCATCTGAGTCTTCCATGCAAAATAATTTAAACCTTTGAGCAGTTGGCTCTCAGTGAGATACTTATGCATCATGGCCATGGTGAAGGTTTCAAATTTTATAGGACGAAGATGGTTATATCTTGCACTATACCCTCAAAAGATTATATGGAAGATGTTTAATTTACTTCTATAAGATATTTAATGGCACCTGCCTTAACACCCTTAACAAGGGATGAAAATTTTTAGGATTTTAAGCCAAAAAAATAGAGCAAATTAAAGGGGTAGGTTTTGAAAGACTTCTGATTGTGCTCTCGAGGATATTTAATAACACCTACCTTAACACCCTTCAAGAAGGATGAAAAGTTTGAGGCAATTAAGCCAAACAAAGAGAGTAAATCAAGGTGTTTGTAGTTTTGGACCTTTGGGTGAGGATTATTTAAAAAATTGACTTTGTTTAACCTGTGCAAGATGTAGCACGATTTGTAGTGAAATTTAGGTTTTCAATTGTAAAGTGCTCTTCAATTTTTATGATTTTTTAATTGCAAAATGATGTATAGTGCAATAATAAAAAATAGAGCAACCCAAATTATTTACTATAGGTTTCGGATGCAATCGAAAATGCACCTAATGAAGCCAATTTTTGAAAAAGGTGTCGAGTACAATCGAGAATGCACCTTTATTATTCTAAAAAATTCCCCCTTTATCTTTACAATTTTGCAAAAAATCGAAGCACACATGTAACTTCTATCCCGCCTTAATGATTAAAAAATTGAGAAAGTAAGCACTCCTTTCAAGACAAGTCGATACATGACCCACGTTTGAAAGGCTTCCAGAAAAGTCGACACATGACTTGGTTTTTGTTTTCAACACTCAAAAATAGGTGGTGCATTAGGATCAAAAGGCTCATGAATCCTCATGGGACCATATCCCATGTCCAACCCCTTCCATGGATCAGTATAGATAAGTGAGTGAGGTATATATCTACGATATTCATGAAGCATATGATGAAAATGTGATCGTGTTGTTTGCCTATAATTTGTTTCTATTTTTGATGATTCTTTGTCTACGAAGAGCTTTCCTCACCCAAGATTTGATCTTCATGAAAACTTAGAAGAATGATGAAAAATCAAAGAAATTTTGATGAAATTGTAAGCAAAAAATGTGTCTTTGGTTCTTGTCTCTTTATCTCCACATGCAGAGAAAAATAGAGAACAAAAATGGTTTAGTTGCATAAGGATTTTGGCATTTGTATTATTAATTTTTATGCTATATATATAAAATTTTTAACGCTTTTTAAAAGAAAATTTAACATAAAATTTTAAATAAAAAACATCAATTTAATAGTTAAACAAAATTGATATAATTTATGAAAAACTAACATGAAAAATTCTAATTTAAAATACTAAAAAAATAAGCATAAAAATTTAAATAAAAATATTAATTAATGCCAAAAACTATAAAATTTTCATCAAAAAAATATTAACTTGCTTATGGCGGGTTCAAGAGTCGATCCATTGACTCCGGTTGGCCTAAGGCATCCGCCTTGGCCAACTTACCAAGCTCATGACTTGGTTCTCAGGCTGCGATGCCTGAGATTTAAATAAGGCCACTGGATTCTTTGGAAATAAGTGGGATAAATCCCACATGCATCCTGTAAAGGATGCAGAGGCCTTTAAAAGCCTCAATGAGCACTTATGATCATGATTGCCTTCGAGCAATCGAGTTCGGGCCTCATTTTATCGGTAGCCACATGGCACGGCAAGGGAGGTCCACATGTCAGGTCGAGTCCCATGTGTTAGGTCGAGTCCCACATGTCAGTCCAATCCATGTGTCAGGTCCACATGTTAGTCTAGTCTGTCTCAATTAGATGCCAGGTGGCACGTGGCCAGAGTGCCACGTGTCACCTAGCTATTGGTTGAGTCAGATCTACACCATATTAGGGTGCGTGTAGGTCCACGTTAGCATCGCCTCGCCTCAAGGTGCATGCAGGTTTGCGAGGAACGTGAGGGTGCTCCAGCCCTCAAAGAATTCCCTACTTTGAGATCCGTACCATGGGATACATGAGGGCACTCTTGCCCTTTAGGCATTCCCGCCATGACATCAAGATCCATGCCAAAAAGGCCATGAGGAGTGTGAGGGTCGCCTGCCCTCATATGCATGGGGATGGGAAAAAAATCCTCGTAGGTTGTGATTACGGCCAGGGTCAAAATGACTATGTATTGGGATCTGTACCCTGTGTTAGGATCCACAACCTACGTCGGAATCTATGCCCTATAGGATTAATAAATCCTAACAAAAAATAAAATGCCAAAATAAAATAATCAAAACCTAGCTTAGGAGTATTAAAAAATGGGCATAGGAAATAATTAAGGGTCACCAAATTTGGTGTCGTATTTCCTCGCTCTGTCAAACTCCTCGCTCTGGCTCTGATACCAATGTGACCAGGAGATAGGTAGGTTTAATCAAATTGATAATTGCATTAACATTAGCTTTAGGAATAAAACATTCATTTAAATAGATTACAAAATAGAAAGAAAACTAATCTCTCTATATCCACGCTAACTGAACGCTAACGTAGGTAGAGTGTTAGGTTTAGAACTCTTACCTAGGATATTTAGGATTAACCATTAGATATTTAAGATAGTAAATATCTACATGGTAGAAAGTAAAAAGTAGAAAAGTAAATGTAATAATCTACGTATGTAGTATAATGTAATATACTACCTATTTTACTTGAATAGATTTATCTACCCGCTACATAACCTCCCTATTCATTAGAAATAACCTTACTGAGCCAAGGCTTAAGTCTCTCAACAATCAACTTGGAGATAATTTTGTACACCACATTACATAGTGCAATAGGTCTAAAAATATATAGAAAATTGGCTCCTTCTCGTTTAGGAATAAGCACCAAGAAGGTAGAATTCATAGCTCTCAACATCTATTTAATTATGAAAGAATCCTAAACAATAGACAAAATATCTAGTTTGACAATCTCCCAAAATTCTTGGAAAAATTTTAGAGGAAATCCATCAGGCCCCGGGGCTTTCCCAACAACTTAAATCAAATATAAAAGAATAATTTATTCTAAGTTTATTTTAGTTGTAATCTTCTTTTATAGTTTAATACAAAGTAGGGAACATCATATTTTCTTATATTTACAAAGAAATTATTTTTATAAAGAACCAAGATATACACATATCAAGTCTTTTATGTTAGGTTTTTTTTTTTCTAAGTTAGTTATATGGATTGAAAGGGGTCCCACTCTATCGGAAAGGGATAAGCTAGTTGGTAGTGGTCAAGTGCTTACTGATGGGATGCCCTAGTTTGATTCCTTGGATGGTTGGGGTCCCGTTGACTACATATTTATCCAATGGGATATGGTTTTATAGAGGTTCCTTATGCAACAAAAAAGGAAATAAAGGGGTCCCACCCCTACTACATCATCCTCATGTTTCCTATGTTATGCTTTGTTTTTTTAAATTAGTTATATGGAATTAAAATGGATCCACCCCTACTACATCATGACCATATAATGGTATTATATTAGTTTGATAAGCATGCATGTATTACTTGGCAAGATTTGAACCTAAGTTGAGGAATAGCTAATACCATTTGATTGTGTTATGCTTTGTCATTTGAATTTTCCAAAGAAAAAGGCTAAGTACAAGAATATTCAAAATGATATAGAATAAGATATGTACAATATTTTTTCTTCATAAAATAATCATATAATACAATTCTCAACTATATAATTCTTCCAAATTTGAGTTTCTTCATTCCCTCTTAAATTATAGGCATAACATATTTAGGGAGTTCTTTCTTTGTTGATCTATAACTTTGATATAACCACTAGAAAAGGTTAGAGGATTTTTCTTGCATAAAGAAATACAACTTATCCTGACAATAATAAATAAGACATAGGTAAGCAACAAAATATGTGAAAATATAATTTAGAGGTGAGGAATAATACATATGGAGAAACCAAGAGAGAGGTAAATTCAAAAAGTCATCCACAAGCATAATCAGTGTAACTTCAAGCCTATACAACAAAAACAATAATACTTGGGGCTTTATGGTCCCTCATCAGACCCATTGCATCTAAAATGGGGGAGCTCACTTTACCCTATGGCATGGCCAGGAAACATCAATTAGATATATAATTTAAATTATGGCTACATAGAACTAATAGGACCTCACATTTAATCATAGCCAAGAAGCACTAGCTAAACCTAGTATCCCTTGTTTTTAGGAAAATGAACTAATCTTAGTATAATCCATCTTCAAATAACACCTATCCATTGAATTTAATATTATCTATCTCTAGGAAGAACCTAGTGAACCTATTATCACTTATTTTTAGGCAACATCAACTAAACTTGGTATTATCCATATTCATGCCTCCTCCCATGAAACCCCAAATACCAATAGGCCTTAGTCAACAAATCAAATCAACCCAAGAAAAAAAATATCACAATAAGTTTGAAGTAAATATGATAAGATACTCAATAACCTTGACAACCCAAGCATTGACATTGGAAATTTATACTATTAAACCCTAAACATTAAAAAATCATACTGTTAAATTGTATGCAAGCATTCACAATTCTCCAATTTATTAGAGTTTATTTGCTAGTTTCTTTTTAACATTATATTATATTATCTTGTATTTTAGTTAATAATTATTCAATCAAAATAATCTCTTGAATACCTATAGAATTGGTCTCTTTTATCTTTCCATAGAAAACTCTCCTACCAACTCCCTTCTTTGTGCCCTTCTAGTTGATTTTCCTATATTAAAATATTTTCAACTTCCATCTTCTGCTTCTCTTTCTATGTTTGCACACTTCTTTTCCAATTTTTTACTTGGATCTAAAAGAATAATTTTTTGTTTAGAAAAACTACAAAATCCTACCTTCCATAGTAAGATATAGAGATAATAATTTTAATTATATTAAGATTTAGAGATACTCAACAATTTCAACTATAGTAAGATACAAAGATTACATCCTACCCTCATTAAAATAGACTTATTTTTAGAAGTTTACCCTACAAATTAGCAATTAATAATATATTATTAAGATTATTTTAAAAAACTTGAGAAAAATGAAGCTAACTTGCATTAGCATATGTTTAAGGGTTTAAAGCATGCATGTATGTGGGTTTTATTTGCAAAATATTCTTTGGTTGTAGTATATTGACTATAAAAACATTGGGCCTTTCAAATTATAATAAGCTGTACTCATTATCAAATTTAAGTGCTCTTACATATTTATAATTTTATCTTATTACAATAGGCCATCCTAAGACATCTACATGAGCTAGATTGTTATGGGAATTCTTTTATTATTTTATTTTTCAAGTTCATGAACATGTGTGTTATAGGTTTTCATATTTGGGTGTTACATGAGAGTTCATAAAAGGAAAAATTTAAGTTTGCATCAATATTCAAATTCATATCATATTAACAAACTTTAATGTTGAACTTAATTTATATAAAAAATCAATCATATGGTTGATTTAATAAAATTATCATAGTTTATCTCATCTCTAGGAATATATACTACTAATGATGAATCAAGAGTGACATGAGACATCAAGATTGTAAGTCTTTTTCTCTAGCATATATAGGAATTTGTTTTACAAGCTAACATGGAGTGCAGAAACTAGCGACCCTTTTAAAGTAGAGAATTGTTAGATGTTGATGTAGGAGAGGCAACAAGGTAAATTCATGTTATCACACATGGTCCTTCATTTATATATGAAAACAAAATAAAGGAATTAGAATAGACATTTGCATCAAGAAAATTTTATAACTATTTTCCATGGAAGCCAAACAATGTAACTATTGGAGAATGTTTAACAATGTAAGTATTCTAAGATTGATTGGACTCAATATTAAATAGGACTCAATAAGATCAATATACTCATGCAACTAAAGTTTGTAGAAGACTTGACTAACTGACTTGTAAATGAATTCTTTTTTTGTTTGTTTCTTTTATTGTCGAATTTAATGCTTAGTCTTGGAGAGACTCATTAAACCATAAAAGGTATTTCCAAAACTCAGAGAGTCTATCTATAAATTAGAGAGCCTTGTAAATAAATCCAATCTATCTTGTTTTTGGGCAATGACCCCATGGCAGAGTCATACAACTAAGAGTTATAAACTTATGACTTGGATTCTAGAAACATTTAGGAGAGACAAATAGAGTTCTCTTATTTTTTTAATATTTATTGAAATTTTTAAAGCTATCTTGACAGTTTTCTAAATGGTAAACTTCGTTGAGTAACAATAAAGAAACTACCCATTGTTCCTTTCTAGGTGATCATAAGAGACATCAATGAAATATTGCCCTGTTACAAAGTAGATTGGCTTAATGGACTTAATGTGGGATTTAAGTAGCAATGCTTCCTATAAATTTTTTTAAGTAATTTTATTTTTTCTATTGAAAAAATTAAATAACAAGCCTATATAGATTCAACAATTTCAAATTATTGGCTTTAACAAAAACAATTTTTTTCAATACATGTTAAATTTACATCTAAGCATTGATTTTTAGTTTTTATTAATCTATAGATATTCATACAATCCATAACCAATACTTTTTAGATTTTAAAGCATATTTATTTCATATTAAGGTATTATAATACAATATCTATCATCTTACCTTCTCTAATTCCTTAAGTATTTGATCTATTAATAGGTGCTGAAAATGAAATGCCCTTGATTGTTCCATAGTGAGGAATTTATGATTGTTCTATAGTGAGGAATTTATGATTGTAGATAAAGCATATCAAAAGTAGGTCTCTTTATTTTTAATGTCAAATATTTCTATGCAAATTACATGTTTATTTTTATTTTTCATTTTAGCATACTTATTTTTGGTCTAATAAAGTCCTATGTATGTTTTGAACTCTAATTAATTTATGTATTTATTTTTCATTGGTGGTATAATTTTAGCTCCAATCACGTATATTATTTTATGTATGGATTATTTATGTATTATCTTTTAGGAAACAACTTGATAAAGACACAATTAAGAATTTGGTTGGCCAATTTATGTTGGGTTGAGAAATATGAATTTATCCCACTCTATGGTTGCTCCTTACAATTTTTTTAACATGTATTTTATTTGTAGATGGTATCTTAACTTCTATGTAAACCATGGTTTCTTCTTCCCTGTGTGGAATCATATAGGCTATAGTTGGTGGATAATCCTTACTCAATCTTGAAGTTTAAGAACCCCTTGTTCTTATGCATGCATATATGTATAAGTTTGTAAAACATAAATATGATGTTGGACATAGACTATTTCTTGCATGGACATGATGATAAGTGTGAATTTACAATATTAAAATATTAATACAATATTTTGAAAAATGTATTTAAAGGGTGTATGCTTTAGAAAACTATACATATAAATTAGATTTTTTTGCTCAAAAATAAGATATTGTGCTCTAATATATGTACTTTCATACAAGGAAATATTTTTGGATAGGATCTACATGTGGGCAACACTAATGCTATGTGTTCTAGATTTTTTCAATGTCTCTTCCCTCATCAATGAATTTACAATAGTAGTTAAAAGATTTTTGGTCTATTTATCGCCTTCTTGTTTATCCAAGAGGCTATTAATGTACATCCACTTACTATTGTTGCATGAAATTCATATTTAAATAAGTATAGATTTGATTTTATTATTTTCTAAAAGTGTATTTACAAGGCATAGTAGAAAAAAATTGTATACCCAAAAATATGAATCGTAGACTTAGGAATCCGAACTTTCATGATGTTTTCCAAATGGTGCATTTGGGATTGTTATTTTCTTTGGTGTACTATTCACAACCCTAATATTTAGGACAACTTGATTAAAGTAACATGGGAGAAGTAAATTTATTTCGTAGTGGAAATCAATGTTTATGATAATTTTTTTTTGGCTTATATTAAAGTAAAAATAAATTCTGTGAATAACAATGCCAAGCATATATTATGGAGTTACCTTGATGATTCTTGTGTGGGCAAAAATTTCATATAACATATGATAGTATTTCGAAAATATTTTATGACTTTAATCTTTGGTCCTTTATGCTTCATTCAATTGAAGCATAATTAAAGTGATTGATAGGTGCCCTTACTTTTTTAGGAAATTCATGAATTTTCAATTGTTTGATTTCATTTATTTTTATAATTAAGATTGATATCTCCTATGGAGGACAATCTGGTTATACTCCTTGTTGATCTTAGTATGCAATATCTTTTTGCACATCAAAACCTCTCATCTTAATTTTTGGTGGCTACATTCTAGATAACTAATAACCTTCATTGATATTTTGGTTGGGAATAATATCAGCTCTAAATTCAATATTTGTCTTTGATTTATCCTCATTAAAAATTTTCATACAACATATGAATAGTGCTATTGTGATAGGGAAAACTTAACGGCTTAAAAAAACTCATATATCTTTTCTCCTTATTCAATAATTTTTTTTTAATATTGTAACTGCCTAAAAATATTAATTGTTAAAAAACAAGAATAAATGAGATTAATTAATCAACCATACTATACTGCTTAGAAAGTCAATAAAATAATTGGATTTTTTTTAATATTAAATTTTAATTTTTTCTTAAGTTGCATTTAAGCAAAAAAAAACTCCATCGTATGATGTAGCTTAAAAGGATGTAAACAAAATAAGATACCCAACCCATGATTATTTGGAGGATGTAGAAATCGTTTTAATTTAGTGAACAATTTTGTGCATTGTGTCCCAATGAAGAAATTTCATGCATAAAAAAAATATTGCTAGAGGAAGGAAAATGGATGGTAACCCAACATTCAACACTATTAAATATTCTCAACTGCAAAGAGTTGCTTCACAGTTCATGAACTACATTGTTAGGAGACATAAATTTCATTAAGAGTTGCAAAATCATGGAATAATTTGTTTTAAAAAGCAAAATCATGAAATAATTTGTTTTGAAAAGCAAAATTATTTGATTTTGATTAAGCATCTAAGTGAGATAAAGCAAGATAGATTTCTTCTAACAGTTTTATTCTTAAATAGTGTCTTTTGGCTTTTAGTAGAAGTTTGTGTGACCAAAGTAGAACCATCAACAACATGGGTTTATAAAAAAGTATAATTGTGAAATATATTAGAGATGGAATTGCTTTCAATGTTCTTAGTAACAAGTTGTTTGTGCCAATGTTAAACTTGGAGAGAGTTTGTCAATCAATGCACGAAGGACATTGAATTTTAAGTGGTAAACATCTAATCAACTAACAATTAAAGCATCTATCAAGATCTTAATTTATTGATACACATTTTTGATATTGATAAGCCCATGGCTATTTTAAAACCCAATTTAACTCTAATACCAACTCTAAGGTTCCTCTTTACTTTACCCTTGTAAAAAGAATAAGTAGAAAAGTAAAAAATATTCAATACATAAGTTTACTTATGAAATATATAACTTATTTAAAAAATAAAAATAAAAATAAAAATAAAAATGCTTCATTCCAGAAAATTTAATCAAATGCTAACGAAATAATTTATTTAAGGAAATGAATATAAATACTTTAACAATTAAAATCTATTATTATTATTTATATTTTCAATGTCCGGTGCTCAACTTAAACCAATTAAAAAAATAAGATTATTCTCCGTTTATTTTGATTATAGTCTTTCATAGTTTTAACACAAAGTAGAAAACAACACAGTTTCTTAAATTTACAATTCTATTGTTTCCATTTTGCTCTGCCCTAACAAGTCCCAAAATGGAAGGCTATCTTGTAAGTGGTCGGTTGAACCAGTCGCTTAACAATGTATATGTATTGGCGGATGGCAATAAGACGCACAGAATAGACAGAAAAGTTGTGGTGAATAAACGCGACAAATTAAAAATCCCTTGAAATGCGTATGTCTTTTATTGGCCAGCAATGAAACTGCATTATTAACGTCAGGGTCTCAGGACAAAATTAAAGAACAGACTCTACATCGAAGACCTCGGCCAGCTATAAGGAATCAAAATGAACGCTACAATTTCTTAATTTGAATTATCTTCATCTTTACCATTTTGTCTCAAAGCTCTTCATTTTAATTGGCACGTGTTTCTTTTTTCCAAAACTTCTCGCAGGAGATCTCCGTCCTCTCTGCCCATGCAACCGACACTCCTCAAAATAAAAACTGAGGATTGCCATTTTATATGCTATGATTCCAAATATTTTATACAATTCTATTGTTTCATGAAATAATTATCAATTATTAAAATATTATGAATTATTTTTATTATATATATATATATATATATATATATATATATATATATATATATATATATTAATTTGGTTATTGCGCAAAACTTTTATGACCTACTTAGAGGGCTGAGTAGTCTCTTTTCAACCATAACCTCTGGTAAAGCTCAGAGCTATACTTATCAATAAGGAATTTAACACACAGCTACCACACATCCACCCCCTCACACACTCGTCCACGCCACTGTTTGAACCTTGGACCTCCTCAAAAATAACCAAAGCTGCACAATTACCCTGCACCCCAAATGCAAATAATATTATTTTTTATCATCATACAAATATTAAATATTTTTTAATATTGTTGTTAAGAAAATTAATAACACTTTTTGGTAAAATCAAACTCAAATATTAACACTCTAAAACTTAACTCTTAGGATAATATAAACAATAAATGTATTATTGGATGAAATAATACATTTATTGTTTCATGAAATAGGAGCGGCCTGTTTTTCGAATCGTTTGTGCGAGCACTTGGGTTCGATGCCAAATGTCAGCAGAAGATAGCTGACCTAGCCAGAAGAATTATGTGGTGAATTTGGACAATAAAATATGCTTCCCAGAATTTAACGACCTTCACCACTCAATTAAAATATTATTAATTATTTTTACTTTTTATATATTAAATTTATTTTTAAATATATTTTTTATATTGTTGTTTTATTTTATTTTATTTTTAATAAAATAATCGGGTAACACTTTTTTTATATTGTTGTTTTATTTTATTTTATTTTTAATAAAATAATCGGGTAACACTTTTGCTTAATATGGGATCAAATTTAAATATCACCACTATAAACCTTAATGTGCTTGATGCCGCCACTATAGAAGTCAATAAGACCTTGATCCTCCAAAAAATCAAACTAAGGTTGCTACTACCATCTAGCCTATCCCTTTTGGGTATGTCGTAATTGCCTATCCCTTATTGGCTATGTCATGGTTTGAACCTAGGTCTCCTAAAAAGAATCCAAAACCCAAATCATTATGCTGCCCTTGCATACTATCATAATCTAATATTTTTAGAGATATTTTGAACTAGTCCGAGTGGCCAAAGTATTTCACAAACTTAATTATTATTTTTTTTATTGAAAAAATACATCATATTAAAGAATAATCAATAAGGTACATCAATAGCAGGCAAGAAACAAGCCTTCCAAACTTACATCAGCTTGCACAAAAGCAGCAAGCAATCCGCTCTAAGCCCCTTGTCAATTCTAAGGTAATATTTCAAGATATCAGACCTAAAAATTTTCAACTGCTCAGTAATTAAAGTATGGGCCCGAATTACAGTGAGAGCAACAACAGAGTCTTCATTATTGAAGACCAAATTACATCTATCCTTCCATAAGATGAAAAAAATAGAGAGTCTAATAGTATGCCAGAAAATCCTTCTGAAAGCCGCACAATTGGGCTGGTCCCCAAACAAAATCACCTTCCACCTAAGTTGTTCCTGAATCACCGGACTATATATCCACTTTGCCTCTTTCCACACCTTCCTTGCTCTTGGGCAATCCCAAAAAATATGTTTAATGGTTTCACTTCGTCCACAACTAGAGCATTTATCCGAAGAAAGTAGCCATTTAGCAAGCCTAGCCTTACTTTGCAGGCCCTGCATAATGACCAGCCAAGCAAACACCTTTAACTGCATAGAGACTCGAAACCTCCATACTCCTGCCAAACGTTTCCTCCATTTCTTGAAAGGACAAGTAATACCCCATCTGGCATTCAAAACATCCCCTAAGGGAATAGAAGGAGTCATCAAATGGTAAAGCTTAGCCGATTTGAAGCACCAAATTGGCTTACCATAAAGCCATCTCTAGTCTCTCCAGATAGGACCAGGAAGACCATTTGTAAGCTTATAAAGTTGCTCAGATGACAAAAGACCCTGAATTTGTTGCACCACAAATTTGTCTGAAGGCTTCAGTTTAAACTTAACAAGCAGTTGCTGCCACGAAATCCATTGACCAAAATTCTCATCCTAGAGATCAGCCCATCTAAAAATTCCTTTCTTACTCAATATTTTACACTGAATATTGGGAATATCTGAAGTATAAATCTCATTCATCTTCCAAAGGCAAATTGCCTTGGAAGAGAGCGTCCATCCTCTTCTATTCTCCAAATAGTCCCAATTAAGCCCTTTAACCACCACTTTCCAGGCTTCCCAGATTCTTTTAATCAAAATGCATCCTCTGATTTTGAATTTTTTAGGATGTCCCACAATATCCTCAAAGCTGAACTGCCCATGGAAGCCATCAAGATTCACATAATTTTTTATCCTGTACCTGAGCATACATTGCCATCCAATATCACCGTCTAAGCATATGATGATCCACTTCGAAGCAAGAATCTTACCTTGAAGTTGAATGTCTAATAGGCCAAGACCTCCACCCGCCTTAGGAATAGTACAATATTTCCATGCTATAAGAGGAACCCTCCTAGTACCATCCATATTGGACCATAAAAAATTCCTAATGCATGTCTCCAACTTCTTATATTGAGTGGAATTGGGCAACCAACAAGACGAATAATACATATGGCAAGCCTGAAGAATTTTGCTTACCACAGTAAGCTTTCCAGCAAAGGAGATCATCTTGTGCTTCCATCTCTGAATCTTCTTCTCAAATTTGTCCATGCACCAGTCCCACATGGACTTAAGAGAAACCCTTTTGCCAAAGGGAATGCCCAAGTACCTTACAATATCTCCATCCCCAATTCTCCTCCATCCAACACTAATTCCTCCAGGAAGAGAGTCAGCTCCAACAAGCCAAAAATCAGACTTTGCTTCACTAACAACTACACCAGAGGCAAGACAGAACTACTGAAGACAATCCTGCATACCCAAAACTGAGTTCTTATCTAGTTGGATAGTAAGAAAGGAATCATCAGCAAAGTGACTATTCAACAAATATCCCTCGGGAAGAGAGATCCCTCTAATACATCCAACCATCCTTCTATGTTCCAACATGTAGCCCAAAGCATCAATAGAGAGAACGAAGAGTAGAGGAGCCAAAGGGCAGCCCTGTCTGATGGATCTGAACAACTGGATATCCTCAGATAATTTACCATTAACCACTACCTTGGTTGAAGTTGAAGAGAAGAGCATTTTGATTTTCTGAACCATAGCACCATTGAATCCAAGCCATTCCAGCATATTAAAAATGAAAGTCCAATCCACCCTATCATAAGCCTTATCAAAATCAATTTTTAAAAAAGAGCCTGTTGTCCAGTCTCCTCAGCCCATTCCATAGCTTCCCAAACAGATAAAACTCTATCAAGGATAAATCGACCTTTTACAAAACCAGTTTGCTCCTCTCTCACAATTCTAGAAGCAATATTCTTCATTCTCAGAGCAAGAGCTTTAGCTACAATTTTGTAAGAGACATTCAAGAGAGTAATTGGATGCCAACCACCAATATTATCTTTATTGCTGCCTTTAGGAATCAACCTAATGACCCCTTGATTTAACCATGGTGAGAAACCAACTCCATCAAAAACTTCTTTAATCAACTTAGTATAATCATCTCCAATACAATCCCACATATATTTGTAAAACTCAATTGGTAAACCATCAGGGCTAGGTGACTTACCATTTTTCATTTTAGAGAGAGCATTGAAGAGCTCCTCTTTAGAAAAATCAGAAGATAAACGATCATTCTCATAGCTGGCAATCTTCTTAGGCACACATTCTCTGACCAGCTCCCGAGCATGTTGTACAAAAATGGAATCTTCATAGGCAACAAAAATATGTTTGAAATATCTCTCAAAAAGGTCCCTGATTTTAGTTTCATCTTCAGTATGAGTGCCATATTCTTTCTACAGAGCAAGAACTTTCTCAGTAGCATTTTTACTTCGAATATGGTTGAAGAAAAATTGTGTCGGGGCATCACCCTCCTTCATCCACTACAGCCTGCTTCTCACTCTAGCTCCTCTGCCTATGTAATCCTCCAAATTTTTGATTTCCCCTTCTAGAGCCACAATTTTCCCTTGTAAATTCACATTGAAGGGATCAAGTTCCAATTTCTTCCTATCCGTATCCAAATTCTGATGAAGAGATCTCATATTTCTTCTTCTACCCCATGCCAAAAGTCTGCCCCATCCTCTTAGAAATTTGACCACTCTTTTTATAGCTGCATCCCACCAAGAAATCCATCCTTTCTCAAAGGGTCTGGGCTCAAGATTCCAGACACATCTGATCAACTCTCTACAATCACCAGATTCCATATGAGACACGTTCAATTTAAAAGGTAAATTTCTTTTTTCCACCATCATAGCACCAACATGAATACAAGAGTGAATGGGGGTATGATCAGAACCAGTTGCTCCAAGATCCACATCAACTGATCTCGTTCCTCTGCCAACACAAGTGAATAGACTGTCAACATACAACCTGTCCAATCTAGCAAACGCCCTGTCCGTTCCTGCTCTCCTATTGGACCATGTGAACCAACCTCCTGACTCCAAGTGCTTTTGTTTGAAGTTAGCATCAAAAACCTGAAGAGTGGCCTTAAGTCTGGACCAAGAATATTTTTTAGATCCAGCAACACAACTGCCCGAGCCACCCTCCCTGTCACCTTCCCATTCAACCATGTTGAAGTCACCCCCAAGAATCCAACATGCATCAGGAAGATTTGCATGCATCCAATCCCATAAAATTGCCCTATCCCTAGCCAAATTAGGGCCATACACTAAACAGATACCAACAACCTGCCCGACCACAACAAAAGTTGCCCAGATAATACGACCTTCTGGATCTTCACCCCAATTGAGTAAAAGAGAAGCAAGCCATTGTCTAATAGCCAAAACAACTCCTCCAGAGCCCTGCCGATGAGAAGAACTCCACCAAGCTCCTTTCCAAGAATTACTTAAACAATTCTGAAGCTCAAAACTAGAGATCTTGACTTCCTAAAGGCACACCACATCAGCACAAATAGTTCTGAGATAACTTCTAACCAAATTCCTACGAGTAGGGAGTGTCATCCCCCTAACATTCCATGAAACTATGTCGAACTTCATTGATTAACCAGGGAGTTGAGGACCTGGAACCTATTGCTTCCACTATCAGCACTATCACTACCTCCCTACACCATAGCCACAATAGGAGTGTTCCATTGCGGAGTCCCAGAATCCTCCCCTACAATAGGCATGCCCAAACTCATCTCTCCTTCTAAAGCACCACCTTGCATAGGAATGTTATTCCCTTCTGAAGCCCAACCTTTCCTTGACTTATTTGGTCTAAAAGGGGAACTCCTTAACTCACTTCTCTTCTAAAAAATTTTCCATTCCTATTGATCAAAATTAGGGCCCACACCCTACGAGTGTTCCCCTTTCTCTGGAGCCATGGATGCCTTCTCCTTTCCTTCTTGTTCCACTGAATTGGAAGTCTCTTCTACTTCATTGTTTTCCTTGATATTCTTTGATTGCTGATTTTTGCGAAGTGGGCAGTCCCTAATCATATGATCCAAGGACTGACATCTAAAGCAAGCATTGGGTAGGTTGAGATAATGCACCTCTTGTAAGATTGGACCATCCAGAGTGAGAATCTTTAAATGCTTGGGCAACTTGCGCTGCAAATCTACCTCAACACACACCCACGGGCTGAATCTAAGAGACATATTTTTGGAAGGGTCTAGTAGAATCCTTCCAAACCTTTGAGCCATTGATCACAACATGCATCTAAGCTCTATTTTTATGGTGAAAAATTTGATCCATAAAGGATAATGGGCCTAAGAACCATTTTTTGGATCAAAATTAGGCCACCATGTCTGAACAAACATTGTGGATCCCGCAATATTCCAAGTGCCAAATTGCAAAACATGTCTGGCAGCATCTGCCCTTTCAAAAAGAACTGAAACATACCACCCTCCTAATCCCCAGTAAGATTTAACATGCAACCCTTTCGCTTCCCAATTGAGATGAATCCATTTATGAAAATCCGCTTCATCTAGAACCCTTCGAAGGAAGAATAAAATAATGCCTTTAGACTCAAAATCCTTCTTAGCATTCTTGTACTCTGCATAGTCTTCAACATTGAATGTAAACTCGTCATCCTCATCAGCCATTTCCGAATCCAAGTGATCCATTTTGAGCACCAAATCCTCTTCCTGTTCCCCTTTACTAGAATACATAGGCACCCCATTGATGTCACCCTGATCTTCACACATGTGATAGTCTGTTGCATCGAAACCCTTGATAGTAGCATCACTGGGTTGGTTGTCTTTTTTAAGCATTGACGCAAAAGAATCTTTCTTTGGTGAAATAGAGGTTATAGTGCAATGGTTCCATAAGATGAAGAGAGAATAAATTAAATAAAATAAAAAATAATCTCAACGTATACAAAGTAATAATCAATTAAATATAATTTTTTTATGGTAGATTAAAATAATTTTAATTAAAGTGAGTTAAAAATGTTATCAGTTATAAAATGACTAGTAATTCAACTTGACATTTATGTATATATTGTTCGACAAGATTTGAACCCAAGTTTTTTTTTGTTGGAGGACTTTAATTGGTTCAACTTACACTAATTTCTAATTTGTTATTATTTTTTTTTGTTTTTGCTTTTAATAATTAAAATATGTAATTAAAGATCCCACTTGAATAGTATATACATACCGACTTAAAAAGATATCTACTTTTTAGTTTTTTTTTATTTTAACTAATGTGGATTCTATATGAGTCCACTTCTAATGATGGTACCAAAAGAAGTTGACTTACATAAATTATAAGTAGGAGTTAGTTACTCTACTTCTAATAATGTAGTATTATTTATTTGAAAGAATTATGGATCAATATTTTTATTTCAAAATTTAACATATTGCATAATAGAATGATCATTACTTATCTAAAAATAAGATTAAGTCTAATTTATCTCTCAAGGATTATATGTAAGCTAAAGGTATTAAGCTTCTACAAGAATTAGGCTTGTTTGCTCCTTAGCATAATATCTTCTAGAATGTTGGGGTTGTTTTGATAGCAATGGTTTACATGATGAATTTTTTATTCATCTGATTGTCTATTGGGGTTAGATATATTAGGTTTAATAAATTCATTTAATCCTATTAATGAGAGTAGTATATGTTAATCTACCTTCTCATATCATTTGAGGATAGGTTAACAAGGAATTCTACCACTCTTTTCCCTTCGTAGGTGGTATGTTACAAAGAAATAAACATAAACAGAGGTTTTAGCTTAAGTCCTTCTATGAAGATATGAACATTTTTTAATCTTAATATTCTTCTTTGAACATTACCATGCACATAATCATAAATGAGTGCTATACTAAATAGAGATTATAATAATATATTAAGATCCTTATTATAACAAGCATATATCTAGGTTTCATATCAAAGCATCTATTAATGGTTATTATACTTAGATTATTCATTTATATTTCAATGATCCTTTCTACTGATACAATATGCCCTAAATATTGCACTTTTGACACCTAAAATTCACACTTCAACAAATTCCTGTACAATCGATTCTTCCTTAGCAAATCTAGAACAATCTTAAGGTGTTTATCATGCTCTGATTTATTCTATAAATATATCAAACTATCATCTAAAAACACAAGAACAAATCGGTCCAATAACTTCCTAAAAATGTTATTCATCAGTTTCATAAATGTTGCTAGATAATTTGTTAGACCAAAAGGTAAGACAATAAAATTATAATATCTATAATAAGTTTTGAAGGTTGTCTTATGGGTATCCTCTTCGTGGATCCTTAGTTGATGATATCCCAATTTAAGACTGATCTTTGAGAAAAAAGTGGCATCTTTGAGCTAATCAAAGAGATATTCAATTTTGGTAGAGGACATCTATTCTTGATAGTTACCTTGTTTAACATTCTATAATCTATGCATAAACTCAAGAAACCATCATTTTTCCTTATGAACAAAATTGGTGCACCCCACTATGACACACTTGGTCTTATTAATCCCTTCTCCAACAATCCTTGTAATTATAGATGTAGAAATAGAAGAAATAAGATAGGAAGAGAAAATAGTGATGAGAATATGAGAATGCTGGCACTATGGGAAGAAATGACACATGAAAAGAGAATGTTGGTCTCAGAAAGAAAATTAGGGAGATAAAAAATAGGATAATCAGGAAGCAAACATAGCATGTGACGTATTGCAAGATATTTTAATCCTTTCACTAGATACTATTAATGATTGTTGGGTATTATACTCAAGGGATTCATATCATGCCACACCCCATAGAATATATTTTCTATATTATGTTCAAGGTGATTTTGGACAGGCTTATTTGGGTGATTATAGGCCATGTAAAATCATTGGAAATGGTAAGATATAGATAAAATTACTAAATGGAAAAATGTGGTTGCTGAAAGAGGTAAGACATATTCATAATTTGAGAAGAAATATAATTTCCATAAGGTAATTAGATAGTGAAGGATGTAAAATTACATTCTCAGCAAATTTGTGGAAGGTTGCTAAAGGATTGTTGATATTAGAAAAAGAAAAGAAGTCAAGTACATTGTATGTCTATACTGGTAATATTGATATTTCTATTGCTTTAGTATCTACAAGAGAGGATACAAGTTTGTGGTATCATAGGCTTGGGCACATGAGTGAGAAGGGGATGTAAACCATGGCTTCTTCTTCCCTGTGTGGAATCATATAGACTATAGTTTGTGGATAATCCTTACTCAATATTGAAGTTTAAGAACCCCTTGTTCTTATGCATGCATATATGTATAAGTTTGTAAAACATAAATATGATGGTGGACATAGACTATTTCTTGCATGGACATGATGATAAGTGTGAATTTACAATATTAAAATATTAATACAATATTTAAAAAATGTATTTAAAGGGTGTATGCTTTAGAAAACAATACATAAAATTAGATTTTTTTGCTCAAAAATAAGATATTGTGTTCTACTATATGTACTTTCATACAAGGAAATATTTTTGGATAGGATCTACATGTGGGCAACACAAATGCTATGTGTTCTACAATTTTTTAATGTCTCTTCCCTCATCAATGAATTTACAATAGTAGTTAGAAAGTTTTTTGGTCTATTTATTGCCTTCTTGTTTATCCAAGAGGTTATAAAAGTACATCCACTTACTATTTTTGCATGGAATTCATATTTAAACAAGTCTATATTTGATTTTCTTATTTTCTAAAAGTGTATTTACAAGGCATAGTAGAAAAAATTTGTATACCCAAAAATATGAATCGTAGACTTAGGAATCCGAACTTTCATGATGTTTTACAAATGGTGCATTTGGGATTGTTATTTCCTTTGGTGTACTATTCACAACCCTAATATCTAGGACAACTTGATTAAAGTAACATGGGACAAGTAAGTTTCTTTCGTAGTGGAAATCAATGTTTATGATAATTTTTTTGGCTTATAGTAAAGTAAAACCAAATTCTGTGAATAGCCATGTTAAGCATATATTATGGAGTTCCCATAATGATTCTTGTGTGGGCAAAAATTTCATATAGTACATATGATAGTGTAAGTGATATTTCAAAAATATTTTATGACTTTAATCTTTGGTCCTTTATGCTTCATTCAATTGAAGCATAATTAAGGTGATTGATAAGTGCCCTTATTTTTTTAGAAAATTCATGAATTTTCAATTGTTTGATATTCATTTATTTTTATAATTAAGATTGATCTCTCTTTTGGAGGACAATCTGGTTATACTCCTTGTTGATCTTAGTATGCAATATCTTTTTGCACATCAAAACCTCTCATCTTAATTTTTGGTGGCTACATTCTAGATAACTAATAACCTTCATTGATATTTTGTTTGGGAATAATATCAACTCTAAATTCAATATTTTTCTTTGATTTATCCTCATTAAACATTTTCATACAACATATGAATAGTGCTATTGTGATAGGGAAAACTTAACGCTTAAAAAAAATCATATATCTTTTTTCCTTATTCAATAACTTTTTTTTAATATTGTAACTGCCTAAAAATATTAATTGTTAAAAAAAAAGAATAAATGAGATTAATTAATCAACCATACTATACTGCTTAGAAAGTAAATAAAATAATTAGATTTTTTTTTTAATATTAAATTTTAATTTTTTCTTAAGTTGCATTTAAGAAAAAAAAATAACTCCATCGTATGATGTAGCTTAAAAGGATGTAAAAAAAAAAAAAGATACCCAACCCATGATTATTTGGAGGATGTATAAATTGTTTTAATTTAGTGAACAATTTTGCACATTATGTCCCAATCATGAAATTTTATGCATAAAAAAATTATTTCCAAAGAAAGGAAAACGGATGGTAACCCAACATTCAACACTATTAAATATTCTCAACTGCAAAGAATTGCTTCATAGTTCATGAACTACATTGTTAGGAGACATAAATTTCATCAAGAGTTGCAAAATCATGGAATAATTTGTTTTGAAAAGCAAAATCATGAAATAATTTGTTTTGAAAAGCAAAATTATTTGATTTTGATTAAGCATCTAAGTGAGATAAAGCAAGATAGATTTCTTCTAACAGTTTTATTCTTAAATAGTGTCTTTTGGCTTCTAGTAGAAGTTTGTGTGACCAAAGTCGAACCATCAACAACATGGTTTATAAAAAAATATAATTGTGAAATATATTAGAGATGAAATTGCTTTCAATGTTCTTAGTAACAAGTTGTTTGTGCCAATGTTAAACTTGGAGAGTTTGTCAATCAATGCACCAAGAACATTGAATTTTAAGTGGTAAACATCTAATCAACTAGGAATTAAAGCATCTAGCAAAATCTTAATTTATTGATATACATTTTTGATATTGATAAGCCCATGGCTATTTTAAGACCCAATTTAACTCTAATACCAACTTTAAGGTTCCTCTTTACTTTACCCTTGTAAAAAAAATAAGTAGAAAAGTAAAAAATATTCAATACATAGGTTTACGTATGAAATATATAAGTTATTTAAAAAATAAAAATAAAAATGCTTCATTCCATTAAAAGAAAACTTAATCAAATGCAAACGAAATAATTTATTTAAGGAAATGAATATAAATACCTTAACAATTAAAATCTATTATTATTATTATTTATATTTTCAATGTCCGGTGCTCAACTTAAGCCAATTAAAAAAATAAGATTATTCTCCATTTAGTTTGATTATAGTCTTCTTTCATAGTTTTAACACAAAGTAGAAAACAACACAGTTTCTTAAATTTACAATTCTATTGTTTCCATTTTGCTCTGCCCTAACAAGTCCCAAAATGGAAGGCTATCTTGTAAGTGGTCGGTTGAACCAGTCGCTTAACAATGTATATGTATTGGCGGATGGCAACAAGACGCACAGAATAGACAGAAAAGTTGTGGTGAATAAACGCGACAAATTAAAAATCCCTTGATATGCGTATGGCTTTTGTTGGCTAGTAATGAAACTCCATTATTAACGTCAGGGTCTCAGGGCAAAATTAAAGAACAGACTCTACATCGAAGACCCCGGCCAGCTATAAGGAATCAAAATGAACGCTCCAATTTCTTAATTTGCATTATCTTCATCTTTACCATTTTGTCTCAAAGCTCTTCATTTTAATTGGCAGGTGTTTCTTTTTCCAAAACTTCTCGTAGGAGATCTCCGTCCTCTCTGCCCATGCAACCGACACTCGTCAAAATAAAAACTGAGGATTGCCATTTTATATGCTATGATTCTAAATATTTTATACAATTCTATTGTTTCATGAAATAGATATCAATTATTAAAATATTATTAATTATTTTTATTTTTTATATATTAAATTTATTTTTAAATAATATAATTTTTTATAATCATAAAAATGTTTAATCTTTTTAATATTATTGTTTTACTCTTTCTTTTTTTATAAATAAAAAAATCAAATAACTGGTGGGATAATATAAACAATAAATGTATTATTTGATGAAATAATACATTTATTGTTTCATCAAATAGTTAACAATTATTAAAATATTATTAATTATTTTTACTTTTTATATATTAAATTTATTTTTAAATATGTTTTTTTATATTGTTGTTTTACTTTATTTTTTTTAAATAAGGGAATTGGTAAATAGATATTAATTATTAAAATTTTATTTGTTTATATTTTTTATATATTAAATTTATTTTTAAATATGTTTTTTATATTGTTGTTTTACTTTATTTTTTATTTTTAATTAGGGGGTCGGTAACACCTTTGTCCAATATGGGATGGAACTCGTCACTATAACCCCTAACCCGTCTGTAACCCATCCGCTAGGTACAATGAAAACAATAAGACCTTGACCCTCTAAAGAATTAAACTAGGGCTGCTACTACCATCTAGCCTATCCCTTTTGGGTATGTCATGGTTAATCCTCTTTTAGGTATGTCATAGTTTGAACCGAGATCTCCTAAAAAGTGTTTAAAACCCTGCACTTGCATACTATCATAATCTAGTTTTTTTTTTTTTATAGAGATATTTTAAACTAGTCCCAGTGGCCAAAGTAATTCACAAACTCAATTGTAGATTTTTTTATAGAGGTTATAGTGCAATGGTTCCATAAGATGAAGAGAATAAGTAAAATAAAATAAAAAATAATCCCAATGTATACAAAAATAATAATCAATTAAATTTTTTTTTTATTTTTTTTTATAGTAGATTAAAATGATTTTAATTAAAGTGACCTAAAAATGTTATTAGTTATAAAATAATTAGTAATTCAACTTGACAAGATTTGAACCCAAGTTTTCTCATTGAAGGACTTTAATTGATTCAACTTATTTCTAGTTTGCTAGTTGTTTTTTTGGTTTTTATTTTTAATAGTTAAAAGATGTAATTAAAGATCTCACTTGAATAGTATATACATACTAAAAAATATATTTACTTTTTAGTTCTGTTTGATTTTAACTATTGTGGATTCTATATGAGTCCTCTTCTAAGGATGGTACCAAAAGAAGTTGATTTACATAAATTGTATTTAGAAGCAGTTAGATACTCTACTTCTAATAATGTAGTATTATTTTTTAAAAGAATTATAAACAAGTGTTATAATAATATATTAAAATCCTTATTATAACAAGCATCCACCTACATTTCATATCAAAGCATCTATTAATGGTTATTATACTTATAAAAATATTCTTCATTTATATTTCAATCAAAGATATTCATCATTTGCCTCTATAAAAAATTTGAAATTGTTATGATGAACAACATTGTGAACAACTCATTTTGTATGAAAATGATAGATATTAGTTCCTTAACACTCTTTTGGTTTAGATGTCTTATTCATGCCGTAATACTCCTGGATATCATTTGCATCATCACCTTTTGTTTTTATTTATGGGCTCAAACCTACAACTTGTTAACACTTTTTGATATTTGCTCTTGTTTTTTTATATCAATATCCCTTTGAGTTTTTTTTCTTTGTATTTACATCTTGGATATTCCTCTCCATTTTTCATTCCCATTAAAACATTCCTCTTCGTCAATATATTCATTTTTTTTATACTTATCATAATGAGAGTTATCATTTATAGGTTTGTATTTCTTTGAAGGATCTAAAATGTAAGGAATGACATAAAAAACATTCTCTTTTAAAAGTTACTCTAGAAAACGTAAAGTGCAAGATTATTCCTCCATAATAATTACCTCCTTATTCTTTCACAAGAATCCTAAATTACTATGGATATCCTCCATATTATTACACCACTCTTGAAACCTTATAGTATAAAGAATAAAATCGACACTACTTTCATTTCTATTGCAAGAAGAGGATTTTATACTACTTGAAGAAAATGAAGGTGATTTACCTACAATAAAGTTGACCTCTTCCTCTTTTACTTTAAAATTTTCCTCACATCTTCCTTTGCACTTATAATTCCTTTTGAATTTGAACTTCCACATTGTACTTCCTCATCTCTCATGTCCTTCTTTGCTTCTTCTAATGGTTGATCCATGTGCACTATGATGACATTTATCATTTGATGGTTTAGATAGAATTTATTTATTTCTTGGGAGTGTAATATATTAGATTTAATCTAACTTTTACTACAATATGATATCATTGGTTCATCTTGAAGTTTGTCCTTTGATAATTTTTTTGTCTCTTTCTCCATTATTTTCACTTTGTAATTTCTTTCCATGTGTCTAATATCATAACATTTGGGACAATGGAATGTAATATTTTTATAATCCAATTGTTGATCGAATTCTCTTGATTTTGGTTTAATCTTAATGGATTGTGGCAAATGTTTTAAAACATCCATAGTAGCATATATCTAGTCATATATAGCATGGTTTCGCTCCTTAGTAGTTGGTCCATCTTGGATGAAATCCCCTAGGGTATTATCAATATTCTTCAATACATATTTATTGATAAGTTGATATGGAAGTCCAAAAACCCTAACCCACATTTGAATATTTTTAAGAGTTTATGTATCAAAAAGAAAATTCTCAATCCATGGTCTTAAATATAGAGAGTCTCTCCTCCTAAACCATGAGTTACCACCTATTATTTTATCCCTAATTTTTGAACATAAATAAATAAGGAGAAAAAAACCTTTAAGAAGATAAGTCATGGAGTAATTTGAATTCAATCCCCACTTCCACTTGATCCAATTTTGAATCTCTAAAAAACCTAACAAGTATATGTGAAACTTTCATATTAACCATATGGTTTTAAGAACCATTATATCATGTTCAGTAATATTATCTTTTATAATTACTTCTAGCTTAATATTTGCTTCCTTGGTTAGACTTAGAACATTTCCTTTTCCTCTCATCTTTGACTAGAGCATCCATATTTCTCATTAGTGCTATCAAATATGACTTTTCTTCGATGCTACCCAGGTTTTCATCATATGAATCTTTTTTTATTTTTATTTCTCTAAAGATGTAGAGAAATAATTATTGATATTGTGAAGCAAAATTCATTAATTAATAATCAATAATTAATATTAATTATTAATTAATTTAAATAATAATATCTATTTATTTATTATTATTTTAGAATATTAATTATTTTTGTAACTGGCTCTTATTTTTAGCACATGTAAAAGCTAGGATAACTTAGGAATTAAGTTATATTATTTTAGGAATAACTTTAGTTGAGTCTAGTTATATTTTTGGAGTGCATGCATATAAATTGCATAATGTAAAATCAATGTATGATGTCCATAATTATAAATGGGTGAGTGCTAAAAATAGAATTCTAAAAATATAAAAGAGATATAAAAATAAAAAACAAGAAAATCATCTATAGAAAAGTCATGTTATTATTGGTATATAATATGTCTACATATGGAGTATGAGGCATATATTGTAGTTAATGAATTATGATCCTCCTTTTTTCATAGTGGTCCTTGCATTTTCCTTCAACATTATAACCATCTTCTTATACTCCACACCCTCCTCTCTAGTGATTGGTTTCTTAACCATACATTTGATCCCTTCATTTTCTATTATTCTATCTTAGTTTTGTCACAATTGGAACCCAATTCTCCACTCATCCATAATGCAAGATCAGTTGAGGAATTGGTCACTAAAATAAGGCCAACATAATATTCAGATGGTTATGCTAATACCCTCCAATACTAAATTCCCACCATAGTGCATAATAAAGCACAAAATGGAACGATGAATCATGAGTACATATAGGGCCTTCTTGAGCTTGTACATCCAATCATTGTATTTCTTCTCAAATCCTTTTGGATGATCTATATATATTTATTCATCAATAAACCTATTGAGAATGCACTTTTCAAATTTAGTTGATGTAATTTTCTTTCCTTTTATGCCAATACGGCCAACAACAACCTTATGGTACTATGCTTTTCAATAGGAGCAAGAGTCTCCCCATAATCCACACCATAATTTCAAGCAAAACCCTTTGAAATCAATCTTACCTTATTCCTGTCAATTGTCCCATCACTCTTCAATTTGGTATTGTAGACCCACTTGGTACCAATGACATCCTTATCACTTGATTACTAAAATAACTCACAAGTATCATTCTTTTTAAAGGACTCCATATATTTTTCCATTGCCTCAATTCAAATCTTATTTTTAGATACCTATTCATAGTTTCTAGGTTCACTAGTAATATAAGATAATGCATAAAATATTGACTCTTCATCAATAACATGATCAAGATTACCACTTTAATTTTTTATTTCTTGCATCCTTGTTACTCTTTCAAAATTTATGTCTAGCATTTTGATAGTGGATGCAAGAGTAATACTATTTTATATTTTCTTGCTTGAGTTATTTGAGATGGTGTGGCTAGCCCTGCAATACTAGTAGATGGTGTAGATGATACCTCCATGAGTGTTGATTAAAAACCATGAGTGTTATCCATATCTTCATTATGAATCTAATATTGGCCCCCTTAACTTACAATATCTTCTTTCTTTTTGTTATAGTCTTCATGAAAACTACCCAAAAATATGTGATACTTAAAAATTATAAATTTGTTTAGCTATGAATTATAGAACTTGTATAAGTTGCTCTTTTTACTATACTAGTAAATATGTAGGCACACTTTTAGGGTAAATGTTTTTTCTCTTCTCATAACTAAAATGCACATAAGATAAACAACACAAGAAAAGAAGTGAGCCACACTATGTTTCTTACCATAATATGCTTTATAAAGATTCATGTTCTTCATTGTAATATTGGGATTTCTATTGAGAACATACACTATCATATTGACTACTTCATCCTAAAATTTCTTCTCTAACCCCTTGATTTCAAGTATATTTTTGGTTGATTCTACAATTTTGTTGTTCTTTATTTCTACCACTCCATCTGCTATGGAGTATAAGGTACTATAAGCTATATTTTGATATCATTTAATTAAATTGTTGTAGAACTCTTTGGAGTAACTATCTAATCTCAAGTTTTTGATGGTTTTATCACTTTCATTTTTAGTCTTTTTTTTGAATGTTTTAAAGGCTAAAATGACATCTTATTTACTCTTGAAAAATAAAACACAAATAAATCTAGTTGCATCATCAATAAAAATTGAAGTACAAGTTCATAACAATACTTGCACATGACATAGGACCACATAAATTAGAGTGAACCATATCTAATAGATTATTTGCTATCCATTCACTTGAAGAAATTTATCCCTATGTTTCTTTTCAAGTGCATACCCTTTGCACACTTTATTGATCCTTGCATGCACTTTTAGAAGACCATGCACCATGCCTTTATTATGAAAAACATGTAGGCTACCAAAGTTGGGGTGTTCAAATATCTCATGCCATAACTTATTTAAGTTTTTAATGCTTGCATAATGTAGTCATCCTCTTGAAGTTTCTAATCTCAAAGGAAATATTCTAGTTATTTTCATTTAAGAGGATTTTTAGATATGTAAAAGGCACTAGGGATTATGGTACCCATTATAGATTGATTAAGATTGCAAGACTAATTAACTTCACAAATACTTGGAAGGATCAATAGATGATATAAAGTCTACATAAATGCACTATTTCTCTTTTCTTAGTGGGTTGATTTCTTGGAATTGTTAGAAATAAATAATAGTTGCTTTGTCTTCTCTAGAGGTAGAGTATGTGTTGTTAGCTTCAACATATACATAAGAAGTATGGCTGAGAAGAGTTCTTAGGGATCTTAGAGATGCTCAAGATGGGCCAACAAAGATATTATATGACAATGGAGGAAAAATTGAGTAGTATAAGAATCACGTGTTTCATGCATAAATTGAATACATTGAACTGAAACATCACTTTGTAAAAGATCTAGTACTAGAAAATAAGGTGTTTGTTTAGCATATTAAATCTAAAGAAATAAAATATGAGGGATCCTTACTTACATTTGCTACAATTCACACTATCCCTACTCTTACTTAACTCGCATCTCGTACCCACTCTCAACTCTATTTGAAATATGAGTATTTTCATGACTTTTGAAATATTTACATTACCTTTATAAACTACATTAATTTAATACATATTCATATTTGTCCCTAAAAATATGTTTGGAATTCTATCCAATAAATGCAAAATTACATCCACAGATGCTAGATATTGAGTTTATAAGTTCTTTTATTTATTATATAATTTATTTTCATGTTTTTGAACAAATATTGTTAGAATATTTTCAAATTAATTATTCACTTTCTAATTATGTAAATTTTATTTCCATGTGTACTTTGGTTCTCTAAAATTTTCATCTAATGTTTCTCCCAAGTACTTGGAAATAATCTAAAATATTTTTTCATCTTTGTTGAAATATTTCTCTTATCTTAAAATGTGATATATCATCCTCTACACTTAATGCTTGGCAATAGAAATAATACTACTTGTATATTATTCCCATATTATGGTGTACATTTTTTTTTCTTCTTTTAACTTTTATTGAGTATAAAATTCAAGATAAATGAACAATGATGTAGTCTCATACAAAGAAATTGTATTCATTTTACAAATACTTGTAAAATTTTAAAGTTAGGAACACAATGGGTTTGTAATAAGAGGTTAGAAATGATAGGTTTCACATCATAATTTAAGGTTCCAATAACATTTATGAGTCTTGATATTTAGATGAATTGAACATATGGTAATGCATGAACTTAGGGTCTTCTAGCCATAAATATTGATTTGAAGGTAACCATATTGTTTTAATATAAATATTTTTAGTTGAATATATTTTGGTACAATAAGTGATGAGTTTCATATTTTAAGCTAAGGTTTGAATACCATAGTTAAGAATATTTTATATCTATGACTCCACTTGAATACAAGGGTTGAACTTATGGTAACATACTTTAGATACAATCCCACTTTCATGCATTTTATGAACTCTTTCCAAATATCAAGGTTAAAATTTTTAGCCTAATTGGTTAGGGAAAATCAATGGGAAATTAGTACATTCACACTATAAACCAAGGATCCAATATAATAATTCAACCTTAGTATATTATCAAAATAGATTTGTGAAAAGTGGTGGAAAGTTATGGGTTTCACATTATAATCCAAGGTTGCAGTTCCATGGATGGAAACCTTAGAGAGGACACATGAACATAAGGGTTGACTCTATGGAAATGTATAAAATTTAGGTTCAATGACCATAGATTTTGAGTCAAGTGTACCAATATCATGGATATAAAAAAGTGGTTGAAAAATTATGAAACTTCGTATATGCATTGTAAATCCATCGATAGAATTGCATGAAGGAAGATCATGCCCCACCAACCTCTGATATTAGGTTGGATTCTCACTATACTTACTAATATAAATATGAAAAATAAATCTAAAAAATTAAATACATAAATGTAAATGCTTGGAAGGTAAGGGTGTGATTTATTAATGTAATTTTTATAAAAATAAAATATGGTCATAGTCGTAACAAGAAGAGTGTGTGATAAATGCATAAATAAATTGAATAACAATAGTACGGTTCTACACATATGATAAAAATCTAAAAGGAATGGAAAGAAAGTAAAAATTTAGTGCCACTATCACTATAGATTCCATAATACAAAAGAGCAATGCCATAATTGAAAAGCAAAATTCTTGCAATGTCTCTTATTATTCTTGAAACTAGAGTAATAACAATGTGGGTCTCATATATTGGATCTTTGATTTCCTCAAGGTAAAAATATGTTTACAATGGATTCCATGGCTCTTATTTATAGCAAAAGTTCACCCAAGAGTAACCTAAAGTAAGAAATTTCTACTCCTATTAAATATACTAATTTAACAATATCCTTAACAAAATGATGCACCATAAAATGTTGCATGCCTCTAATTTCATACCTAAACTACTTAGATACCTTCTAGATAGATTTAAAAATCATAAAAGAACAAGCACATCACTTTTTAGATAATCTTACTTGGATTTGATGAATCCTTGGGAGCAAATCACTTCACTCAAAGTGAATCACTACTTTGGCAAGCAATTTTTATCTCTAGTATTTATCAATTTTTGACAATTTTTCAAATGTTAGTATTCTACATTGCTACTCCTAGGCTTGAAAAATTAAATTTTCTTTATCATGCATTGATTAATTCCTTATAGAAATTTCAAGGTAGTAGGTAAGCTACTTTATTTTTTATAGCTTCTTAGGGCACCAAGCTCGATTGGTGAGAGATCCCAAATCCTACCTTTATTCTTTGGTGTTTAGTCAAATATAAGGCTATCACATAGTGAAATTAGAAAATTATGGATCATATTTGTCTAATTCCAAGGTAACAAGTTTAAAACTTCCTATTAGTTAGTATCATCACCAAGTTCTCATACTAATTCCTCAATAAATTCTCTCCTCGATCCTCTTTCATTTCTTGACTTCCTCACTAGAGTTTCTAGTTTAAAAATATTATTTGAGGCATTAGACATAACACTATTTGTGAGCACATACATTGTTTAATTTATCTTCATAAATGATCTATCATATGAAGTTGTACTTAATTGAACAAAATCCCATAAAATTTTCATGTAGCACTATTATATATTCTTTCTTCTTTACTCCATGGTACTTTTGAGAGCATAATAAGTAGCTTTGCATAGTTGGATTTTTACTTAGGTATGTATTTACTGTTATATTTGTATCTAACCTACTCATGTGCTTCACCTTTTCATTATAAGAGTACTTTAGTCTATCTTTCCTTGGTTTTTGGCTCATATTCCACCAATGGATTCTTCATTGAATTTTTGTCAAGAAAGACCTCATACTCATTGAGAGATGCAAGGTATGCCTTAACACATATAATATTATAATATTTGGCCATAAAGTGAGTTGACATGAACCTTCATGGATCTCTTGAATTCAATATTCTATAGTTATGACTCATTGCAACTTATTCTATTAATACATAATATATAAGGGATCACCCATTTATAGGTCTAGAATTGATATCTTGGCAATGTAGTATGTTGGAGTAGTTTGTTGGCCTACTTGAATCCATTGAAAGTGCCAGGACAATCGATAGTTATTCTCTCTATTTTGTTAGTTGAGATTGGTAGATAATATATGTAGTGGGTATTGGAAACTTGTCATTGGTATTACATTAATAAATTCACTTTCTTGACTCCTACATGATATTTGATATTTCCTCTATAGTATTCCTCCTAGGGTATTTCTATCATTTCATGAAGGAATGAAATATTGTCATCAATAATGTAGATTGAATTGGATAATTTTGATACTATTGGAGAGAATATTATAATTATACCTATATTGACTCATGGATCAATTAAGGTGAAGATACCAATTTGATGTGATAATATAGAGGATGACATAAATCAGGGGGAGGTGGGTTTTGAGAGGGATTAGGACACATTGACATGACACAATTATGCTTATGGTGTGGGGAACCAAATGATGATTACATCATGATGTAATGGTTTGTGATGGAGGTGTTAATGATGATAAGTTAAAATGAGGTGGATATGGTGTATAGGATGACCCTACATCTCAAAAAACCTACTAGTAATCTTGAGGCTACACTTATTTGAGGTGATATGGGTATAGTAGAAGAAGCTAGGGGGGTTATAGAAGTAGGAATAGAAAAAATAAGATAAGAAGAGAGAATAGTGTTGAGAATATGAGAAATATGTGGTGCAAGTTAATTGAATATGGTTGTGTGAAAGATGGTGGAATTAAATTATGATATTGATCAATATATTTTATTTTTGTTACTCTTTTATTGATATGTGAACCTTATTTTATCTTATATCACTCTTATTTAAGGTTATACATTATTTATTTATTTTCTTTTTATCCTTATTGTCCCTAAGTCATCAAATATTCATGGACTTATCATCATTTTTATTTATCACTATGGTTTTCAAGAATGAAATGTATTCACAAACTCCTATATTGAATCTTATGTTGGCATATTATCTCATCCATTTTAGGAAATAACCTTTGATTTTGGAAAGATATTCAAGTGCAATTAGAAAGAAAGGATGAAAAGAAATAGTATTTCAAGAATCTCTTGTAAGATTTTCACTTAGGTATAATGGTTCTTAATATATTTATAGAAAACAAAATCTAGGGGAATAAGAGATTAAAAAAAAGTACTTTAGTAGCTATTTGAAAGAGCAAAAGATAGCATTGTTTATAGGCTCAGGGAAATAGCTGAGTGCCCTTTTAATGCTGATGTTCCAAATCAATATTTCACAAGACCTATGTAAAAATAATAAGTTAGATAACAAAAAATGTTCATATGGAGGGCCTTTGCTAGTGGGATTACCCAATTTAAAGCTTCATGAATATATTCTAAGATATAGTATATCAAGAACTTCGATGGATATCATAACCAAGGAAATAAAAATGAATTTCTCTCCCATTATTCCATCTTGATTTACTTCTTGTTACAAATAATCTGGAAAGTCTTATCTTTTAAACCCTAAAGTGGTTGGTAGAGGGGTGGTGCTCAAAATTTTATAATTGTGATATCTCCTTATTTTTTATCTCATTTTATGATGGGCATTGGTACTAACTAATAGTGTGGGGACCCTTATTTATGTAACCAAGTGTTATATCGTTACTTAGTGTGGCTTCTTCTATTATTGTTCCTCCACTAATTCCTTTTAATCCTTCAAAATGTTAGACTATTGAATGTAAATTTTACTCTTGCTAAACTCCCCAAAATTATGGGGAAAATACCTCATTTCTAGAATCATGGTATCCTTGTTACTCAATGTAGTTTGTTTTTCCAAAATCACTTTAAAACACTTAGGAGTCATAGGTGAATTCTTGTCTAAGTGTTGAGTGGTATATACTTCTAGGAGTTTATCTCCAAAGAAAATTATATTTATCACAAAGCTCCCATGACATTTATCCAAATCCTATAAACTTATATTTATCCAATAAAATTTGTTATTTCATGCTTTAGCTCAATTTCTTCCTTTACATATTGCATGGGCTCTAATATAGATTCTAGTTCTAATGTAGGTACCTCATATTCTAGTTATCTTTACTAATTATATAGGATCCTCTTCCTCTAAATAGAAATCAAGCACCTCATATTATAGGAGACCAAGTATTTCACATTCCTTGAACTCAAAATATTAATTCTATGTTTTAAATTTTCTTTCTAACTAGGGAGAATTCAACTTTTGGTATACCAACTTTTCCAGAGGAATTGTTGCTTCATGGAGAACATGATAGTATCTTGGAAAATAATATGACATTTACCAATTTTAGGTGGTTCAAATATTAAAAAAAATTGTGTTTTGTATGGTGAAAGCACGAGGATACGGAAACAAGAAAGGAAAGACTCCAAGCACGATGCAAAAAATGAAACTAAACTTAACGCTGAATCCTACGAATTAAAAAATGCATGAAATGGAGAAAGCATGAATTGAAACCCAAATGAAATAACAGCCCTTCTCTTTTATTGATGTATTTCACAACTCGGTTACAATTCGCATCCTCCCTTTTTAGGGGCGAGGAGCGTTAAATCCATCTCTTGGTTACATCCATGGATAGCCTTCCTTCTTCCGCGTGCCCACATGTAAGATGGGCGGACCAAAATGTCACCGCCGCTTGTGTCTACGAATGTTGATTCCTTGCTGCTCCTCCGATGTTCCGGTCCTACGTTCAAAGAAACAAAAGATAATCAATAGCACCTGCGGATAAAACAAAACATGCAATCCCCAAGCCTACGATAAATAGATGAGAAAAATGAATTAAACTAAGACTAAAATGAATCCAAATGCTCTAAAAATTTGATAGGGGCATCAGGACATCACCAGGAGGGCACTGCAAAAAGAATAGTCAGGAAATTCCTCGCCGATTTGAATTCGCTCCGGGGCGGGACGAATTCACCTGCAACAAAATGCCGAAAAGGTATTGTCCCAAATGTCCTGCCTAGAGAGCTCCAAAAGACCTGCAAACTTGGGGTTAGCTAATTGGGGGAATTTTGGGAAGACCCAGATGGTCGGATTTTCCCAATTTGACCTCCATCAATGGGAATTTGATGATGCTACCTGCAAGTTAGTAAAAGCGAACGAATATAGAAACATGATCAAAATTGTTCAAAACGAGACGAAATTTAAATGACAACCTATCTAAGCATCATAGAATTGAATGCAAAAAATGAAAATGATAGAAAGAAAAATCTGCCATAGATTCCCAATCATTCCTAAAAGGGACGATTAGGCCTGCAGTAGTGTGGGGGCGCCGGGCGGGCCGCCCACCGTTTGGGGCTTGATTTCGGCACCAATCCACTTGGGATGGGTCCAAAATCTCTTACAAGGTGTTGTCGACAAATTGGGTGGTATTCTATGGCCAAATGTCGGGTTTTGGGCTCAAGATTCGACCTTCCAATAGTCACCCAATGACCTCCTCTCTAAAAGAGATCAAGGATGTAGAAGGCGCAAATCGCACAAGGGTGTATGGGGAAATAAAATGGCAGCACTTCGTTGCTCCAAATTGCTCTTACTCTCTATATTTTGGGGTGAGGAAACTCACCAATTTATAGACCTGGAGGTCTCTTGAAATGGGCATGCAGAGGCGCCACTTGGCAATCATGCCTTCCCAGGGGGAAGGAGATTCCTCCCTGAATTGGGACTTCATGACTGACCATGCAAATGCCTCTAACGCTCGAAAACGCTCACCCATACTCCCATGCGATGAAGGAAGCATTGAGTGGTGGATCTGAGCTGCCATTTGTCAAGATTTGACTTTTTTCCCGTCAAACCTGCAATTCGCCCCACCCTGGAGCGAATTCAGAATTCGTCCCTGGGTGGGGCGAATCCCAGTTTGAATTCGTTCCTGGGTGGAACGGATATTGAGCAAAGTGCCTGAAGGTGCCAAAATGATTTTTGACCTTCCAAAACTACTGTGAGAGTGGTTAGGACCACTGTTTAACCTCTAGGGGCTGCCCTTGGGGTTGTGTGTGTCAAAGCGATCAGTGTTTGCAGTCACATAATCGGATTGGTGCTGTTTTGGTGTCTACAGATGCCCCTTTTTGGGATGCGTTGTGCATGGCATAGGAGCAAAAATAGATAACCAAAGCACTAATGATTAGGGTTTCTTGGTAACCTAACCAAATTTTGATGCCCCAAGTATGGAAAGGGCATGCATTCTTGAATCCTTGCTTCTGACGAGCGAAGGAACTCAATTCAAGTGTTAACCTTTTTCGGTGAGGTGTTACTTGAACTTGGACATTGATCAGTCATGAATAGGCAAAGGGCGCAACCTTTTGTCTGTGAGAACCTTGAGTTCATGATTCATGAATGCCAAGTGTTTGATCAGCTTGTGATTATTGCTTGTTTACTGCCCCAAGCAGGAGCGTGATTGTCTTTGTCAATGATTCTTTGAATGCATGCCATTTCCTTGATTGGGTGTGTATTTGTTGATTGGTGACTAAGTGTGACTACCCCCTCAAGCGACGAATCGATGAGGGAATGACCTTCATGAGAAAAGTGATGAGTCACTTGACCCAAGATGACTTGTGTAAGGGTGCCTTCAGAGATTTATCTTTGAATGTGTGTGCAGTTTTTCGACATTTAGACCTATTTTTGGTGGGTGTTAACCCTTTTGGTGACGCTTTTTGGAGCTGAAATTGTCAAAAATCCGTCTTCCCGTGGAGCGGTCCGGCTATGGTAGCCTTCTTAGGGAGTAGGATAGTGATAATTTGCAACCCCAATGTCTATTTTGGATGCCAAGAATGTCAGGCATGAAGGCACCTTCGTTTGGCAATGTTATTGCTATTTTTGGGTGGGTTTTGACCCGTTTTGACGATGTCGTTTGGGGATGAAATTCTCGAAAATCCGTCTTCCCGTGGAGTGGTCCAGCTATGGTAGCCTTCTTAGGGAATAGAATAGTGAGGATTTGTGACCTTGACATCTATTTTGCATGCCTAAAATGTCAAGTGCCAAAGCACTCTCATTGGGCAAGTTTATTAGTTGTTTTGGTGCATTTTTATTCAATTTTTGTTGTTTTTTTAAATTTCTACCTTGAATTCATTTGGGGTGGGATGAATTCTATATTAGTATTCGTCCTAGGGTGGGATGAGCACTAACTAGAGTGCTCATCCTAGGGAGGAATGAATATAAGCTCAAAAGCCTATTTAAAGGCCAAAACTAGGGTTTGGGCTCATTTGTAGTCGAATTTTCTTGCGATTTGGAGCTCTAGGGAGGAGGAGGTTAATTCTATGAAGCGAAGCACTACCAAATTTCTCTCGACATCATGAGTGCACAAACCGGATCGAGTGCGGAGCCGAAGCGAGACCAGTAAGTGCTCCTTAGCATTATTGCTTTTGTTATATGTTTTAAAACTGCAAGTGATTTGTTTAATTTTCTTTGTTATGTTGCTTTTCAAAATTAAAATTGAAACCCCAAGACTTAGCTTAAACTGAATGGGAACGTAGTTAAAACCTAGGTGAAGAAATTTGTTTGTTTTGCTTTTAACTAAAACCCTAGGATAAATGGAAAAACCCTAGTTTTTAGTAGGTGGTGTGGTTTAAAACGTAGGTGAAAACCCTAGGTTAAAAAACTGTTATTGTTAATTATGTTTTGTTTGTGAGTTTAATTTTTGTGATTGTTTGAGTTGTATGTTGGTAGGCAGTGTTGTATATTCATGTTATTGTGTTGTACAGTTTTTTTTTTTATGTTGTGTTGTTTTCTTTTGTAGGTTGTGAAGAGTCGGTATCGTGTACCTACTACTTTTGCTGAAGCACGGGGGGTTAACTATGGCTGATTGGGAGTGGCTTGATGCCCTTGGGCTCAAGTAGGTGGCTTGACTGGAGCCTGTGGTCGGGGATCGGGCCTATCTGATGGCCTTGATCAACTTGTGGGATCCTCGGACCAACACCTTCCATCTCCCAATAGGGGAGATGATAGTGACCTTGGAGGATGTCTATCGGCTTCTACGGATTCTGATAGATGGACTGCCGATCAAAATGTCACCGCGTGATCAGCGGAAAGCTATACTAGATACGATGCTTCGGGCATGGGGAGGAGTTGGGGGTGGATGGTCTAGTGGAGATGGCAGAGGTTGACTGCTAGATGGGCGGGATTCTGGTTTGATGGTGGTTTGAGAGGGGGGTGTTGGGAGTGAGGCACGCATTGCTTATGGGCCTCATTTCCAACATGCTGCTACCTGACTCATCAGGTGCGAGGTTCTCATGGAACCTGCTGGATGTGGTCTGTCGGTTGGTGGAGTGTTCGACATAGGAGCCTTTGATCCTGAGATGGGGACAGACGCTGCTGGCGTAGCTCTATGGGGAGCTATATGAGGTCCATTATCGAAGGCGAAAGGGGATCAGCTAGCTATCTATTGTAGAGTTGGGGTTGGCAGCACATAGCGGTGGAGAGACCAGGGGGTTACCATGGATGACATGGGCGGAGATGGCAGATAAGGATATCGGGTATGCGGCTCTGTGGTGGCAATATGAGGAGCAGGGACAGAGTCAATGGTGGGCAGGTGCCATAAGGCACTATGTCGATGCCTTCGCTCGGCTTGCTTCGAGGGAGGTATTCTGGTGACCCTATCGGGACTGTCCAACCTGGCCGGAGGCTGGAGAGTGGCTTCGATGGGTACGTAGGGAGCGATGGCTGATTGGGCGGCATGGGACCGAGCATGAGTTTTTCTCGTATAGTCGGGTGACACGATAGTTTGGGGTGCGCCAGGGGTTTCCTGGTGAGCCCGTGGTCTATCGACATGGGGGGATGAGAGGACTCTGGATCGATCGGTCATCGTGCCACTAGGCGAGGATTCAGATGCGGTGATCGATGTCCCAGATGTGGATGACGTCGGGACTACCGTAGAGTATGACCAGTGGTGGGTACTACGGTGATGGCGGGGAGAGGGGCCATTGGGAGGCGTAGAGGCAGCAGGCGGGGAGGGTGCCGAGGCACCAGGAGAGGCTTGGGGAGCTCCTCGGGAGGATGCAGATATGGTGGAGGTGGAGGATGAGGATGTGGATCTGGGGGTTCCGGATCGGTCGGAGATGCAGGACATCATGGAGCAGTGGGAGCCAGAGCAGGCTGTTGTTCCAGATATGCCTATGCCTCAGGCGGAAGCGGAGGACATGGAGTCGGGCTATGCGCTGAGATTGCACGGTTGGCGGAGCTACTACGGAGGTGGGATGAGGAGTTGGGGGAAGCTTTGCAGGAGAGGGATCTCCTACGGGCTCAGCTGGTAGAGCGGGAGAGCGCATTCGTTGCACACCATCGGGGGATGGGGACACCAGCGCTACATAGGAGAGGGATCTCCTATGGATGTAGCTGGCATAGTGCGACGATGTAGTAGCTTACTACCATCGGTGGGAGGCAGAGTGGTTGTGGCGGGAGGCAGATTGGTCTCGGCATCGGATGGATATGGAGGGAGAGATTATCCACCTCGGTGGGCGGTTACCTGAGCCCTCGAGAGGTGGGTCATCATGTCGGATGAGGGGCAGTGATACTGAGCAGTCAGCATCATCTCATCGTAGGCGATTGGATGAGGGAGGCGGTAGTAGGCATGATGCGGGGGCTAGCAGCAGCCGCCCTGAGGGGTCCCATAGGACCCACACCATGGGGGGTAGTTCCCGTCGCACCGATCCTACGTGATCATGGTGGCCGATGCCTTAGGCTTGGGGGTTTTGAGATTTTGGATTTTGTTGCGGGGTCAGAGGACCAGCTCTTTGTAGCCTACGGGCATTTTTGATGATATATATATATAAACTTTATTTTGTTTATGCGCATGTGATGATTTGATTTTATGCATGATGATTGATGAATATGGATGTATGCATGTTAATTTATATTGATGGATGCATATGTTATGATGAATGCAAATGTTTTTTATTTATATGTGATATGCAAAAATGGAATGGATGAATTGAATTTGTGATGTTTGGTAGTCGCACCATAGACTGTTCAGAACTTTATGGCTTTTTTTTTTTGTCTTAGGCGATTGCTGTGGTGAATAGCTTTGTAGGCATACATGTTTTTTTTTTGCAATGTGAGGATGAAATATAGCAAGTTGGTTTAGAATGTATTTAAGGTTTTCCGAGACTCAGATGTTTTAACTATCTAGCCATGACTGTACTTTCATCTCACAAGACTTTTGAACAAGGTATGAATCGGACTTGTTTTTGACCAAGTTATTTCACATCCCTGTGTGTGCAATTGAGTTCGTTTATGTGGTGTTTGTCAGGATACCGCCAGTGCCAGATAGGCTATCAACCAAACCTGTACTGAGGATCACCTGATTAGCTCCACTAACTCCTTTGTTGTGTTTAGTCAGATTAATCTACGGTGCTATCGTAGGATACCATAAGCTAGCTCATCCACATGCAAACATTGATCTGCACACAAGTTAATGTGATAGATATATCGTCATGCGGGAGGTTTACCACCAGTGACCGATAGGCTATCAACCAAACCGATATTGAGGTTTGCCTCATGACCTGTCGGAATGCTGAGAGTTCCAGGGATTCAAGTTCGACTCCCTTCTTTTCTTCAATTGTATTGGGATACTTGCTCTTTTGTAGTGATAAAAATCACTGTTTATTTTTGTTTTTTTTTCTTTTGAGCAAGGGATTTGAATATTGAGTGATGAGAATCACTATTGTATGTCCTTTTCTTGATGTATGCACTTTGTTTGTGATGTCAAATTTTTGGAGTTTTGACTTTTTGCAAATTGTTGATGTTTTGCAACTTTTGAGAACTTGGGATTCTTGGGGAATTGGGTAGGGAGGATGCTTGTCCTTTTGCCAACTCTCAGCATTCTTGGGGTCATTCGCACAGGGGGATGAGCAAGATAACCGTTTCGCTTATGGTGACCTGGATTGCTTTGCAGGGTTCATCTTTCATTCACACAACTTGGGAATTTTGTTATATGTTTTAACTTGTGTCGGGATGCTACATAACAAGGTGTGATCCAAGTAGAATTCTACCTTCGTAAAATCTGTCTGACTTGGTACAGTATGTGGCTAAAAAGCTAATGATGACTGAATGACGAAAACTCTCGATACATTAGAAAACAACTGACTATGATGTGGGAGAATAACGTGAATGGTGGTTATAGGCGATGAGCTATTGATAAAGCGGAAAAATGTAGAAGATGATGGTTTTTGCCAAGTAATGACAGTCTATGGTGCTTTGACCTGTATGACCACAAATATGCAATGTATGCAGCTATATATTTTTGTATTTTTGAGGGATTGATGTTTGTGAGTATGCAGATGAGATGCAAAAGAACTCTGTATCGTTATGATGATTTTGCGTATGCATGGAAATGAGATGCAAATTTTTGTTATTTTTGATGATTTTATTGTTTTTAAATTTTTCTTGTTTTTGACCAAGCGATTAAGGAATCCTTGGAGCTTTTGGGTTGACCAAGCGATTATGGAAATCCTTGGAGCTTTTTGGGTTGACCAAGCGATTATGGAAATCCTTGGAGCTTTTTGGGTTGACCAAGCGATTAGACTTGACAAGCGATTATGGAAATCCTTGGAGCTTTTTGGGATTGACCAAGCGATTATGGAAATCCTTGGAGCTTTTGGGTTGACCAAGCGATTATGGAAATCCTTGGAGTTTTTGGGTTGACCAAGCGATTATGGAAATCCTTGGAGCTTTTGGGATTGACCAAGCGATTATGGAAATCCTTGGAGCTTTTTGGGATTGACCAAGCGATTATGGAAATCCTTGGAGCTTTTTGGGTGGGCTATGGCTCCTTTAAATATGGAATGGCCGCAAATGACTGATGTTCAAGGGTTCTAGTTCCTTGATTCCATCAAGAGAGGCTAGCCGGTATGTTCCAGGTCCTATTTTGCTATCAATTACATATGGACCTAACCAATTTGCCGTGAACTTGTCCCTTAGATGGGATGACAAACTAGAGTTCTGTTGGTTTTCTTTTAAGACCAAGTCACCAATCCGAAAGTCCCTCAGGTGAACTTTCATGTTGTATGCTTTCTTAAGTCACTCTTGATAGATACGTAAATGCTCGAGAGCATTAACACATCGTTCATCAAGCAACGTAAGCTGGTCTAACCGGGCCTTCCATGCAGTGTCATCATCGATGAACTCTTGCATTGATATGCGTAAGGAGGGAATCTCCAACTCGAGAGGCATGACTACCTCGAAGCCATACACGAGCGAAAATGGAGTTGCCCTAGTGGGCGTCCGAATGCTAGTGCGATAAGCCCATAGGGCAAGTGGGATCTGAATGTGCCAATCCTTATGATTATCTATGACTATCTTTTTAAGGATAGCGACTAGCATTTTGTTTGACGCTTCTGCTTGCCCATTTGCCTACGGATAATAGGGTGTCAAAAAACTATGCTGAATTTTGTACTTTGTGGTCAAAGCACGCACATATTTGTTCTTGAATGACGTCCCATTATCCGAGATTATCTTGGATGGAATACCAAAATGACATATGATGTTATGCAAAATGAACTCCACAATGCGAGGTCCAGTCGTAGAGGTTAGCGAAACCGCTTCCACCCACTTGGTGAAATACTCTGTGGCCGTTATGATAAACGTGTGATGGCCGGACGATGTAGGGGAGATCTTTTCGATGAGATCTAAGCCCCACTATGAAAATGGCCAAGCCGACTGGATCGGCTGCAAGGCCTGGGAAGGTACATGTGTCAAATTGGCATGATGTTGACACTTCATGCACTTCCGCACATATGCACAACAATCTCACTCTAAATATGGCCAATAATAGCCCATGCGAAGAATGCGCTTTGCGATGGCCATACCATTGAAGTGGCCACCACATGTACCATCGTGCGCTTGGGCGATCGCCCAAGTAGACTCTTGCTAGTCCAAGCAATGAAGGAGGATTCCTTCGTAGCTACGATGGTACAAAATGTCTCCTAACAAGACATGCTTAGCCGCTTTCTGCTTGAATGCTCATTTTGCGGCATGCATCAATCCAAGCGGGAGGTTACCTAACTTGAGGTAGTCCCTGATGGGTGAATACCAATCCTGCTGATCGAAAACCTTGACAGTCTGAATAGCCAATCCCTCTTGAAGTTCATCCCTAGCAAACGCTGAGCGGGAGAGAGCTTGCAAGAATAGCGTTGTATTGCTATTAATGGGAGTAGGGGAGAACAAGGACCCCTAGTTGGCATGTTTCAAATGATCATGGATTTGAGAGAACTTATCCATGGATGGCTCAATCTGGATCATGTGGATTCCTGGCATTAAGTCAGAGCTTGCTCGCTCCATCACTGATTGCGATAGTGTTTTGACTTGAATGGTTGTCATATCACCAGAAAGGTCTTGCGGGATTAGTGACCCCAAGGAGGCCATAGTGTCCGCAAAATGATTCGATGATCGAGGGAGTGCCTCGATGTCGTACCATTCAAGCTTCACCAGGAATTTGTCCACTAGGGCTTTGTAGGCCTGTAGAACTGGGCATTTGCATTGGAATATCCCTTTGACTTGGTTGACAATTAACAATGAATCACCAAAGATATTCAATCATTTAATGTTCATGGTGATTGTTGTCTGAAGACCTATGAGCAAGGCTTCATACTCTGCATTATTGTTGGTGCATGGGAAATTTAATTTAAATGACAGGGGCATTGGAGCGCCCTGCGGTGTGAAGAATACTATTCCCGTGCCACCACCTTGCTCACATTTAGAACCATCAAAAAATAGGGTTATGTCGGCTCTGTGACTCAGGCTCGTCAGAATCTGGTGATTCTGAGACATGGAAGACCCCATCATCGGGTAGTTCTATAGTCAGAGGTTGGTCGTCTTCGAGAGGAGCCTCTGCTAGTTGATCGGCTATGACCTGACCTTTTATGGATTTCTGTCCGATAAATTCTATGTCAAATTCCGTCAACAACATGATCCATTTTGCCGTGCGGCTACTATGATAAGTACGACTCATCATGTACCGCAATGGATTCTCCTTAGACACAACATACGTCTTGTTGCTCAACATGTAATGGCATAACTTTTTGGTAGCAAACACCACTGCCAAGCAGAGTTTCTCAACGTATGCATAGTTAAGTTCATAGCTGACCAGGGTGCGGCTAAGATAGTAAGTAGCCTGTTCTCTATGAAGTTCATTCTTCTGGGCTAACATGGCTCCCGAGTGCCACCTCAGTAGCTGAGATGTATAAGTAGAATGACACTCCTGGTCTAGGTGGTGCCAATACTGGCGGTGAAGCCAAGTATTGTTTAATGTCATCAAAGGCTGACTGGCACTCGTCATCCCAGTGAAATGCTACCCCCTTGTGCAACAACTTGTTCATTGGTCGGCACTTGTCAGATAGCTGCGCTATGAAGCGCTTGATCGACGTGACCTTTCCCTGCAGGCTTCTGAGCTGCTTGATGGTAGTTGGGGGAACCATTTCAAGGATTGCCTTGACTTTGTTTGGGTCGACCTCGATGCCTCACTTTGAGACTATGAAACCCAAGAGCTTTCTAGATGTGATGCCAAAAATGCACTTCTTGGGATTCAATCTGACTTTATGCTCCATGAGGCGATCGAGGATCTTGCTTAAGTCATCGAGATGATCCGGGCACAAAAGAGATTTGGCCAACAAATCATCCATGTAATCTTCCAAAGTCTTGTGCATGTAATCATGGAAGATGTATGTCATGGCACGTTGGTAGGTGGCGCCAACATTTTTAAGGCCAAAAGGCATGACCTTATAACAAAATGTTCCCCAAGGCGTTGTGAACGCCATTTTTAGCTGGTCCTCGGGATTGATACAAATTTGATTGTATCCCGAGAAACCATCCATGAGGGAAAGCATTTCGTGACCCACTGTAGCGTCTACCAATGCGTCGATGCTCAGCAAGGGAAAATCATCCTTAGGACTCGCTTTGTTTAGATCTCAAAAATCAGTGCATATGCGAATCCTCCCATCAGGATTTTTGATGGGCACCATGTTGGACAGCCATGGCGGATAATCCACGTAGATGACAAACTGTGCATCCAACAACTTTTGCAATTCATCTTTGACCATCAAGGCCACTGTTGGGTGCATCTTACGTAGTTTTTGCTTAACTGGCTTGACTGTCGGATCAAGCGTTAGATTATGCGTGACTAGCTATGGATCTAGCCCCGGCATGTCTCTGTATGACCATGCAAAAACCTCCTTCTTCTCTTTGAGAAGGGCAATGTAGTCAGCTTGCTCTTCGAGGGATAAACTTACCCCCAACTTGATGATCTATGGATTCATTGGATCTGAGCCGATGTCTACGTCAGTCATCTCCTCGACTGACATGTGGGATCCATCTTCCAACTGATGTGGAGTTGGGATCAAGTGGATATCATTTGCTGAGTTTAGATCATCGTTAGGAACCTCGGGTCCCTCTTCAGCATGGAAGATATCCTGAGTTGGCCCAGGGGTAAAATGAAGCATTTCACCGAAAGGCCAGTACTCGGATGGGGATGGAGGGGAATTGACGTGATCCCAGTCGATGGCATCTATGTCTAGAGACAATGACTATGTTGGATCGGCCGGATTATGGATGGGGGTGGTTAAGTCAATGGAGATCATGTTGATGGAATGATTTTGGTCTCCATTACCATAGGTGTGGTTGCTCGGACATTCTAGATGCTCTCTATGCTCTGGATCTGGTTCTAGAGGGACTGGCATGAATGGATCGGCCCTATGTGTGGATAAGAAGATAGGGTCTACCCTCGACACTGATGGCACTATAGGGTCTCTGGGCGGAAGGTATGCTTCGTATGCCCAGAGTAGTGGATCCAACACTTGGTCCCACCATGCTGGGTCTACGTACCACTCATGCCCAGGCCTTATGTTTAGTTATTCCTGCACATCGTTAATACCTAAGAGGTGTTGTCACTACATCTGCCGCATGTGGTTGAGATAGGCCATCTCGGTCTCATCTTCATAATCACTATCAGAGATCCAGAGGTCTTCGTTGGCTTCGATGACTGCTTGCGGCATTACAGGCTCGTCTTGCTCAAGCAAATTGATGTGGTCCCACCTAGGTTGTTCCGCTCTCTACGGGGGGACTTGATTTCCTTGGAGTGGCGCTTGCTCGATAGGAGCATCCAAGGGGAACATTGTCAAGAGGCTTTCTTGATAATCATCCATGGGGATCACCTGTGAGTGATCGCTGTCTGATTCAAAGGGGTCATATGACGCTGGTTCATACTCTGATTCATCCTCTGAGGACCCTTCTTGACATTGTCTAGACTCTCCCTAAAAATGAGCTCTCGAGCTTTCTCCTCTCTCGAGCGAAGGGAAGGGGTTGCTAGAGCCAACAAGGTTGATTGCCGTTAATGGGAGATAATCCCTCAATATATATGTGGTGTTAGGGTTGGCATATGGATCTGATGCCAATCCCCCCTTGTTGCCTATCCCTAGGCCTTGCATGTTCTCCACCAAGATGTCCAAGGGGAGGGGGTGGTTGAACCCTACCCCTGACTTGTCGTATGGCATTTGGTATCTTGGTTGGCAAAGAACATGTATCCCTTGCTCATATCTGCCTAACCCATATCCGTGCCAATTGCATTGGCCAAGGTATCTCAGAGCAAATTCTGGGTTAGACAAATAGTTGACATTTTCAGCAAAAGGCTCTTCGTCTTCGTCCTCTTGCGTACATGGTGCAACGCCATGATCAAGGCCCCCATACACAAAATTTGTTTGGTTCGGTGGGTAGCCTAGGGGAACAATAGTGCCAATGGGAAGGCGAGGTCTCCCCATGTCCTGCATGGACTCTAGTGCGGGTGTTGCTACAATATTCCACACCAGATACTCCCCCAGGCCCGTATTGGCCATTTCAACATTGATCGTTGGTGGTTGAGGGGGAGGGAATGGAAGTTCTCCTTGAGTCCACTCCATGTCGGGTGGACTAGGAGCCTCGACTTCCATTCGGCTAGGCATTTCCTCCATAGAGATAGTTGATACTGATGGCAGTGTCTCTTCCAAAGGTTTTGCCTCTTCCAGGGGTTTCTTCCCTTTGTCCTTCTGTTTGGTCTCCATAGATGATGTCGTTGGTGGAGGACCAGACGATGAAGATGAACCCGACTGGGGTTTTGAAGAACTTGCTAATGGGGATGCCTACGGAATCGGACCCTGTTTAGATGGATTTAATTAGAAATCCAAATGCATCGATGGCAGGGTCGATTGCGGCATCAACTGCACCGCATTACAATATTTGAAGGGTTCTAAGTCCACCGGGACTACATGCACCTCCCCTTCAAATGTATACTTTAAACATTGGTGAGCTATCGAAGGGACACACTTCATGTCCCTGATCCATGGCCGGCCCAACAAGATGTTGTAGGCCATTTCACCTTCCAATACGTGGCACAATGTGGGTATGGTCTTTTGTCCCACTTGGATTGGTAGGACTATTGTGCCGACTATCGAGCAGATTGCATCATTGAATGCTCGTAGAGTGTAGGTGGAAGCTGTGATATGAGATGCGGGCAACTTTAGATGCTTGAGAGCCATAGTTGTGATGATGTTGTTGGACGAGCCAGTGTCTATCAACACCCTCTTGTATGGGATCCCGTTGACCCATGCGATAACGTGCAGGGGTGGATCCGCCATGTCATCAGTCATTGATCTCAATTCATCTTCTCAAAATGTGATGACCGGCTCGGTGCATCATTTTACATGCCCCACGAAGTTGTTGAAAGAATTTGTCTCATGGGGCTGCAACTCGATGGCTTTCAAAATCTCCATTAGAGCTTCTCGATGGGGCGTAGATTGTTGTATAAGCTCGTATATGGAGAGCCTAGCCGAGGTGGTCCTCAAACTCTGAGTTAGTTTGGTCCAAAGTGTGGCCACCGGCTTAGGCGAGAGGAGGTTGTGCAAGGTGCTGTTGTGGTTGCGATGTTGTTGGCACCTCTCCTGCAGCTACCATAGGAGCATTCATGCTCGGATACCTCCTGTTCTGAGTCACTATACTGATCATCCCTACATACCCCTGCATGGGGCAGTTCTGTGTGACCTCGTTAACTTGTAGGGTCTTTGCCTATGGAGCATGAGCAGGCAAGGGGTCTTTGAAGACCTCCATTTGTTGATTGCTTGGTGCGACGGGATTATCCACCGCTAGTGTCTTGTTATCAATCAAGTCTTGCACCAAGCCCTTAAATTTCCAATAGGCATTTAGGTCATGTCCCTATCGCCTATGGAACCTATAGTACAAGTCCTCTCTATACCCCTTAGGCTTGGGTGCATTGGGATCTATAGTCTGAATCTCTGGTAGGTTGATCAGGTTTGCCGCTAACAAGCGGTCAAACAAGGAGTCCCTGGACTCTATGTAGGGTGTGTATTGTCGCCTAGGGTGACGCTGCTGATTCTGCTCTTGCCTCTGATTTTCTCTGTCATAGTTGTTGGGAGGCACTGCTTGATAATTAGCCTTTTGAGGCTGAGTTGCTTGCACAGGTTTAGGGACGTTGATTGCAACTTGGTTAACCATAGCGGGTTTTTGTTGCGTGGTCCCAACTTTAGTGTTTTTAGTCCACTCTTTTTTCTTAGGCTTGGCTATCTCGCCATCCTGTATTTTGATCTCTTCAATAATTCTGGCTTGTGCCAGAGCTTCTTCTAGGGTGGCATATTGTTGCAGCTGCAATAGCATAGAGATCGATCTCAAACAACTTTTGGAGAACATCTGAGTGAGGTCGGACATAGGAGGGAGGTAGGGCAGCTTCGAGAGCAATGTCCTCCACCGATTCTCGTAGGCCGCCATGGTCTCCTCCTCATATTGCCTGAGGCTGGCTAAGTCACTTAGTGATGCCTTCTTCTTGGTATTGAAGGTGAAGCATTCGAGGAACGCATCCACTAACTGATCTAAGTTTTTGATGTTATGCTTTGGTAATTGGGTAAACCAATCCGAGGTAGGGCCTACGAATGTGGTTATAAATGTTCTCAATAACAAAGCATCATTGTCCTGAATGCCGAAGCATTGGCTCAGGAATCTCGTCACATGCTCTTGAGCATCTTCCTCACCTCTAAAGGTTGCCAACTGAGGCAGCTTAAAGTGCTCAGGATAAGGAGGTGCTGGCACTGACGGATGCACAGGATGACTACGGAGCTGGCGTAAAGTGGGCTTTTGAGGCCCAAAAGTTTTGGTTTCCATAGACTCTAGATGCTCTAGCAGCGCTTTGTATGCATCGAAAGATTTAATCTCTTCCTCTTTGGTTTGCTCCCATTGTGGGTTGTGGGAGACTTGAGGCCTCTAAAGGGGAGGCCGGATGGCGACTCCTCCACCTAGGTAGGGCATTTCGGCCCGCTCATCTTCTTGCTCATACTCCTCATAAGCTTCCTGAGGAGTCTCTGGGTGAGACCTATGACCCAGGGTGGGTCCCCGCGGAGGGTACCCATCGTTGTTCTAGGGAGTGGCCTCCCGTTCAGGTCTAGGAGGTCTCGGAGGCAGCACTTGGTAAGGTCACGGGGACCTATCTCGCACCAAGGGGTTGCGCCTCTCATATGGTTCCGCTCTTTGGGTGCACGGGGTTGGAACCCTTTCAGGCACCGGGTTATGTAGCAGCTCATCTGTCTGGCGCCTAATGCGCTCTTTGCTAAGGCGATATAAATGCTCTAGCTATTGTTGGTCTTGCTCAAGCCGCATGATCTGCGCTTGGTGGGCGGCATGTCTGGTGACTTCCAGGTCAATTTGCTCTACCATATTGAGCCTAGGAGGCCTAGATGCCTCTCCTATGCATTTACCTCGATCACGATGATCCGAGATCTCAATAGGTCGCTTCCCTCTGTCGAGGTTGGCGGCATTTACCCGAGGCTCTAGCCTCGGTGGGTGATCATGGTATCTAGCTGGTGCGGAGGCGCATGGCCCCCATGTTGTATATTGCTCTTGAGGAATGTAATCATCTTCCTCATGCTCCCTTTCATATGTGTGAAAGGGGCGGGTAGAGTTAGTTCACCCGGTTTGAAGAGCCTTGCGCTCTAGATTTTGTCTATTGGTTCTAACAATGATGGGGGGCAAAGGAGGGATGCCATCATCATGTGGCCTCTCCTCATGGAAACTATGCCACTCTAGCACTTCATCACACGGTGGCCACTCATATCGAGCTTCTAAGGGAGCTTTCTTGTCTATGTTGAGTGCCACGTGTAAGGACTCTTCCTGAAAGGGGCTATGATGAACGGGCGTGTCCCCCAAAGGGGTGTCCCTATAGTTCCACCTTGACATGGAATGATGCGGACTCTCTTGTGGGTCAGGCCACCAAGGTGGTATGACCAAGTCCTTAGGGCTATAGCGGAGGCGACTTGTGCCCCCTTGTACACTTTTCGTAGCTTCCGCCCTTGATTGGGCTTGGCTACGTGTGTACACCATGGTATTGTTTTTCTACAAGCTAAATAGATTTTTATCTCTTTTATGATTTTTTTTATGCTACACTAAATAGAAAAGAGCACACACATACACAAATAGTGATTATCTCGTTTAAATATTGAGAGTGTGTCCTAAACCTGGTTTAGTGTGTTTTGATTTTTTTGTTTGTTTTTGTTTTTGGTTTTGAAGGTTTTTAAAGAACGTTTAAATGCAAAATGAGGGCTCTTATGACTCCCAAAATTGGTCGCCCCTTCGATATACCATTGCCAGGCCGATATACCAACCTCTCTATATACCCGCCCTTACGTGAGGGAAACTATAGGTACGTGAGAGCAGATGGTACGTGGAACATAGGCGGTATGGAAGGGGAATCACCCTGTTTATGACACCTACCATAGAAGACTTATCCTCGTGCACTGGGAATCACCCCAGCTACACTCGGTCAGCTTTCATCAGGATTTACGTCTAGCAACAGTTGCGATCGGGGTAATGGATGCAAAATTCAAGCCAAGGTGGTGATGAAATCCACCGTTGGTCTTGATCAAGGGCTGGGGTTTTACGACCAGCGCCTTGGTTTTTAAGTTGCCACGTGGTGTGTGGGGTTCTTTTTATTTTGCAAAAGGAAACAAGCAAACAGCAAAAAGAAAACTTTCCCTAAGCAAACAAGTAATCCAAAATAGAAACACTGAACAAAAAATGACAGAGAAAAATGCAGAATCCTTACCTCTTCTCTGCCCGAATCTGTCGGTCCTGAGCTTCTGCCCAAAAACTTCATAGACTAGAATTCATCTCGGGGTGGAATGAATTATAGTACTGTATTCATCTCAGGGTGGGGCGCATTCCAATTCATCCCTGGGTGAGACGAATTACAGTTCTGTGTTCGCCACAGACTGGAACGAACAACAGTCCCGCATTCCAAAAAAAGATACCTGCAAGCAAGGTAAATTTTGATCAAATTTCTGATCCAAAAATGTAGAGGATAGAGTCCCACCATGATCACCACTGAAAGCACGAGGATACGGAAACAAGAAAGGAAAGACTCCAATCACGATGCAAAAAATGAAACTAAACTTAACGCTAAATCCTACGAATTAAAAATGCATGAAATGGAAAAAGCATGAATTGAAACCCAAAATGAAATAACAGCCCTTCTATTTTATTGATGTATTTCACAACTCGGTTACAATTCGCATCCTCCCTTTTCAGGGGCGAGGAGCGTCAAATCCATCTCTTGGTTACATCCATGGATAGCCTTCCTTCTTCCGCGTGCCCACATGTAAGATGGGCGGACCAAAATGTCACCACCACTTGTGTCTATGAATGTTGATTCCTTGCTGCTCCTCCGATGTTCTGGTCCTACGTTCAAAGAAACAAAAGATAATCAATAGCACCTGCGGATGAAACAAAACATGCAATCCCCAAGCCTACGATAAATAGATGAGAAAAATGAATTAAACTAAGACTAAAATGAATCCAAATGCTCTAAAAATTTGATAGGGGCATCAAGACATCACCAGGAGGGCACTACAAAAAGAACAGTCAGGAAATTCCTCGCCGATTTGAATTCGCTCCGGGCGGGACGAATTCACCTGCAACAAAATGCCGAAAAGGTGCTGTCCCAAATGTCTAGCCTAGAGAGCTCCAAAAGACCTACAAACTTGGGGTTAGCTAATTGGGGGCATTTTGGGAAGACCCAGATGGTCGGATTTTCCCAATTTGACCTCCATCAATGGGAATTTGATGATGCTACCTGCAAGTTAGTAAAAGCGAACGAATATAGAAACACGATCAAAATTGTTCAAAACGAGACGAAATTTAAATGACAACCTATCTAAGCATCATAGAATTGAATGCAAAAAATGAAAATGATAGAAAGCAAAATCTGCCACAGATTCCCAATCATTCCTAAAAGGGACGATTAGGCTTGCAGTAGTGTGGGGGCGCCCGGGCGGGCCGCCCACCGTTTGGGGCCTGATTTCGGCACCAATCCACTTGGGATGGGTCCAAAATCTCTTACAAGGTGTTGTCAACAAATTGGGTGGTATTCTATGGCCAAATGTTGGGTTTTGGGCTCAAGATTCGACCTTCCAATAGTCACCCAATGACCTCCTCTCTAAAAGAGATCAAGGATGTAGAAGGCGCAAATCGCACAAGGGTGTATGGGGAAATAAAATGGCAGCACTTCGTTGCTCCAAATTGCTCTTACTCTCTATATTTTGGGGTGAGAAAACTCACCAATTTATAGACCTGGAGGTCTCTTGAAATGGGCATGCAGAGGCGCCACTTGGCAATCATGCCTTCCCGGGGGAAGGAGATTCCTCCCTGAATTGGGACTTCATGACTGACCATGCAAATGCCTCTAACGCTCAAAAATGCTCACCCATACTCCCATGCGATGAAGGAAGCATTGAGTGGCGGATCTGAGCTGCCATTTGTCAAGATTTGACTTTTTTCCCGTCAAACCTGCAATTCGCCCCACCCTGGAGCGAATCCAGAATTCATCCCTGGGTGGGGCGAATCCCAGTTTGAATTCGTTCCAGGGTGGAACGGATATTGAGCAAAGTGCCTGAAGGTGCCAAAATGATTTTTGACCTTCCAAAACTGCTATGAGAGTGGTTAGGACCACTGTTTAACCTCTAGGGGCTGCCCTTGGGGCTGTGTGTGTCAAAGCGATCAGTGTTTGCAGTCACATAATCGGATTGGTGCTGTTTTGGTGTCTACATATGGTATCATTGGAATTTGATAATCCCATATTAGAATTTTCTCTTCAAAGAAGTATAACGTTTTTATAAAAAAATTCACATGTTAATTCTTTATACTTTACAAATTTTGTTTCCTCTTCATATTTTGGTCCAATTCACTTTCCATTACCTTTTTGTTGTCCAATTCATCATCTTATGGAATCACCAATACCTCATTTTTTGATTGTAAATTTTATTTTATTAACTTCATAGGTAGCACATGCTCAAAGAGGTGTTAGATTTAATGTGCACTTGACCTCCTATTTAGGGTTAGGATTCGGGTTTTACTTTCTTCAAACCCTAATTCCTCTTACTATATATATACTCATCCTTCAAGAATAATATCCCTTTTACTTCCAAAATTTGGTATCAAATCTAGACTCTCTCATGCCCTATCTAAACCCTTGATTTAAAAAATACATGCTTTCCACCCTCCAGTAATTCTCTACCAGTTGTTGCCCATTTAAAAAATATGGGATTCCTATGGAAAATAGCTCATTTAAGTTGCTCAACAATGAATATATTGCATATGTCCCATTTTAGCATCAACAAAAATTTTACTAATTCCATTGGCTAAAAATATATTCTCGACATTGCACTCTAAATTCTCATTTCATAGGCGGAGTGGTAGCTACCCTCGGGAGGTAGCACCACCCATATTTGGAGCCATGTCATTGCTTATATCTCTCACATTCTATTAACCTCCTACCAACATGCACCTACAACCCAATTAGAATCGTATCGTGCACAACTAGCCATGGGGGTTATCATAAAAATATCACACATTCAATTCCTTTAGCCATTACAAGGATTTACTACCTTGTAAAATTAAGTAGAGAACACTATGGGCACAAAAGTTCCATATTTTCATGGCCCCCAATAGCCCCACATAGGCCCCTAGTAGGACCCCAAAGGCCTCCAATAGGCCCAAAAATGCCTACAAAGTTCCCTAATAGGTCCATAGAGACCCTCAATAGGCTCATAAAGGACCCCAACAGGCCCACAACAAGCCCATAATGCCCTGTTTCTACACAATTGCACTCTCACATCCCCCACTACATAGCCATAGGTAGGATTTGGTAGATCTGGTGTAAAGAGGTTTAGTCACCTACACCAACATAATGGATCAACTATGATCCATATTAGTTGCTCATCTAGTCAATCTCAAGATATCGATATAGAAGGTACTTATCTCACTCATTTATAACTATTTTTCTACCATATAAGGCCCATAGAGGCCCTCAAAAGTCACATAGACGCCCATATATGCCCCTAATAGGCCCATAGTAGGACCATAGAGACTCCTAATAAGCCCACAATCAACCCATAGTAGGCCCAAAATGGCCCACAACAATCCCACAAAGGTCCACAAAGGCCCCTAGTAGGCCCACAACAGGCCCACAATAGGTCCATAGAGGCCTACAAATATTCCTCGACCACCATGTGGGTGTGGTCACCACTTTCATTAATTGGATGAGTTATCATACTATTATCCACGAGGTGGACCTATGAAAAATATCCATTGATAATTGGTAGACAAACAGGTATATTTCAACAATCTCTGGTAGATCCATTTTCAACTGCCACTTTCACCCATCATCATGTTTGGATGATTTGAGTGGTACAAGGGTCATAGTGACCTTCAAATCTAGTTTTATTTACCAATTTTAGTGCTTCATTTTAGCACCTCTCAACTGCTTGTACCTATTGGTCTCAGACCCAATTATATTCCAACTTGGTGATTTAAGGTCCTCTCCTATTGCAACAACTTTGGTGTCATGTGCAAAGCCTATGTGCAAAGCCTGTATCTTATATATTGGACCTAGTTTAACACACTAGTTTTGAAATACTATTTTTCTTCCTTAGTTTAATGCTCCATTGTAAGAAAATTTTTTCATTGCTCATAATTGATAGAAATTACTATTTTTATGCTCAATTTTCAAATTTTGTTGTATGAAGTGCATGATCGATTGTATCTGACACTCTCATATGAGAGTCAAAATTAAGGAGGGACCCATATTTTGTATTTTTGAATTCCTTTTGTATTTAGGAAAGTGCACCTTAAAGGGGGATGTTAGAATATTAATGTGCACTTTGCCTTGTAATCTAGCTCCTTTACCCAACTTTCTCTTTCTAGAGGAAAATTAAATACCTTGCATCCTCCTATAGCCTCTAAGTTCTCATATAAGAAAGGTTTAAATGATTCATAATATTTTTTTAAACTTTGATTCTTTATCTTTAAAATCCTTGCTTTTTATTTTAAGCCTTTTTGGTACATCATAAGAGATATACCTCTTGATGAGCGGATTGTGACTCTTCTATAGAAATCATTAATCTATCATTATTTGAATCTTCTATCATATTTAGTTCTCTCTCTATATGAAGGAAATATATTTCTTGGTGAGTAGGTAAAGTATTCTCTAGAGTAGTTTTCATCTTGTCAAAAATGGATTGTATACTACTATACTTTGGATGGGGGATAACATCTACTCATTTAAATGCTATAAACATTACATAGAAATGTGTCACATTGATTTGAGGTGTGTTCATTTGATTTACCATTGGTTTGCATACAATGGATTCACTAGACATTAGTGGACTAATGATAATAGGTTAATTTGCTACCATAGATTGACTTGGCACTGGTTGATTCATTGCTTGAGCATGTTGGACTACCAAAATGTAATTCATTATATAATGGACCATTTTATAGGTAAATATTTTTGAATTTTATTTTCCACCATTGTGCACCTAATTAGTAACCCAAATATTTCCTTGTTGGAGTGACCTAGCCCAAATGAACTCATTATAGGTTAAAATATCCCTAGGAGTGGGGATAGTTAGGTCTTACTATTGAGTCATTAGCTATTGAGGGTTATGATCGATGAATTGCATATATTATTTCTAAGAAAATTGTCAACTTTTATCTTTAAGTGCACACTATTATATTAATATACAAAATAATTAAGTGAAGTCTAAAGCATACTTTCCATACATCTTTAAGAGTCAACGTGCTTTGTTGTTGGGTCCTAGACCACTAAAATATTTGTTCTTATTACATTTATTAGATGTACTATCATTTCTCATACAAAATTTGGTACGTAAGTTATCATATTAGATAATATGTTATATATCATTGAGTATATAAAATTAGTTATTGATTTTGTACAAAATGGGAATTTAAAACTATCATTTGTTGTTGTTGACTTTGATACACCTATTACAAACTAGGATTTTACATTACTTGATGAGCTTGCATGATTAGATATTATTCTAAGTTTTACCATAAATCTGTGATTTCTTATATAATTAATAACCACATATCATGTATTAAGAAAGATAATGGGGAGGATATTATAGAGGATAACGAAATACAAAATGTTGCAACAAATTATTTTTAAACCACATTATCAAATGATAATATTGACAGAGAAGAAATATAGAGATAAATGGTTGAATTAATACCAAAATTACTCACATAAGAAATAAATAATCATCTTATGAAAGAAGTCAGCATGGAAGAAGTAAGAGATATATTGTATTCATTTAAGCTAAGAAAATACTAGTAGATTGTAAAAATGGCTGCCTATGATCATATCAGAAGAGCAAGGGGGATGGTTAAAGGAAGAAAAATTTTAGATGAAGTCATCATTTTGTAAGAAGTAATTGATTCTATGGTTAAATCAAGGAGAAAGATAATGATGATCAGACTTGACTTTGCTACAACCTATGACAAACTCAACAAGAGATTTTTCTTAATGGTCCTCCATAAATTGGGTTAACAAATGGGTAAAATGGATGGAAGGTTGCATCAGCTCTAGCGCATTATTAATTTTAGTAAATGAAAGACCTATGATTTTTTGACTCTTATAGAGAATAACACAAGATTAATCATTATCACCAACTTTATATGTCATCATGGTTGAGGTATTGAGCTATATTATCCAACAAGTAAGGATACATGAACAATTTGAAGGAGCATCAATTACTTAAAATGTAGTAACACCACCCACCTATAATTTATTGATTAATTTATGTTAATGGGATAAACATCGACTAAGGAATTCAAGAACATGAAAGAAATATTAGATATGGAAAGTTATTTAGGTGGATAAAGATATGTCACAGGGGATATAGTTGCGGTATTTCTGAAGGTCAGCGAGCAACCTTTCCTTTTCCGAGAGAGGTGTATGCGGTTCCTCTCCGATCAAGCAATAGGGATTACACCAATATGATATCCCCCCAGGACACAATATAGGAATCTAAGGATTTTTTAGAAGTAGAAATTGAAGAAATAATAAAAAAAGTGAGAATATTGATGATAATAGAAGAAATAAATGGTGCAAGTTAAGTGAAGATGGTTGTGGGAAATATGGTGGAATTAACTTATCATTCTAGATGAATTACTTCTATTTTTGTTCTCTTTTCCTAATATGTGAAATTTATTTTATCCTAGATCCCTTTTTTTCATGGTTATCCATTATTTCTTTATTTGTTTTTTTATATTTCTTGTACCTAATTCATTAATGACTCTTGGACTCATCGTCCTTTTTATTTTTCACTATGTTTTCACAAATGAATTACGTTCACTATTATATTGTCATACTATCTCATCCATTTGAGGAAATAACCATTTATTTTGGAAAAATATTCAAGCAATATTAGAAACAAAGGATGAAAAGAAATGGGATTTTGAGCATCTCTTGTAATATTTTCACTTAGCCAAGATAGTTTTTTTTTATATATTTATAGAAAAAAAATAGGAGAATGATAATTTATAAAAATAGGTAATTTAGAAGTTGTTTTGCTAAGAAAAATATAGTATTGTTTATAGGCTCAAGAAATAGCTAACTACCCTATTAATATTGATGTTCCAACTCAAGATTTTTAAACACCTATGTAACCATAACAATCTATATAGCATTAATTGTTCATATGGAGGGCCTTTACTAGAGGGTATTACCCAATTTAGAGCTTCATGAATGTATTCTAAGATATAGTATTTCACCAAAACCATAAATACCCTTGATGGTTGTCATGGTCAAGACAATAAAAATGAATTTATCTCCAATTATTACTTCCCAATTTACTTCTTATTGCTAATTATCTTGCAATTCAAACCTATTTTTTAACCCTATAGTGGTTGTTAGATGTGTGGGTACTAGAATATTCATAATTGTGATATCTCCTTACTTTTTATCTTATTTTATGATGGGCATTGGTGCTAAATATCAGTGTAGAGCCCCACATTTATTCAACTAAGTGTATATCATTACTTATCCATAGTGGATTCTTCTATTGTTATTCCTTCACTAATTGTTTTTTATATTTCAAAGTGTGAGACTACTGAACATAAATTTTACTTCAGCTAAACTCCCCAATATTATGAGAAAAATACCTTTTTTCTCGAATTATGTCCTTGTTACTCAATGTAGCTTGTTTGTCTAAAATCACTTTAACACCCTTAGGAGTCATAGGTGAATTCTTATCTAATTGTTGAATGGCGTATACTTCTAGTATTTTATATTGAAAGAAAATTATATTTATCCCAAAGCCCCCATGAAATTTATCCAAATCCAATAAACTTATATTTTTCAAAGAAAATTTGGTGTTTCATTATTAAGCTCAATTTTTTCCTTATACCTTGCATGGGATCTAATATAGATGTCATATCTAATATGGGTACCTCATATTCTAGTCATTGATCTATATTTATTACTTCTATAGAATTCTCTTCCTCTAAACAAAAATTGAACACCTCATGTTGTAGGAGACCAAGTATTGCACATTCCTTCAACTCAAAATCTTCATTTTTTATTCACATTTTCTTTCTAACTAGGCAGAACTGAGCTTTTGGTATATAGAATTTTCTAGAGGAGTTGTTGCTTCATGGAGAACATGATAGCATATTGGAAAAGAATATGCAATTTTCCAACTTTATATGCTTCAAGTATTACAAACATTTATGTTTTGCATGGTACCATAAGAATTTGATAATCCCCTACTAGAATTTTTGCTTCAAAGAAGTTGAATGTATTCATAAAAGAGATTCACATGTCAATTCTTTATACTTTACAAATTTTGTTTCCTCTTCATGTTTTAAATCAATTCCCTTTCCATTGTATTTTTGTGCTCCAATTTATTATCTAATGGAAGCATCAATACCTCAAGTTTTAATTGTAAATTTTCCTTTATTAATTTCATAGGTAGAACATGCTCAAAGGGGAAACCAAACCCATTGTAATTTGGATCAATTCTAACATTTGTTACATATATTTATCTTTCTACAAGAACATTAAATACCTCACATTATTCTATAGCACCTCATTTCTCATATAAGAAAGGTTTAAATGATTCATAATATTTTTTTAACCTTTGATTCGTTATCTTCAAAATCCTTTCTTTCAATTTCAAGTATTTTTGTAGATCATAGGAGATATACCTCTTGATGAGAGGATTGGGACTCTTTTGTAAGAACATGTTGGTCACGAATCTACCTAGTTACAAGATCTATGCCTTGTGCACCTGAGACCCTACCAACATTGAATGGAAGAAGGAAAGAAATGTCCTTTGGGCCAATCTCTAGAGAGGGTTGGCTCCCTTACTAATCCTACACTGGGTATAAGCTTAGAGAAATAGGAAAGAAATGGGAAATTGCAAAAAGAAATGAGAAATATGGCTATAATATAGTAGAATAGGATGGGGATAGACTAACAACTAAATTTTAACCAAGCAATTAGCAACATTCAATAGAAAAAACAAACACAGAAACTCCTAACAATTATGTAAGAAAATAACCCTCAGAGTGTATTTCAGTGTTCACTCCCACACAAGCAAAGACTAAATTCAGAAGTAGAATTAACTCACAAAAAATAATGGGAATGAAAGCTTTTAGAAATCATATAGAGAAAAATACCAAATGCAAAATAATTCGAATAACCAAAATCTGAGTTGTCTCTATTAATGTAGAAAACATGGAGTATTTTTCTATAGAGTGTCCAAACTTCCATCCCTTACAATGAAAAATGATTAGTCTTTTATAGAGGGATTTTGCCTCTATAATTTAATGCATATACAACAAAATGCTGGTAGATCAAAAACTAGCATGCATATTTTCCTCCTCGACATCAGTGGCATTCTGGTCAAAACATTCTGCAAAGAAACTATGATCCAAATTTGGTGGGAGCATTGCAAAAAGAAGTCAATTGGAGTAAATACTTGAAGCAACCTTGGTGAAATCCATTAAACTTGATGTGCTCAGCAAAAATAACCAAAGGGTCATACTTCCATCACTGCGGTAGTTCCACCATTCTAATGTCGTAAAAGGCCTTAGTTATCAATTGGTTCTAGCCCACTTAACTTACTTTGATGACTCTAAATCGAAAAGGCATCTCACACATGGTTTTATTCCCATTTCCTATGCCATACACATAATTAATATAATCATGTTGTCGAACAACCTCCATAGCAAATAGATACCCTATGGCAAAATATGGGAGCAAACCTGGCTTACCGGTATAACCAAAAATGCGGAGCACCACACCTTGTGTCAACAAAAAAATATTGCCTCTTTGCTTTGAGATGATTTATTCCCTCATTGATCTTGGTACTCTCTCACTTTCACAATAATCTAGGGTGGGACCCACAAACATACAACTGACATTATAGAAAGACTCCTACCTTGACAAACTAGAAGTCCACATATACACCGACAATTTTCTATTTTCTTTATCAACCTTCCTACTTGCAATAAAAGAAAACTTCTTGTGCAGGTGGAAGAAGAAATACCAAACAAAAAATAACGTATGCTTGAATGCATTAATTTCTTTTCTCTGTATATTATCAAGCTGGAAATGCATTCTTTTAGAAATATAATCAGCCCTATCAAAAAAATGGGATTCATCCTTTATATCATCATCATGGGAGTGTAGAACTCAACTTGAGATATGCATTGTACCAACACCACATGCCACTTGTGCACCATTGAATCCAATTGGAGCCCTGTGACCCAAGCCACCATAGAGAACAAATCAAGACTCTTAAAATCTGACAACGACTTTCACAATGTCGACAACTCACCATGTTGGGGTGTTTTTATCAACTATGTCTCCATAAATCGATGCAATATCACAGTAGAATGATATCTTTCTTCTTGTTCACCGACATGTAGTTTCTTGAAAATAAAATCTAGGGGTGATGTTATTCCATAGGTGAATGCTTCTCGGACGTCTTCAATTGTGATGGCAAACAATGCATCACATTTTATGTTTTGCACCATCCTAGTATTTGAATTATAAAACTTTGAAATAACATCAACCAATTTTGGGTAGTAGTGAACTAGAGTGCATAGAAACCAAAATAGATGAGCATGGTACGCTATCGTGAGAGGAATTTGCAACGTTAATCCCTATTGCACTATAGTGTCCACATCTTGGTGCAATTTTTTAACACCCTTGTTAGTAATTATGCAGTCTCCCACCTGAGCCAACGTATCAAAATATGAGTCCAAGTCATCATTTTCATGGCACCTTGCTTTTTTGGATTTCTTTCCTCCTTCTACCTTCTTCTTTGCATTATTTGGCTCTTCGATAGTAATAGGTTCAATAGTTCTTTTCCCTATTTTCTACAATGCTCAAACTTCCTGTATTTTCTACAATAATATCACCTCAATGCAACAATACTCTAGAAAAATAAATAAAAGCTTTTACCTTCACCTCGTGAGAGCACCCAATTTATAACTGCACCTCATCGACCAGATTAAATGCACATGGTAATTTTCAAAGGAATGGAGTGTACGTGCATCTTGATATTTGCACTGGGTATGATCTTTAATGATTTTTTAATTGCATTTGAACTTCTTCTACTCAAAATATTTTTTGATTGTTGTACTTTTGCCACCTTCAGTTTTGAAAATTACTCAATGTAGCTCAATGGGTAACCTCAGGAACGAACATTGTTAGGTATCTACGTAGGGCATGCCTCAAAATGTAAAAAAACTGCCTTCTCCACTTTCAATATTTGAAATTCCATTATGAGGTGAAACAGGTAGAATTTAAAATTTTATGGGCACTCTTAATTTTGAAATGATTTTAAAACACTTTCGAAATTGTTTCCTAGGAAAATATCTTCAAAGGGTGTGCTTTACTTTACAAAAACGTTTTCAGGAGAAAACAAGGTGTGCTTTCCCTCTCCCCAATCGGATATGCTCCCAAAGCCTTCCTTCCTATTTCTTGGCAAAAATAAGAGGTGAAGTGCCCTTTTAAACAATTTTTTCTTCCTCATTTGGATTTGAAAAGTGCCTTTTTTAGAAAAATGAGCTTTTTGCTTTTCTTTTAAGGAAAATCCAATAAAATCAATTTCGCCCCATTTCTAAAACTTTTAACTGACACTTTTTTCCTTTCTTCTTTATTATTTTTGCCTCTAGCAACTGTAATTTAAAAATAAAACTGGCGCTCCATTTTTAAAAAAATTGCATGGTAAAAAAAAACCTTGGGCAAAGATTTATTGTTGCTGTCTTATTTATTTATTTATTATTCTATAGTATTTTTCACCTGAGAGGGAGGCGCAAATTACTTTCATCCCAAACTTAGGGCGAAAGTGTTTTTCGTCATTTTCATTCTTTTTTTTCTTCTACATATTAAATTCGCCGAAATGAAGCACCTCTTGTTACTTGAATAAGGGGCGACTACGACTTTTGCACCTTTCTAGGGGAAAAGGTGTGTCCCTTTTTTTTTTTTCAAATAACCAAACACAATATACTTCAAGATAAATAAAAGGAGAAATTGTACATATATACATACTTCAAATTTGAAATTTTTAGTGGAGGTAAGTCTTCATATGAAGACCATTTACTAGGATCAACAACTCTCGATCATCCATGTCCCAAAGATAATAGGCATTAACATAATTTACCCTTGAGATCTAGAATGGGCCCTCCCATATCACCTTAAACTTATGGTGCTTACCAGGTTTCACTTTATATGAGTTCCACTTCAACACCAAGTCGCCAAATTTAAATACCCTTTCGGATGTCTTTTTCCCAAACCACTTATGTGTTGTTATGGAATGCTCCATGAAGTAGGTATACAATTTTTCTCTTTCCTCTTCAAGTTGTAAGAGTTGTGCTAGCCTCGTGCTCATGGGATCAATTTCATCATCCTCACTACTAAGCAACTACAAAGTTTGAAGGACCAAAAGTTCGATATGAGTAGGCAAAACTACCTCCTTGCCATAGACTAGAGAATAAGGAGAAGTTTTAATTGACTTATTTACTGATGTGCGATCTGCCCATAGAGATTGATCTAGCAATAGATGTCAACTCCTCTTATTATTTCCAAGTGTTCTTTTTAATATCAAAAGTAGATTCTTGTTGGTATACTTAGCTAAGCCATTTTCCTATGGGTAATAATTGGAATATACTTTCAAATAAATTCCATATTTGCTTGTGAACTCAATAATTTTTGCTCCAATGAAAGAAGTCTCATTATCAGTCACAATGGCATATGACACACCAAAATGGGTAATCATCCCCTCAAGGAAGGAAATAATTGTTTCTTGGTCCATTTTTTCATTGGGATAGCCTCTGCCCATCGACTAAAGTATATCATTGTCAAAATATACTTATACTCACTAGAATAATTAGGATCGATGACCCAAATAAAGTCCAAGTCCCACTGTTGAAATTAAGCTTCTACCTAGATTGAATGTAAAGGCAATGATGCCTTTTTAATCTTGCCAACATACCTTTGAAAATTATCGCAACTTTGACTCACCTTATATGGATCTGCAAAGAGGATGTGCCAAAAATATTCAGTTCAGATGATCTTCGAGGTCATGGGCCTTCCTGCATAATATCCACTAATAAACCAAAATGGAACTCCTTTAGTATTTTTTCCTTTTTAGACTCTTTCAAAAATTTGAGGAGTATTTCATCTATATTTTTGTGGAACAACCCACTTTGCAACATGACATATTTGAGCACCTGTAATATAAATATTCTCCTTTTTAAGGAGTTGAGGTGAGGGGGACATCTTCTAGACATGAGGAACTCAATGAGGTCTTCTATCCAGTCACGATCACCTACAACTTGGTTAGTAATATTACTCTCATCAATAACTTCAACATATAGTGGTACTAGAGACTAAGAAGCTGCACTCTTGGCCAACTCTTGATAGAGTGCCCAACTGTGAACCAATTTAGTTGGTCGAATATCCACATCATATTCTTGAATCTTTTACATCCAATATGTTCTTTTATCATCAAGTTCTCCTTGTATAATAAAAATATTGACATCTGGATGAATGACATAGACTATTGTTTTACTTTGAGATACAAAATGTCAAAATTTCTTAAGAGACTTCATGATCGCATACACCTATTTTTCAATAAATTTATATTTTTCCTAGTGCGGCTGAATAACTTGGCTTAGGAAAGCAATAGGTTGTTCCTCTCCATCATCTTGCTTTTGTGTAAGAACAATAGCATAACTCTCCTGCTCACCCACTACATAAAGAATAAAATCCTTGGAGTAGTCTGGATTGATCAATACCGGTGCTTGGACTATCCTTTCTTTAATTTCTTGGAACACTCACCTTCTCTTTTTTGTCCATTTAAAATCCACATTTTTCTTTAGGAGCTTCATCATTGGTTTCACCACTTGAGCGAAGTTGGCGATGAATTTATGAATAAAGTTGATCTGGCCAAAAAATGACTGCAGGTCTTTTTTGTTAGCTAGCAGTGGCAATTTTAGGAGAGCCTCAACTCTTGCAGGGTCAATGGCTAGTCCTTCCTTTGAGATCACATGTCCCAAGATATTTCCCTCCTTGATAAAAAAAATAGATTTCTTTGGGTTAATGGAAATACCAAATTCTTAGCACTTTTCAAACACCTATCTAAGATGAGAGACATGCTCCTCCCTATGATGTGATAAAATAGTCATATCATCAAGATAAATTACAATAATATGATTCGACATCTCACCAAAGGTGATATCCATGGCTCCTTGAAAGGTGACACCAAAATTGGAAAGGCCAAAAGGTATTCTTTGATAAGCGAAAGTGCCCCACTTAGTAGTAAACGATATCTTGTGCTGGTCCTCATCCTTCACCCAGATCTGTTTGTAACCGAAGAAACCATCAAGTAATGAAAATATCTATGCTCCAATGACAACATGAAGAATTTGATCAATTTATGGTAAGGGATGGTGGTATTTCAAAGATTCTTGGTTCAGATTGTGAAAGTCCACACACAGGAAAATATCTCCATTCTTCTTTTGAACTAGAACCAAGTTTACCACCTACGTCGAGTTCTTGATAGGATAAATTATTTTTTCCTCCAGCATTTTTAGTAGCTCTATCTTCATGACCACCTCAATATTTGGATTAACATGCCTACAACTCGATAGTTTGCTAGATTACATCTTTGTCATATCCTCTTAGATCATGATAGCTCCATGCGACGATGTCAGGGAACTCGTGGCATAGCTCTTTAATTTCTTTAAGCTCACCCAAAGAACAATTTGTACCAACTTTGATGACTTTGTTGGATTCTATATTTAGCTTAGTGTATTATTTTTCATCCACCTTGATTCGATGCTTTTCTTCTCTATCATTTTTATCAAAGAGACTTTCTAATGTAATCAATCCTTTTGGGATATGATTATTTTTGAGCTGGATCAAGCCTTCAGCTTCATCTCCATCTAGTATTCTTTCCTCCACACTACCAACTTCTTTAATTAGAAAGTTTACAATCTATTCATCATTATCAAAGACTTTCCAGTATATGTTCTTATCAGGGACTGAAGGTCTATAAATCAACCTTACAGTCTTGGTATTTCACACCACACTCTCAATAGGAGAGAAATTTGCACCAAGGGATGCCAAGAGATATGCATGCTTATTTCATTCTCATGAAATTGCTTGAACATTTAATGCATAAAAATATTAAAAAAGATCCCATACCTTATTGCAATACACCTTTAGGTAATGCTACTTTGAAATGCACTTGTTGGTCACCTGGTTGAAAATCAACTCAGAATCACAAAAAATCTACAACTATTTAATCTCGAGCTTCTCTACTTTATTTAAGCCCAAGCATAGTGCTTCATATTCGGTGGTATTATTTGTACAACTCTAGGTCAGCTGGTATGAATAGGTTTTTTGGATTCTTGAAGGAGAGATGAATACTACTCCAGCTTCAACACCATTCTTGCATCTGGCACCATCGAAATACATTTTCCACAATTGGTCAGAGGCAGAACCTAGATCATCAACCATTTTTATCTCACCCTTCTCAGGTTTAGTGATGGTATAGCAACCAATCTTGGTTTCCATCATCATGTTAAAATTGAGCATAGAAAACTCATCCTCCAATCGAAGCTCACCCAAATCTTCCTCCATAAAATCCATTTTCTCCAGCTCTTCAGTTACCAGATTTACTGAGTTTATAGCCTTTTATTCATCTTTAATATTTTTGATATGGTATGTGGAGGGCTTTTCATTATAGATATGTATTCTCTTCCCTTTGAATGGAATATCTAGGTGAGAATAGTCCAATAATAGGTAACCTCCCAACTTGGCCGTGAATTCTCTAGATAGACACATACTGAAGTATGGTTCCAATTCTACCACAAAGACCTCTTGTATGATAGTAATCTATGGTATACTATTCAAAAAAATTGGGATATCCTTGATTACTCCTACTATCTTGATAGGAGTACCATCCAGTTGCAAGATGCCTAGGCTACTTCTTGTATACTCCATTCCCATGACTTTGCACACTACCTTTGGCATTATAGTCGTTGTTGCACCAGAGTCAATCATGCAATTGTGTACAATCCAGACCTCCATCCTAAGATATAGATAGAATTGGGGAGGTCTATTTTTCCTAGTGGCTAAAGTGGGCAATGATTGGGCCAATACTATTTGAGCAAGATTTTTCTTCTTATCCTTCATGAATTTCAATGATTCCTGCAATAGATCTACTTTTCTAGGTAGTTGTAGCGCATCATAAAGGCTCACCTTGATGGGAATCCTCTTCAGTTCCTCAAAATATTATACGACTATCCATTGGGCTCCTTTAATTCACCAGCATCTTCATATCTACTTTGGTATTGTTGTGTAGCCTCCACTCTCTAATGCTTGGTCAAAGATGGGTACTTGAGCTTTTTCTTCACTTGTTATTTTGTTTTAGTCTACGCTTGTGTAGTGGAAGGTTGCAAAGTTGAAGCTTTCACTTGCATTATATCCTTTGATAAGGTAGGCAAAATGTCTTCCAATAAAGTAGGCTCATCTGCTTTGGGTGCTGGCACAGGCGCTTTCACTTAGAGATACCTCTTTTCATTATGCATCTTCTACTCGATAGGTACCTTTAATGGCTCCATTTCATCTGGATCTATAATGACAAATTTCTTCCTCAATATTGTGACAATAGAAACTTTCTCAATAGATGGGACCATGAAGTTGTGATCAATTTTTGAGATCATATTGACTTGACCACTAGTAGCACTTTCGTCTAGTGTCTGCACATAGTTCAAATGAACCATGTAGGTATCTTCACCATGAGGATCATTGCAAGTAGAACACCAATATGTTCACTCTAATGTACAAAATTCTTCACTAACCAATATAGTTATATTTTTCTCAGCACCTCTACTGGTTGAAGCTGCTTGTTCTCTAGTAATTGACGAATTTTAAAATCTTCTTGATCAAAACTTAGCCTCAGATTGCTTCTTTTTTATAGATGTAATTTCATTGGACATCATCTTCACATTTGAATTAAGAGACTGCATATCCTGTAATAATTCCATGTAGGAATAGGGATTTACAGGTGTTGGAGGTGTTGGTAAAGGTAAGGGTACTGGTGGAGAAGGTAATACTAGGATAAAAAGGGGAGTAGGTAACTATGGAATAGTTGGGTGGGTAATTGCAGGATTGGAACTAGTGCAAGTTGAGGTGGACTTGAGCTCCATGAGGGAACACCATACATAGAAGTAATGGGTTGTGAAAATGTACTAGAATATAGATGTTTTGGAATATCAGTAAGGATATGTATTTTTACCTTCGGGGGAAGTTTACCTATGGAAATCATAGCTACTTTGGACTTTTGAGCTTGCGTATACATATCTAGAAATACATGAACATTGGCTTTTAGACCACCATACCCATGTCAAATTTGAAGGCTTAGAGATAGTAAAACATGTCTTGTTCATGAGTAGGCCAAAGGCCATCAGGAAGTCTCTACCAACTTCGAGTGAACCTGACATTGAAATCCACTATTTCCTCCTATGGGTGTCTTTGGATGTTTGTGAATTGATGCAATAAGGAAAAAGGATCAGCTTGCTCATGGAAATTTTTAATCAACAATTCTGCCAACTGGTCCCATGTGGTGATAGTAGTGGGTGGCAAGGATCGGTACCAGTATAGCAATTTTCCTTTAAGAGAAAATACTAGCAATTGTATCATAATGTCTTCATATTAAATGTTGTGTATTATCACCAAATGAGCCATGTCTTGGATGTTCTTATAAGTAGTCTTACCTATACCATCATAAGTAGGTAAAACCTTCAATGCTACTTGAGGAACTATATTTTGAGCTTGTAGATTTAAATCTCTAGAGCTATTCCATGCTGGAAACTACCTTGGTGGTGGTTGCTATGGTGGTAGATTTTGAGCCATATGGACTGGTGTGTGTGGTTGGGGAGGTGGAAAACTAGTAGCTATACTAGAAGGACTTGTAGGAATAGAAAACACACCAGCTAACTGAGAGGATGTTGTAGTGGATGGGATAGTTGAAGGAACTAACCTAGGGTGTTCTCCTAGCTCTTGGATGTTAAGTTCGTAAAAATCAACTAGCTCTTCAAAATTCTTGGCCTTCGATCTTGTAATCATGAAGAAAGCTTTCACTTACTTCATGTTTGAAAGTTTCTAGGTAGAGTTGAATCACAAAATGTTATAATAATACAATATAAGGTGAACATCAAACCTTAATACTATTTACAATGGAACCTTTTGAAAGTCCCATCAAGCATGCCAAAAATTGTTTGTCACAAATCTCCCTAGTTACAAGATTTGTGCCTTGTGTGCCCTAGACCTAGCCAACATTGAATGTTCGAAGGAAAGAAATGTCCTTTGGGCTAATATCTAGAGAGGTATGGCTCCCTTACTAATCCTAAACTGGGTATAATATTAGATAAATAGGAAAGAAATGGAAAATTGTAAAAAGAAATGGGAAATATGACTATAAGACAACATAATAGGATGGGGATAGACTAACAACTAATTTTTTACCAAATAATTAGAAAAATTCAATAGAAAACACAACCGTAAAAGCTCCTAAAAATTATGCAACCCTTAGAGTGTATTTTAGTGTTCACTCCCACACAAGCAAAGACTAAATTCAGAAGAAGAATTCACTCACAACAAATAATGGGAATAAAATCTTTTAGAAATCACACACAGAAAACTATCAAATGTAAAATCATTTGAAGAACTAGAAGTTGAGTTGTTTCTATTAATGCAAAAAACTTGGAGTATTTTTCTGCAGAGTGTCCAACCTTCCATACCTTACAATGAAAAATTATTAGTCTTTTATAGAGGGATTTCACCTCTATCATTTAATGCATATACAACAAAATGTTGGTAGATCAAAAACTAGCATGCATATTTTCCTCCTCGACATCAGTGGCATTTCGGTAAAAATATTTTGCAAAGAAACCATGATCCGACTTTGGTGGGAGCATTGCACAAATAAGTCAACTAGAGTAAATGCTTGAAGCAACCTTGGACATCGGTGCATTGCAATGCAGTAAAATTGTTTGAGAATTGGGCAAGAATTTGCTTTGCCTCACCCCTTGGAAATTTACGTCCGTTAAGATAATCCATTAAGAATTAAATCTTCTTCAAAAACTGGTAAGGTTGATAGTCGGTGTTTTGGAAATAAACGTGCATTTTCCCTAATATCTTGACTTTAAAGTGGAAATTCTGGGAGTGCTTACCTGCATTACTCCAGGAATTAAATGTTGTTCCTTATAGCTTCTTTCACAAAAAAAACTACATAATCACACCTCCAAAAGCTATATCTTTGTCAAAGAATGATTTCACCAAAAAATGGGGTGAAACAACCTTGTTGGGGTAGTGATAGGTGACAATGTAGCTGGGTCTGAGATTTGAGCAATTTCATATTTTAATTTTCACCTTATAATTGTCTTTTTCACTATCACCTCGAAATAAGATAATAGGAATTTTCACCCTTCTAGAGAGGTAACATTACTTGCTTAATTATGGAGCACTGTGCAACAAATTTTACCCAAAAAAATTCTCGAACCCTATTCACCTTTTGGGAATGCAACATTACCTAGTGCACCCTCATGGAGGTCACTTTAATTTACTATATTTTTGAATTTAAGCCAGTCACTATCTTTTATTTCTACTTGGTTATGGATGAAATCGCCAATTGAGCTAGCATGGGCTTTTACGTCGTCAATCTACCTTTTTCCCTTTTAAAATCCTTTTTCTTCCCAAGGAAGGGTGACAATGAGCTTCACCTCTCTCTTGGGGCGAAAGCACCATCTTAATTTACCGAAGGTTGGGCTTACCATTTTCTTCTTCTAAAATTGCACTTAGGATATATTTCACCCCAAAGAGGGGCAATAGAGAGTTTCACCCCTCTTCGGGCGACAATGTCTCTTAAAATTTTACCCAAACTCATGGGCACCCACTTACATATCCCTGCATCATTTTTCTTTGTATTGCATGTCACCCAAAGAGGGGTGCCAAGGAGTTTCACCCATATCTTGGGGTGAAAGCACTTTTAATTCTCTTACATAGTGCCCTTTAATTTTATTTTTTGTAGCTGGCGCTTTAAAATGACTTTCATCCCAAAGAGGGGTGACAAGAGGTTTTGCCCCTCTATTGGGGTGACAACACCTTATTTCCTTTACTTTTCTCTTATAATCTTCATTTCTTCATGTCGGGTGAATCCACCTCTTTAAATTCTATTTCCCCCCCAAGAGGGGCGACAGAGATATCCGTCCCTTGATTGGGGTAAAAATGCTTCTTCATTGCCTTCTTGAGATCCAAACATGATTTTAATTTTTTTTGGGACAAAAATTCTCAAGGCAAAAGTGCCCAACTTTGTCACTCTTATTCCTAAAGCACTTCTCCTTTGAAAACAAATTTCTTACTGGTATTTGTGTTCCTTAGCAGTTTTAAATAAATTTTTCTCCATTTCTTACACGATTTTGATATTATTTACAGTAATGCATTATTACAAAAATAAAAAAGGTAGAAAATTAAAACTACATTAAAATTGGATGCATCAAAATTGCAACATCTTCATTGGAAAATTCATCAAAATTTTACAATCAATTATCAAAACAAAATCAAAATGTGGTAAAGTTATAAAACTTCCAACATAACCATTAATCCATTAGTATTTGAGTCTTTCTATCATCTTTGGTTCTCTCTCTAGATGAAGGGAATATGCTTCGTGGTTATTAGGTAGAGTATTCTCTAGATTAGTTATCATCTTGTCAAAAATGGATTGTACACTACTACACTTTGGATAAGGGATATCATCTACTTATTTAAATTCTATAAGCATTGCATAGACTTGTGTCAAATTGAATTGAGGTGTGTTCACTTGGTTTACCATTGGTTGGCATACAATGGGTTGACTAAATATTAGTGGACTAATGACAACAAGCTAATTTGCTACTATTGATTGACTTGCCACTTGATGATTCATTGCTTGGGCATATTGGATAGCTATAACATAATTCATTAGATCATGACCCATTTTATAGGTAAAGCACTAGAATTTTGAATTCATATTTTTCATGCCATTGTGTGCTTGATTAGCTATCGATATGTTTCCTTGATGGAGTGATATAGGCCAAAAGAACTCATTATAGGAAAAAATATCCCTAGGAGTTGGGATAAATAAGTCTTCCTATTGAGTGATTGATCTTTAATGATTAAAATTGGTGAATTGCTTATTTCTTGTTGAGGGATTTATCAATTTTCCTCTTTGACTGCACAATCTTGTATTAATAAACATAATAATTATGTGAAGTTTGAAACATACTCTTTTCATACATCATCAAGAGTCAATGTGTTTTGTTGTTGGGTTCTAGGACACTAATATTCTTATTATTGTTGCATTTATAAGATGTATTATCATTGCTCATACAATATTTGGTATGTAAATTGTCCTATCAAAACATATACTACTTATCATTGAGAATATTAAACTAGTTGTTGATCTTGTGCAACTTAAAAATTTGGAACCTTAATTTTTTGTTGTTACATGAATTACTACATTGTTTTTTGGCTTTCACACAACTATCATAGACTAGGATTTTGCATTATTTGATTATCCTACATGGTTAGATATTGAATTTGAGTAGTATATCATATAAATGATTATGGACCTTGGAAAGTGTGCAAGGACTAGGGTAATTGAGGATTTTGAATCCATGAGTTATTCTACATATTTTGAGGATTACCTTAGTTGGGTTACTATGATGCTACCAAAAGCTCAAATTTATCAAAGATAGGGGAAAGTCCCACATGATTCCTCAAGAGGTGGGGTTCAGGGTAGTGCCCTAAAAAGAATTAAGGTGATTTTTGAACAAAAAATACAAATTACACCTATATCTAGAGTTTTTTTTTAAGAGTAGCAAATTACTCAAAGAGTAGTGAATCACTCAAAATGTAGCAAATAAATAAATGAAATAGACCAAATCACTACTTTGATAAAAAAATGACAGAATATATTTAAGCTTTGTGAATCACTTTTCACTAGTGGCAAATTGTAAATTTTGACCACAAATAGAGTGAATCACTATCTGGATGAAATTTTCTTTTGAAATTAGAAAATTTTCATTTAATAATAATAAATGATAATTTTGGCTTGAGTTATCAAATTTCTCTTTTTGCCTTGGGTAAAATTATTGTAATTTTTATGAAGTTGTCAATATTTTACCTTCATAAGTCTAATTTATGGAAGATTTTATTTGTTTATTTTGAATTCAGGTTGCACCTAATTCATACCTACATGGATAGAGATTTTAGGTTAAAAATACAAATTTTGAACAAAGGAGTGAATGGTTATTAAGAAAATAATGATAGTTTTAGCTTTTAGTCTATGTACTATTTCCATGAATAATATATATTAACAATATAATGTTTATTTAGAATTACAATCTTAACCATATAATTCCTCCTTTGAAAATTTCATCTTATTAGAACTATAATCATCCATTAAAATATAATAATTGTTCATTTCTAAACTTATTATATTGCAAATTCAAAATTGGCTTTGGAATTCAATCTTGTTTCAAAGGTATCAAGTATCACTTAAAAAAATAATTACTTTAAATTTAAATATTGTATGAAGGATTAATTGTAAATATTCATATCTAACTTAGCATTTTTGAAACCCTTGCATGTGATTTTCATAATAACTACTAACACTTTCATCTACTATGATCTCCTTAGGGAATCATAATTGGTGACTACTCTTGACCACTCAAGACCCACAATTTCATTAGAATTTTATCATGATACTTTGAATTCCAAAGAAGCCATTTTTATATTTATAAGGCCTACAACACCAGTCATTACTTATAGAGAGTACACATCACAACTCCTTATATTTTCATAAGTTATAATGGTAATGTGGATTGTTCATGACTTGTTCAAAATCCACATGCATATCTTGAGAAGCCAATCTTGCTATAGCATAAAAAAAAGGTGATTCCATCTTGCTAACAACCAAAATTATTCTTTCTTCAAGGAGATTCATCTTCAATATTGACAAATCCTTCATGAGAAGCTAACATTTTACTCTATGCTAGACACTATAGGAACTCATACTTCCCTTCATTCTAGTGCTAGTTATGAAACCTATAGTCTACAAGAAAACACTCTTTGTCAAAACTTGTACTAGCACTGGTCATATTAGACAAGTAAACACAATTACACTTCTACCTTTACTACCATGTCAAATTCATCCACATAATTATAGACCCAATATAATATAAATCATGTAATTAAGAATCACTTCACCTCTTTTATTTACAAGCATCAAATCACACAAAACACCAAAACCATGGTAAAGAAAAGATATTTTTTGTGCTTAATTTGTTATTTTTATATTGGTTTCTACAATATAGGTTGAAATAAGGCTACTTAAATTGTAATCCAACATTGTCATGCTTTCCCTTTTAACAATGGATATTGGTAAAATTTACTACTCATTACATGAAAATTTATTTTCTACATTGCATGCAAATACCTTCCTTACATGCAATTATATTCATTGCATGCATGTCCCTTTATGTGCACTCCCTACATGCACTTTTATTTTCATTCACTCTTTCTACATATACTATGTCTCTCTTGTTGCACTTCTTACTATATATACCCTTTTGTTAGTATTCAACTACATTCCTTTCTTTATTACTATCATTTTTTATCTATTGCATTACTTTCTGCTTACCAAGCCAACTATCTTCCTTACTCTGACACCTCATCCTTCTTTTATCCAATTTCAATAATATCATTCAACACAACTAAAGTGGTTAAGTACAACCATTAGTTTCATACTTCCCATATTATCCATATTCCTATGTTTAAATAATATGAGTTGAAAGGAGGTAAAGGTTAAGTTTTAAGGCTTTAAGTTAGAAAATAGGATAATTTAATTTGTTAAATCATCATAAGTTTTAAGGGTAGATTCATAGAACCTTCATATGCAAAAATAATGATTTCTATTATTTATTAATATCATTATAAGCATGAATTGAAAATTATCATTTGTTAAGATAATAAAAATTCATTTATGGAGGTTTTCACCTCATATAAGATTTCCATAGTCTTATATATTTATCTTTAAAATTTCTCATGTGAATATTCAATATAACACTCAATTAATCATATGATTCAATAAAAACATTTAATCATATTTTATGAATTAATAATTCAAATTATGCAAACACATTTATCGCATGAACATAATATTCGAAATTACCATGTACTAATTTTAAGGTATTCTAACCTACTAATCACAAAATATCATTAAACATAAAATGATTATGGTTCATATAGGAGTCAAAATGTGGGCATTACAAATAAGCAATATTATAGAATATAATGAACATTTATAGAATAAAAAGAATCTATAATCAGTATTACAAAATATCATAGCTATTAATAAAATAGAAGATTGTCTATGATATTTCATTATATGAAGGTAATTGGGACATATTGTATTAAACATTATGATAAAATATGATAAGCATTAGGGTAATTTGATAGTATGTTTCATTTGTAATACATAATGAATAGATGTTGTAAATTTATGAATTTGTAACCATTGCTTCTATATACCAAAAAAAAAAAAAAAATACAAATTTGTATTTATTTTTAAATAATAAAGTATATTTGCTCTTATGTTTATTGGAGGTTCTTATAAAAGTATTAACTTTTTGTCCTTATAATTTCATTAACTTCTTTTATAAGTTGTAGGCATGTATAGGTTAAAGAGTGTATTTTTTTTCATTAAAATATTAATTGTTCACATAAATTTTACTATATTTAATGTTACATTTTATATGGAATATAATACCACTCATTTTATAATACACGTTTTTTAAATTAAATATTAAGAATTAAATACACATTTTTAATAAAATTTTATCTTTTAAATGATTATAAAATTATTAATTTAATATGACCCTTATTATTTAAAAAAGTTCCACCATTAAAAAAATGATGATTATAAAAAATAACTTCTAATTAAAATTTGATTTGATAAAATTAAGAATATAACAAATAATGAATAAATTTTAGTTTGAATATATTTCTTAAATCTTTAAAATTAAAAAAAATAATTATATATATATTATGATTTTGTTATTGTGAGAAACCTTTATGACCGAGGTACAGGGCTGAACAATCTCCTCCCAACCATGACCCTTGTAAAACCGAGAGCTATACTTATCAATAGAGAATTTAACACAAAGCCACCACACACCCAACCCCTCACACACTCGCCCATGCTACGGTTTGAACCTTGGACCTACCGAAGAAGAGCCAAAGCACAAACCATTGTGCTGCACCCCCGGGTGCTAAACATAATATATATTAATATTCAATCCTCTATATATATTTTTTAATATTGACGACAAGGTAGAGTTTTGAAATAGTTTTTTTATTTAAAGTAAAAACATTATATTATAGAACAAAATACATTTTTACAAAAAATAAATAGAGGTGGATAAACATGCCACATGGCTAGCACCATAGCCAAAAAAGCATCCCCATCAATAGAATAAGAATCCAAGAAAACAAATTACAATTATTCAACAACCCCTTACAGAATGAAATCATCCCCTAGTTATTCAACACCCCCTTATAGAAGGAAACCATCCCCTAAAAGGGTGAATACACAACATAATTAAACATAGCAAAATAAACTAGAAACCCTAAACTATAGAACTATAACTCTAGGCACTAGGTAGCTTTACATCTGCCCAATGCAAAATTATTAGAACTGGTGTCTTTTAATGCAAAATTATTTGAACTTTTGGGCCAGATGGGTGAAACCATTTTTCAGGTAAAGTGTCTTCAGCTTCTTTCCCTCATCGAGGACTACGAGGTACCCTAAACTATAGACATATAAATCTAGGCACCAAGTAGCCTTACGTCTATCCAACATAAAATTATTGGAAATTTTGGGCCAGATCAGTGTCTTTCCAATGCAAAATTATTGGAACTTTTGGGTCAAATGGGTGAAATCATTTTTTAGGTAAAGTATCTTCAACTTCTTTCCTTGTCAAGGACTACGAGAATTTTGAAATCACATAGAAGGAGAGGGAAATTTAGATTTTGCTTCCGCTGAAGGAACTAAAAATTCCATTGATGATGGTTCTGCATCTAACGATATATCCTCACCACTGTTAAGATACTCCAACACACTATAGTTGTTTCCCAACTAAAAAATGGTAATATGAAGTCACTTCTTTGGAGCAGCATGTTCTTCTGCAAATCCCCTTCTCGGGCTACAAGAATGCCTAATGTTAGCTAGGTGAAATGTACTAGAGAAATTTGAAGCAAGCACTATTGCAACCCTCTATTGAGATTGAGGAGCCTCATTGTTGGCAGTTTCAATTGTAGGATCAACTTTTTCCTTTTCATATATTTTTTACCGGTTGTGAGACATGTGCTAACTTGAATAGTGTACCTTTAGAAGTAGCCAAATATGCATTTTTATGCCCTCCCATAGATATCCAACCATACTCTTAATGTTGAGGAGTGGGTGCACTCGATGTGGTGGGGCTCTCCCTATCCCTGTTATGCGGCATCAAGGGACAGTATTTGATCTTGTGTTCTAAGGATTGGCATCGAAAACAAGTGTTGGGAAAATTAATATAGAGGACCCATTGAGATAACATAGTGTTGCCAACTTGTATGTCAATAGACTCCTTGAGATCTCGAGAAACATCAATCTCAATGCAAACATGTTTTTGAGGGCATGCATGGAAAAAATTGTTTGCCTCCACCAAAATGACACACCCTAAAGGGGCTACTATACGATTGAGAAAGGACCACAAGGGTAGAAGGATTCTTGGGAATTCCACCCACATAGGGACTTCGGTAGATATTTCCTCAGAATCGGAAAAATCATGGGTCCAAGGAGAAAAAACAAGAAGAGAACTTCTCATGTACTAGGGGCCATGTTCTTAAATCACCTTAGCATGGATAATTTTCACAAAGTGAAACAAAAAAATCCTTTATAAGGTTTTGAACCATCGTTAGCTTGAATCCATGAGAATTCCAAGTTGCATTAACCTAGGCCCTAAGGGAAGACTCATTAGGGATGCAGCCAACTAAATACCCGACAAAGGTGAGTGATTCTAAACTGTGATATGTAGAATCAACTTTAGGCAATGGAAGAATTACATCAACAAAATGAGAGTTACCTTGTGAACCATCCTCAACACAAACCTACAAAATCGGTTGAGAGGAGCCATTATCGCATGCATTCCCTTTTGCGACACCAATGTTGTGCATTGGTCCGCTAAAGTTAAAGACCATAATGATACTCAAAACCCTAGCCCAATATCCATCACTTGTAGTAGTTGAAAGGGTTTTTCTTTTCCTTACGATATATCATATCAACTAATCACATCCACTTATATAGCCTTTTAGTGTCATTGAGATTTGAATATTGGCATGGGATGAGTTAATGCTTAACCCATATGTCTCAACCATTAAACTAAAGCCTCATTTAATTTTTTTTATTTTATAAATTAAAAAAAAATTAAAAGTTTTATTAAAAATATAGAATTCTCAACCTCCGATTAATTTTCCTAAATCCCATGAACATAAGCTATAAAAAACATATTTTATAATTAAATTTTATTAGTATTAACTATATTATAATTGCTCAACCCTATACATGGGTGGTAGGGTTTTATCACACTACCCATTTAATTTAGTCTTAGTGTGACAACCCAACGGTTGGGCTTTTGCTCTTCTTTGGGAGGTGTCATAGGAGTTTATCATACTACCCACTACCCATTTAATTTAGTCCTAGTGGGACAACACATTGGTTGAGTTTTGGCTCTTCTTAGAGAGGTGTCGCAAGGATTTGGCTCTTCTTTGGGAGTTTTCATAAGGGTTTATCATACTACCCATTTAATTTAGTCTCGATGGGATAACACAATGATTGGGATTTAGTTTTTGTTAAGGAGGTCCAATGTTTAAACCACGATGTGGGCAAGTGTTCATGACTATGTTTTTGGCCCTATTGATAAGCACAACTTTAGAGGTCATGGTTGGGATGGGGATGTGCATGACTATGTTTTTGGTCCTTATTGATAAGCATAACTTTAGAGGTAATGGTTGGGATGAGGATGTGCATGACTATGTTTTTGGTCCCTGTTGATAAGCACAACTTTAGAGGTCCTGGTTGGGATGGGGCTGCTCAACACTGAGTGTCAATAGTAGAGGTTTCTCACATTAACCTCAATGAAAAACTTTATTATAATTAATTTCAATTAATTAATTTACATGGAGTGTAACAAGTTTTTGAATATTATTTCTTCTACAGAAACTATTTATGTCCATTTCTTCGAAAAATTTAACACAACCACACACCACAACCAAACATACGGGATTTAAACTTTAGACCTCCAAAAAAAACCAACCCCATCGAAATACTCAATACCATTCAAGTTAACTTGTGTAAGTAATTTGAACTCGATATTTGACCTCTCGCTATATTGTATTTAATAGATCCATTCCATGTTTTCTAATAGATACGCTAAAAATTTGAAGTAGTTTTGTCTTTTCTTAGATTTTATGAATCCCAGTCTGTCGTCTATGTATCCTTCGGGGAGCTTGGCGGTGTTAAACAAGAAGCAATTTGAGGAGCTTGCTCCCTGCCTGGAGGCCACCGGGAGACCGTTTCTGTGGGTCGTGCGCTGCGTTTTATGGACGGAACGAGAGGCCTCTTTCCTCCGGGGTTTGTTGAACGTGTGGGAGACCGTGGGTGTTTGGCCTCGTGGACTCCACAGTTGTCTGTTTCATGTCATCCTTCCTTTACCTGCTTTATTAGGCACTGTGGGTGGAATTCATATTGGAGAGTTTCAGCACGGGCGTCCCAACGTTATGTTGGCCAGTGACCAATTCCTCAACTGCTCTTACATTGTGAATGAGTGGAAAATCGGGTTCCAACTGAGTCGAAACCGAGACGGAATAATAGAAAAGGGGAGATCAAAAGTATGGTGAAGAAACCAATCGCTGAAGAGGAGGGTGAGGAGCCGAAGAAAATGTTCGTAATGTTGAAGGAAAAGGCGAGGGTCGCTGTGAAGGAAGAAGGATAATCATCCATTAAGTACAATCAATTTATAAAGGCCCTGCGAAACATGTCCATGTAGAATTTGAAGTTGTGTTGTAAAGCGCCCTAATAAATTAAATAGTATACTGCATGTTCCTCATGTCGTTGGGGCTTGTTTGACGCTCGGCATCAGGACCAATATCTATGTATTTATGATGTTTACGGATCAATTTTACGAGTCCATTAAAAACCTGATGTCGTTGGGGCTTGCTTGAAGCTCACCATCGGGACCAAGATCTATGTGTTTACGATGTTTATGGATGGATTTTACGAGTCCATTGAAAACCTAGATTTTCTATGCACTTTATGCCCCCCATAGTCAAAGAAATTGTAAGAAATTGTTGAATTTGAATAGAAAGGGAAAAAAACTTTACACAATAATCAAAACACAAAACAAAAATTCAAGGATACATATTGCTCAAACTGTGAAACACATAAATTTTTGCTGCAAAATATTTATATTCATAAACCTCATATAAACTTTGTTGGCATCACACTCCACATAATATAATTCAACTATACATTCTATCATGATGCTGCTACACCACCTAATATAATTCAACTATACATTCTATCATGATGTTGCTGCACCATTGAACAAACCATTCTCACTGTTTCATACAACTGTGGATGATCCACCCAAATAGGATTAGATAGATAATTGTTGAGGAGTACATCCATATGTAGGAATTGCAATGCTTCATGGTATGCTCAACATGCATATTAGATTGCCATGTTAAAGACCATGGCAGTATTGGATTGCCATGCAAAATATCAATAACAATATATTCTTGATACACTACAATCAATCTATGATAGGAAAATCCAAATATAAATTATTAAATGCTGCAGAAATTATGAGCACTGCAGAATATTTTTTCAATCATTACATTAAGCATTAATTCCTTCATTCTCCCCCTTAATGCTTAATGTTTCAAAAAAACTTCTTTGTAGCTTACACTTGTAATCTTGCTCTTTCCCATAGGCTTGTCAACTCTTTAACTTGCTATTCCATGCTTCAACTTGCTATTACATGCATACATGTACTATTGTACATTCACATTCACATAAACTAGAAGTGTCCTTATGGTAACCTTCTCATCCTACCGAACTGCATGGATAACCAATCACTGCAACTACTAGGTGTAATAGAGTAGATTACTACTTATAAGGTTCCCTCTATCGCATCAACATCAAATATTCATTCTTTTCATTTGCATCAAACTTTTATTCAATGACTCTCATCACTCCCCTTTTGAGAATACTAATGTGTGTGACTTTACTTCTACCACACAACTTTTATCCAATAGTCCTCATCACCCCCCCTTTCTCCTTTGGGTGTACGCTAAGAATGGCTAATGCTGCTACTTGTAACCATATTCAACTACTATGTTTTGCTTATGCTATTGTTGTACCTGCTCTTCTTTCTATTGCTTCTTTGTTGCTACTCTTCTTTCTATTGTTGTTTTTCTTGTTGCTCTTCATTCTATTACTACTTTTCTTATGCTCTTATTTCTATTGATGTAGTTGTTTTTCTTTCTATTACTCCACTCTCTCTATTGTAGGCTTCTTTACCTTATTCTCACACTACACACTTCTCCGCCTTCTCATAAAAAAACCTCGCTCTTTTTCTATTAGCATAGATTTTTGCTTTTGATTTTATTTTCTTCAGCTTCTTGCTTTTCTTCAAATTATCCTACTTTTTTTTTCTTTAGCTTCTACATTTTTTATCAGCTGTTGTTTTTTGTCTTCTGTTGATGTTGTTGCTTTTGTTCTTTTGCTACTGCTTTTCTTCTTTTGTTGCTACTATTGCTTTTTTTTTTTTGCTATCAATTTTCTTCTTGTTGATGCTTCTTCTAATTCTTCTTTTCTTCTTCTTCTTCTACCTTATTTTCATCTTCTTTTTCTTTCTTTACTTTAGATTTCATACCCTATTAAAAGTATGAAGCAATTAGAACTCACATATAGGAACTCCATATCTTGAGGTTGCTCCATCAATTAGCTTCTAGCTCCTCCTTGAAAAAACCTATGATTTGAATGTAGGAGTCTTACTCATTGCTCCAACATTCCCCCTAATCCACATTGCGATTGCTTGGGACTCCTAGCTTCAACACCAACTTTGAGCTTATTCATTGCTCCAACATTTCCCCTAAGCAAAATTATCTTCATTCTCTATGTGTCACTATCTCTATGCCTTAGCAAATTTTGATCATGCTTGATTTCCTTTTATAGAAACCATACAATATTCCTTTTATCTTATTCCAATCATTAATATCTATCCACTCACAATCCATTTTTAATCTACATTCTTGCCTTTCTTTTTGTAGATAAAACATTTGTGAATGGTTATGTCCACAAATTTTATAAGAATAGAGATTCCAACATTTCTCTATCCTATGCCCATATTTACCACAATGGTTACATCTATTTTCTATCACCAATTTGATGTCACTATTGCCTATTACAAATTTAGTGCTTGATTCAATGTTGCTTACCTATCCTGTATACCCAAGACCTTCAAATTTTCATCCTATTATTAGTACAAATGGTTCTTTCATACCTTTTTCATACTTTCTCAAACCTTTATGTTTATAGCCCATTTTATTGAGTAGTTTTGAACCAATCCCTTTAGTATGCTTTTCAAAATGACCAAATCCATCATCACATTTATCAAGAAAAATTTGAGTATCACTATTCTTGTTATCATTTGAGTCTCTATCATGACCAATTATGGTAGCATAGGCTCTCTCTAAACAATCACAAACTATGTTCAAGTCATTTGCATCACAACATGCATATTTTCCCTACTCACAAAGATCATTAGTATCACAATATTCATCTATCATCATGGGCTTCAAATCATTTGTGTCACAAAAGACATCTTTCTTCAAGGGCTTGTTTCCATGTGTTTTGATTTTGGAAACATTGAGAGTAATTATTCCCTTGTATATTATTTTCAACAAGCAAATAGGTATAGTGATAAAATTTTCATGGCATTCATTAGCATCATTAAGAACTTCTTGTATGCATTGTTGGAGTAACAAAAATTCTCCCTTTTTGACTTCTTCAAGAATGGGTAGTAGATCTTTCATCAATTTGTTTGAAACAAATTTTTCATCTTCATTGGCCTCTTGAGATTTTTTTTTTTAAAATACTTTGTTTCTTTCCTTTTGTCATTTTTGTCATTTTTTCTTTCTACCCCACTTTATTTTTTAATTTTTCCTCCCAATTTTTTTCAAAAAACTTAATTTTTTTTCTCTTTTTTTTTTTTTTCTTTTTCAAAAAACTTTATTTGTATTTGATTTATCCTCATTAAACATTTTCATACAATATATGAATACTGCTATCATGATAAGGAAAGGTTAACAACTTAAAAAAACATATATGTACTGCTATCCTAATAGGGAAAGCTTAACAACTTAAAAAAACTCATATATACTGCTATCCTCATAGGGAAATCTTAACAACTTAAAAAAAATCATATATCTTTTCTCCTTATTCAATAATTTGTTTTTTTAAATATTGTAACTGCCTAAAAATATTAATTGTTAAACAACATGAATAAATGAGATTAATCAATCATATTGCTATATACTCCGTAGAAAGTCAACAAAATAATTAAAATAATTGGAAAAAAAAATTAATATTAAGTTTTAAATTTTTTTAAAGTTGCATTTAAGCACAAAAATCTATCATATGATATAGCTTAAAAGAATGCAAACAAAATAAGATACTCAACCCATGATTATTCTTTGGATGATGTAAACATAGCTTTAAGTTAATGAACAATTTTGCACATTATGTCCCAATCAACAAATTTCATGCATAAAGAAATTAATGCTAGAGGAAGAAAATTGGATGGTAATACAACATTAAACACTATCAAAGATACTCAACTACAAAGAGTTGCTTCACAATTCATAAACTACATTGTTAGGATAGATACATTTCATCAAGAGTTGCATAATCATAGAACAATTTGTTTTGAAAAGAAAAATTATTTGATTGATTGAGCATCTAAGCGAGATAAAGCAAAATAGATTTCTTCCAGTAGTCCAAGTTTTATTCTTAAATAATTTCTTTTGGCTTCTAGTAAAAGTTTGTGTGATCATAGTAGAACCACTGACAACGTGGTTTATAAAAAAATTATAATTATGAAAGATACTAGATATGAAATTGCTTTCAATTTTTTGAGTAACAAGTTGTTTGTGCCAATATTAAACATGGAAAGTTTGTCAATCAATGCATGAATGACATTGAATTTTAAGTGGTAAACATCTAGTCAACCAGAAATTAAAGCATCTAGCAAGATATTATTAAGGAAAACACACAGATATAAAAATTTTAATTAGACACACTAAAAACATTAGATCGATCACAAAAGAAACATTAAAAAACTATTACTAAGGAAGGCCCTTAAACCACAAGAAATCTATTTCTTTTTGCTTCGCATGGCTTCTAAAATTCAATTGTAATTAGCGGATGACGATCCTCCTTCCTTCACAATAGCCCTCACGCCTACCTTGAATTTTGTGACCCTATTCTTTGGGTCATCAACTTCCTCACTGACCAATTTCTCCACATCATTTACAATCTTCTCATTTTCTATTAGTCCATCCTTTTTTGCGATCAATTGGAACACACTTCTCCATTCATTCACAAGGTGAGAGCAGTTGAGGAATTGATCAATGAAGTAAGGCCAACATAACATGGAGATGCCCATGCAGATGCTCTCTATTACCTAATTCCACCTGCAATGCGTAATGAAACAAGCAATGGAAGGATAATATTGTTGAAAATCTAGGCCTGCAACTTGCAAAACATAGTTCCAAAAAGAAAGCAGAACCCAAACTGCAGCACTCTCAAACAGAACACAAAACAGATGCAGTATTGTTTATATCTAAGACAAAGCAAATACAAAACATATTATAGGCAAGAACCTTTCTGCATAATAGTTTACAGAGAGAAAAACATACACAGAAATGAAGAAGAAAATAGTACTTAATGAATTACATTCGAGGGAAAAGCAACTTCATACATTGATAAAAGTTTATTATATAACAAAACAAAATTGATTAGGACAGTTGTAACAGAGAATGCAGTTTTGAGTTGTTATAACGTTTAACTGTCCCTTAAGCGTTAATTACTTGACAAACTCCCCCTTAATGCTTAATGGAATAACACCCAATTTTGTCCTAATCCTCTCAAAACTATCTTTGGTCAGCACCTTGGTGAACACATCTGCTACTTGCTCTTTAGATGAACAAAACTTCATGGCTATATGACCTTCTTCCACAAGCTCCCGAATAAAATAATACCTTATATTAATATGCTTTGTACGACTATGAAAAACTGGATTCTTGGACAATGCAATTGTAGAAGTATTATCACAAAAAATTGTTGTAGGACAATTTTGCTCGTGCTTCAACTCCTTCAAAATTCTTTTCAACCATATGGCTTGACATGATGTTTCTGTTGTTGCTATATATTCAGCTTCTACTGTAGACAAAGAAACAGTGGCTTGCTTTTTGGATGACCAGGAAATTGCACCAGTTCCCATACTAAAAATATTTCTAAAAGTACTCTTGCGATCATCAAGACAACCTGCCCAGTCATTGTCTATGTATCCAACCAAACCAAAATCATCAGAATTGCTATACCAAATGCCAAAATTACTCATTTCTTGAACATACCTCAATATTCTTTTTGTTGTCTCGAAGTGTACTTCAGTTGGATCTTGCATATATCTAGAAACCACACTTACAACATACATCAAATCTGGCCTAGTAGTTGTAAGATACATTAAACTGCCTACTAGTTTTCTATAAATTGTAGGATTCGCCTTGCCACTTCCATCAACCTTAATAAGATTTTCACCAAAGCTTAAAGGAGTACTAACAAATTTGCACTTTTACATTTTGAAATTTTCAAGTAATTCAAAAGCATATTTACCTTGTGATATAAAAATACAATCATCTACCCGTCTCACTTCAATTCCAATAAAATAGTGCATCAAACCCAAATCTGTCATTTCAAATTCATCTTTCATTGCATTTAAAAATTCATTCATCATCTTCATGCTATTTCCCGTAAAAATCAAGTCATCCACATATAAACAAACAAGCAAAAGCTCACGATCATTGCCATATTTTATATAGAGAGTGGGTTCACTTACACATCGTGTAAAGCCTTGGTTATGGAAATATGCATCAATCCTACTATACCATGCTCTTGGTGCTTTTTTGAGTCCATAGAGTGCTTTCTTTAATTTGTATACCTTATGCTCTTGCCCTGTCACCTCATAACCTGGAGGTTGTTCAACATAGACTTCTTCATCCAAAACACCATTTAAAAAATTAGATTTGAAATCTATTTGAAAAATATTTCATTTATTTTGTGTTGCAAGTTCTAAAATAGTTCTTATGGTGTCTAATCTAGCAACAGGAGCATAAGTTTCAAAATAATCAATACCTGGTTGTTGAGAATAACCTTTTACAACCAATCTTGCTTTATGCTTTTCCACTGTTCTATCTGCTTTATACTTAGTTTTATAGACCCATTTGACTCCACTGGATTCCTTTCCTTTTGGAAGGTGTACCAACTCCCATGTGTCATTTTTCTTGATCATCTTCAATTCGTCCTTCATGACATCACTCCATACCTTTTCTTTCACTACATCTTCATAACTTGTTGGTTCAACTTTAATATCTAAAAATAATGCTAAATTCAGATTCGAAATTACCTCTTCAGTCTTCTCATATATCTCTTCAAGACTCTTAAATTTTCTTGGAGGGCTTGGAGTAGAAGCTGCACTTGAACTGTTGCTTGTATTTCTTCTTGGAGAACTTGGAGGAGAAGTTTCACTTGAATTACTGCTTGAACAAATGGTGGGGTGAGTAAACTCTTCATCAATGACTGCTGGCTTTTTTGGCTGCTCATTTTCTTTCCAAACTCCCCCTTCATCAAATAGCACATCACGAGAAATGATCAATTTCTGCAATGTAGGATTCCATAACTTGTATGCTTTGGTTTCTTCTGAATATCCCACAAAAATACATTTTGTACTCTTACCATCCAACTTTTTTCTTTGTTTATTTGGAACATGTGCATAAGCAATGGACCCAAAAAGGACCCAAAAATTCTCATATGGCCTACACTAGGCTTCCATCCTGACCAAGCTTCTTCACGGGTGCGATTCAATACTACACGAGTTGGGATTCAGTTCAAAATATATATTGATGTGGCAACTGCTTCTCCCCAAAATTCATTATCCATATGCTTGGCTTGCAACATAGATCTTGTAATTTCTAGTATGGTATGGTTTTTTTCATTCAGCCACACCATTTTGTTGTGGTGTGTAGGCAGCCGTTAATTGTCTTTTAATTCAATTTTCCTCACAATAGGACATAAATTCTTTTGAGGTAAATTCACCTCCTCTATCAGTTCTTAAAGTTTTAATACAAAGATCACTTTCTTTTTCAACCATTGTTTTAAACTTCAAAAAACATATAAATGCCTCACTCTTATGCTTCAAAAAGAATACCCAAATCTTTCTGCTATAATCATCTATGAATGTGAGGAAATAAAAATGATTACCAAGACTTAGTGTTTGCATAGGACCACATATATCTGCATGAACTAACTGCAATTGTTTTGAGGCTCTCCATTGCCTTGTCATTGAAAATTTGTTTCTATGTTGTTTTCCAAGTGCACATGTTGAACATATTTCATATTTTACTAAAATGTGTGGTAATCCACGTACCATATATTTCACTTGCAAAAGCTTCAAAGCTTTGAAATTCAAATGACCATAATGACTATGCCATAACCAATTACAATCATCACTTGAAACCTTCAACATATTGGTACTAACTTGCTGCAATTGTAATGGAAACATTTTATTGCTGGTCATGGGTACTTCACACACCAAACTTCCATTTTTGTCATTGATTTTGAAAGCTTTTTCTTTAAATAAAACATCATAATTTTTCTCTAATAGCTGCCATACACTTCGCAAATTATGTTTCATACCAGGAACATAGAATGTATCATTAATATTTTTTATCTCTCCTTGGTTAGTTTGAATACGCAAGGTTCCTTTTCTAACAACATCAATAGTTTGATCATTTCATAATGTCACATTGCTTTTTCCCATTTCATTTATTTCAACAAATAAATATTTATTGTTGGTCATGTGATTAGAACATCCAGAATCTAGAAACCACAAATTGTTACCTGATTTTTCAGCAGCATGAGTTGAGAGAAAAATATTTGTTTTAGCATCCTCTCCATCATTACTTGTAGAATTTATAGTTTTATGTTGTAGTTTCCAGCACTCTTTTATGGAATGCCCATATTTTTTACAATAACAACATTGGATTGTTGTCTTATATACATTACATCGGCCACAACCTCTTCCAAATCGGCCTCTTCCACGTCTATATCCTCTTCCACCTCTTCCACGTGAGGACTCATTTTCGTCTTGGGGTAAAGTGGAACTACTTCTGCCCTTTTCAACCCTTGCCTTCACTAAAAATGCAGCCTATTCTGAATCTTCAATAGGCTTTTCCAATTTACTCTCATGCGACATTAGCGAACCCATCAAATTATCCAATCTCACAGTGGATAAATCTCTACTTTCTTCAATTGTAGTAACAATAAAATTTCATTTTAGAGGTAAATATCTTAATACCTTCTCACAAATTGCCTGATCTTTAATATCTTCTCCATGGATGCGAAGCTGGTTCACAGTATTCTGCACTCGAACCTGAAAATCAACAATCTTCTCATTGTATTTCATTTGCAAGGTATCAAACTCCCTCCGTAGATTTTGCAAACGAACCAACTTCACCTTGCTAGTGCCTTGGTATGATATCTACAGTATGTTCCATGCCTATTTTGCACTTTTAGCAAATGCATTTTTTTAAAAAATTCTTTCATCTACAGCACTTTGAACCAAAAATCTGGCTTGAGCATCCTTCTTCTTTTTTTCCCTCATGTCGGTTTGTTCTTGTGTAGTCAACACACTCCAATCTTATGGCTCGTCATATCCATCTTGCACAATATCCCACACTTCTTTGTGAACCATTAATGTTTGCATTTTGATTGCCCAATAATCATATAGTTCCCCATTGAATGGAGGAACTGTAATATGATGGTTACTTGCTACCATCTCTTGCAATATCCTTCAAACCAAGGCTCTTCCAATCATCCTAAGCTCTAATACCAAATGTTGAAAATCTAGGTCTGCAACCTTCAAAACACAGTTCCAAAGAAAAAAGCAAAACCCAAACTACAACACTCTCAAACAGAGCACAAAATAGATGCAGTATTGTTTATATATAAGATAAAACAAAAATAGAACATATTATAGGCAAGAACCTTTCTGCAGAATAGTTTAAGAAAAAAAACATACACAAAAATGAAGAAGAAAACAGTACTTAAGCAATTACATTCTATGAAAAAACAACTTCATACATTGATAAAAGTTTATTATATAAAAAAACAAAATTAGTTAGAACAATTGTAACGGAAAATGCAGTTTCCCGTTGCTATAACGCTTAACTGCCCCTTAAGCGTTAATTACTTGACAGAGATAACACAGACACTTGCGGAGCCCACGAGACCAGACACCCGCGATCTCCCACACGTTCAACGAATCCCGGAGGAAACGTCACGGTCGTTCTGTCGAGTAAATCGCAGCGCACGACCCACAGAAACGGTCTGCCGGTGGCCTCGAGGCCGAGAGCCAGCTCCAGAAATTGCTTCTCGTTTAACACCGCCAGGCTGCCGAAGGACACGTAGACGACAGACTGGCGAGCTTGCTTCTCCAACAAATCCAAGCACTCCACGGCCTATGCCCACACGGCGCCGGGCCGCGTACCTTGCCGTCTGTCTGAATCTCCATCGAGAATAGACCAAGGAACGAGAGGACCAATCGGACAGGTCTGTATGCCTTTTTCAGGGTAGTTTTGTCTAAGCGGGCCTTCCAGATCGTCGAAAGTGTTGAAAAGCATCCACCCCGCCCGAACTTCATTCTCGATAGCGAGTGTCGACTGAAAATTGGTCTGAATTTGAGCTTCGCTTCCGAACATCCATGAAAATTGAGTGGAGTGCAAAGGGGCATCAACGGATGAGCTTTCACCATCTTATGCACCTTTGTACCGCCTGCTAACAACAACAACAATTTAAAAAAAAAAATCCAGTGGTGTTACTAATATCACACAACCTTACTAAACTAAATTCTTCCAAAGCTGGGATAGTTTTTAAAATTAAACAATTAAATACAATTTTACTTATTTTAATTTTGAATTTATAATTTTTTAAGTAATTGGTTTTCCCAAACCCTATAATTTTTAAGTAATTGGTTTTCCCAAAACCTATAATTTTTTAAGTAATTTTGATTTTTTCTTGGTGTTTTCAGCGGTGTAAAAGGTTTAAAATGATCGTGGCATAGTCAATTGGTTTCCCAAACCTCGTAAGGGGCAGAAATCCAAGGTTCAAATATCGGGCCTCGCCGGACTCAACGCTTGTCCCTTTCCTAGGTTCAAATCTCAAGCCTCATCGGACTGAACTCTTATCCCTTTCGTAGGTTTAAATCTCCGGCCTACCGGATTGAACGCTTGTCCCTTTCCTTTCTTCGTGCTTTCAGTGGCATAAAAGGTTTAAAATGATCGTGGCATGGTCATTAAGCCTTTATTGGTGCTTTCAGCGGCATAAAAGGTTTAAAATGATCGTAGCATAGTCAATTGGTTCCCCAAACCCCGCAAGGGGCATAAATTCAAGGTTCAAATCTCGGGCCTCGCCGGAATGAACGTTTTCCCTTTCCTGGTGCTTTCAACTATGTAAAAGGTTTAAAATGATCGTGGCATGATCATTATAGGGGCGGACTGCATGGAGATCTGTGTGGAAACTTCTTAAGCAAACAACCATAAAATGATAGTGGCAATGGTGGTTATAGGGTGCAGACTGCGCCTTCTAGAGCAGACTACCATAAAAGCTGGACAGCCTACCCGGATTCATGACGATAGCGATACCACCATAAAAAAAATTCACTAAGTCAAGTTTTACATCATTACTACTATACGCAGATATTTGTGGTGACTTTTAAAATAGACAGCCATAAAATGATCGTGACATGATGGTTATAAAGGCAGACTGTGCCTTCTAAACAACCTACCTAACTTCGTGACGGCTATGGATACCACCATATAAAATAAATAAAAAATTCACTTAAGTACGTACTACATCATTAGACTTACCAGTTGGAGATACGATCCCCGAAGAGACCAAGGTCGAAGCAAGATGGCAGAGGGCACCGGCCGCAACAGAGGCCGGACAAAGGAAAGAATAGGCAAGATCGTAATCCAGAGCCACCTGGCGAGCGTAGTAGACGCTGAGATCAAAGATAAGACACGTGACCTTATGCTTTTCCTTTTGGTTGATGTGCTGAATGAGTTTATGCATGGAAGGGCCGAGCGTATCTTTCACGGCGTCCAATACTGTTGGAAGGTCGGCCCGCGACGCATCCGGCGGGAGACCGTCTGGTATTGAGAGCATTCTCACCCGCTCGATTTTATCGTCGTCATCTTGGAATATCATTTTGTTTGTCGTTGTCGCCTGCATCGTGCGGGAATGATTGTACTCGGTGTTCACGAAAGAAACGAGAAATCCGTCGGATGCGAGCTTGCGGGTGATCTGCATCATCAGATTTACGTGGCCTTGCAGGGGAAAAGGCACAAGCAACGCATGGGGGATCTCATCTGCAATTGCTTCCATTTTGCTCTGCCCTAACAAGTCCCAAAATGGAAGGCTATTTTGTAAGTGGTCGGTTGAACCAGTTGCTATAGAAGATTCAAATATTGACATATCAATGGGTCCTATAGAAGAGTCCCAATCCTCTCATAAGGAGACATGTCTCCTATGGTCTGTAGAAAGACTGTAATTGAAAATAAGGATTCTGAAGATAAATAATAAAAGGTTGAAAAAAAGATTAGGAATCATTTGAATATTTCTTAGATGAAAACTTAGAGGCTATGGAAGAATTTAAGATGTTTAATTTTCCTCTATAATTCACATCTTTATAATGGGATCTAGAATTGAGCCAAATTAATAGGGGTTTGGTTTCCCCTTTGAGCATGTTCTACCTATAAAGGTAACAAAGCAAAATTTATAATTAGAAGATGAGAAATTGGTGCTTCCATTAGATGATAAATTAGAGGATAAAAAAATGGAAAGATAATTTGGCCAAAATATGAGGAGGAAACCAAATTTGAAAAGTCTAAAGAATTGACACGTGAAGGAAATTGTAGGAGGGAATTACCAAATTCCTATGATACCATGTGAAACACAAATGTTTGTAATATCTAAAGCACCTAAAATTGCAAATTATCATATTATTGCCTAGGATACTATCATGTTCTCTATGAAGCAACAACTCCTCTAGAAAAGCTTGTACACCAAAAGTTGAGTTCTCCCAAGTTAGAAAGATAATTAAAATAAAATAATGAAGATTTTGAGTTCAAGTAATGTTAAGTATTTGGTATCCTAGAATATTTATATTTAAAGATAGAAAATCATATAGAATTAGTATAAATAGATCCATAACTAGAATATGAGGTAACTACACTAGGGTTGACATCTATATTAGATCTCATGCAAGATATAATATAAGAGATTGTTCTAGAGCATGAAACAATAAAAATGCTTGGAGAAATATAAGTTAGGGGCTTTGTGATAAATATTATTTTCTTTAAAAATAAAACTCTAGAAGTATACGCCATTCAATGGATAAATAATGATTCATCTATGACTCTTGAGGGTGTTAAAGTGATTTTAAAAAATAAGCTAAATTGGGTAACAAGGAGGCCATTATTCTAGAAATGAGGTATTTTTCCATAGTATTGGGGAGGTTAGCCAACGTAATATTTGCATTCCAATAGTTTAACTCTTTGAATGATGAAAATGAATTAGTGGAGGATAGATAATGGAAGAAGCCACTATGGCTAAGTAATGATATGTCACTTGGTTGCATGAAGGTGGGGCCTAACATTGATAGTTAGCACCAATATCCATCATAAAATGAGATAAAAAGTAATGGGGATATCATAATTATAAATGTTTTAGAATCCACCTATTAATAAAAATTTAAATTAGAATCTATAAAAACCTTATTGCCCTATAGATAGCCCTACATCCATATTAACAAACCCATGCCATATTGCACTCTTTCTATCACAAATGGTTGATCCTTTGACTACTTTTTTACATGGCCTTACCCTAAGTGGTTGTCATCACCATGCTTAAGATTACCATGTGCATAATTACCTTTATCCTTTCATTCCTCTCCCCTTATTCCCATCTTAAGCACCCTCGATTTACCTTTATAGTTTTGCGTAAGTGTTTTGTGCTAACCCTTTGAGGGGAAGAGGTAAATTTTTTCTAATTTTCATATTGGGTAGCAATTTGATCTACATCAAGAGAATCACAATGTACACATTTCAAAAATATCTACCCATGTCCCTAAGGAGTGATTTTATTTGTATCATTAAGAAAATTGATCTCTCTTTGCAACACTTAGTAAAAACTTTTAAACTTTTTAAAAGTGATCATAACCCCACCTAAAATCATGGATACCACATCTACATACATAAGTCCATAAATCCCTAGTGCAAATCCTATGATCCTACTTGCTATTACTTCTACTTCACTAGTCACTACCCTTTTTTAACCTAGCCAAGTTCATATACTATCCATATAGGCTAGCTCATTTAAGGGAAAGTGAAAGAGAAATGCTAAGAAGAAGAAGCCTCCTCTAGTACCAAAGAGACCTAAAGAAATGATTGATGAATATTATAGGCAGGTGGAGGAGAGGAAGTTTAAACACTTACTAAAGTGAGGAAGGTAATATTAAGGAGGTTTAACTTAATATCAAACATAGATTCTTAGAGCATCAACCAAGTCTGTCCATCAAGATTGGAAATGAATATGGTACCCCATGTTTGGAACTGGCTAGAGATGATTGAAGCATATGCTAAAAGGTATGATTTTATTAGGAGAATAATAAGGTCACCACAATGGAAGGAAGTATAGTTCAATATCAAATAAGTGTATATAAGGGGCACATTGAATGTAAAATATAGTATATCTATGTGGGTGATGCACAATCTCAAACTCCAAAAGAATTACTACTACAAGTACAACTTCCACTAGTGGAGAGATTACTTCATGATTAGAACAAGGCCTTAGATTTTAATATCTTGTTTGAGCTAGATTTATTTAAGAATGATGTCTAAGTGGTGCTCTAGGATAGTTGTATTGTTAAGAGAAAATACAAATGTAAGATTGTATGAAGAACACAAAATTTTTACATTTAGTAAAGAAATACCTCATCCACCCTAAATGATAGATTGTGCTAGGTACACATAAAACTAGATGAAAAATACTTGAAGGGTATAAAGGAACAAATAAGCTCTCCTATACATCTTATCTATTGTAACTCATCCTATACTAGGAGTGGTTCCTCTTGCTATAGCTAAACCAAGTAGTAATAAATGAAAAACCGCTCTCCATTGTAGAATCCATAAATATGTCCTACCAAGAAGAAGAGAAAACTTTGTACTGCTTTTATGACAAAGTGTATCAACTAATCATGCTAAAACTCAGGGAGATGGTACCAAGACTATTTGAGGATGATAAGAAGCTACTAAAATCATAGGAATATGTTAATGTGATTTCTAGTTAGGAATACATTGATAATTCATCCATCACTTTAGGTATTTTGCTATGCCATTTAGGATACCTACATTTGTTCCATATTAGCTTTTAAACCTAAAATAAGTAAAGGTGTTCGATTATGTGGATATTAAATATTTTAAGGGCTAAAATAATATAATCTCCTATCCCTTAAAGCAACAAATAATGAACATTACACTCAAAATACAAGAACTCAACTACATCATAGAGTAAAAAATAAGAAGTATGTATTTCAAGTAGCTGAGAGATGTGTGGTTCGACAATCCATATGAGTACTTGAAAATAGAATAAGAGGTTGCACTACTTCTATTCACATGATAAAATATATAGAATTGAAAATTATTTCACCCATAAGAAGATGTACCCTTAGCTAAACTAGGGGAAGCACATGGGTATGGGTATAAAATTTAGTAGTGGTACACATCCACAAAAATGGCTTTCATTCTATGTTGAGGATAAAGTCAAGCATGATATGAACTAGGCTATAAATTAACCACCAAGAAAAAAGGAATTATAAAACCTTGGGTACATGAGAAGGAATAACATATCCTATTAGAATATGTGATATGAAATAGGCACTATAAAATATTGAGTTCATAAAGGTGTATTTGATGAACACTTCTCAACCATCTAGGGTCATAAGCATAAGAAGTCAACAAATATGCCAAGGACCATATAAGAATCCCTATATAACATCCTAGAAGTTAAAATATCTTCAACTATTGTTCCTAAAATTATAATTTCTATGACACCAACAACCATGGTGATGATTAGAAGTATTGGACTCCTTATGAGATAAAGAAAAGTTAGAGAGGATTTTAAATAAATTAATAAATAGACCCTCACAACACCAATAGTCATGTGGTTACAAGTGGATAAGCATAAAAATAAGATCTTGATTGCAAAATTCCTAAGGATAGACCCATCCATAACAACCACTAAGTTAGTTTACTTCATCACTAGGGTTTTTATGTTAGATCTTACTAGAGTAGATCCAATAAAATAACCCAAATCTATAACCAACTATCACTCAGGGTAGTCATACAATATAGCAAGTTGGTGTTAGAAAACAAATCTTAGTACAACACCCAAGCATAAAGTCAACATGTAGCCAAAAAATAGAAGATTTTAAAATATATCTTTGAAGGTTCCTAGTAATAGAGATAACTTGAGGTTTTTCAATGCGAGCTTGCCAAAAGCAAAGAGTAAAGGACACAACTAGAAGGTCTATCCACATAGAATTCTCATGGATAAGCTCAACTCAAGCAAAGAATCAAATAACAAAGAAAAGAACTAGAAATTTATGTCCAACAAATGCAAACCATGCAACAAGCTAAGGACCAAGAGATAACATGACTCTAGAGGGAGAATGAATATTTTGAAGAAAAGGGTTATAGTAGATAAAAACATGACTTAGATATAAAATACACAAAATATTTAAGGGATAACATCAAAACTAAGATGATCAATGCTCAAAGGTATTTTGAAATTATGGCTAATGTAGAGACCACCCTTGATCAAATAGCAAAGGTCATTCAAAAAATAGGGGATGAACTAGCCACCATGGATAAATATCAAAAGGTCCTAAAAAAAATAACTACCATGATGATAACATAGGCACAACAACTAGGAATAGAGCAAATGGAGATGCTAAGGCAATTAAAAAGGGCCCTTGATGTCTAAAGAGAACTACAAGCTTATAAAAGTACATTAGCCTCTCTAATAATCTTAATACCAGAAATGACATCAGAGATACATGGGTTAGAAAATTCTAGACTACCTAACACTTTTAATGATAAGATAATTCTAGTTGATAAAGATATAATTCAGACTATAATCAAAGATAAGAAATCCTAAATTGAAGAAAAGGTTATGCTAGTGGAAATAATAAAGTTGGGAATACTTCTAGGAAAATAAAGAAATTAATAGATTAATAGAAAGGGCTATCCAAAAATTCTTATAAGGACCTTGTGGGGGACGTAAAAAACCTAATAGACTTAAAACTTCCTATGGACTCATGGAGGATGAATGACATATTTTGCTCAAAACACTATCATAATGAGATAGGAAACATCAGCCCTAATGATGGGGAAGGAATAAGTACCAACATGGCAACTATTAGGAGGGAGGAATTGTGCACAAGGAGATTGAAGGCCTCAATGTTTTATGATTAGGAATTATTTGAATCACTATTTACATGGGAAGGTGGAGATAGGATAGACATATAACCATGGAGAATAGTAGGATGAGCTAGTGGAGTTGCAAGAATTTGTAATCACCATTAGAAATGAATATTTCTCGAATACATTTTTAAGAGGATATGCTATATACAAGAAAAATAAATTGATGGTTTTGTCTTATTGCAATTTTGAGGAGTCCTCCTTTGATATGTCATTTAGTGATTAGGTGTAGCAATGTTTTTTTGTGCAATTTTTGTCTATTCTCTAATTGGGCATTTAGCCTTCATGGTATTATAGGTATGTATATCTGGAGGTACTTCTAGGGTGTAGCCCATGTATGGAAGACCCTATGACTATGTAATCTATTTTTTTTTAATAAAATTTAGTTTTTCTGCTGAAAAAAGAAGATAGGAAGCATCAATAGTTTTACAATTTTACTATAATGTCGTCCTAATTTTGTGGAATCCATACCCAAGGATAAATGTAAGATATGAGATTTCTCAACAATATATCTTGGGATCTATGAAGTCATTAGCGATATAGTAACTCAGTCATACCTTAGAATCCTAGAAATTTTGTAAACTTATAAAACTATGAAATTTTCCAGTTAGATTCTTCTAGAATCTGGTTTTGCTAAATTACGTATTAAGGAATGATTAACTTAATAGGTGTATGCTTATCAAGGCATGTGTGATTAGCTCAATAATACCAAAGTGTTCTTTAAATAAGGAGCAATTCGCTCCACTCTAGGAGTAAATATCTCATCAATAGGTTGGACAAAATTTACATGGATCATAAGGAATATATTTGAAAAGCTATATTTTGGCATAAAGTGATGTCACTAACATTTTTGAAAGGTGTCTAAGCCATTTAGGGATGTATTTAGAGGTACGTGGTATTTGGAGATGCAACATTTTGCTAAATATACCCCCAAATATTTACTTTTACTACAAGTGGAAATTTCTCACCCAAGGTAACTTAGGCATCAATTTATTTTATAAATAAGAGTTATGGGCTCCACTATAAATATATTTTGACCTTGAGATAATCAAAGATAAACTTTATGAGTTCCACATTATAATTGTTCTTACTAATTTTGGAATGATAAGATTGTGCAAGATATTTTGCATTCCATCAATGATACTACCCTCATGGATTGTAGAATGCATGACAATTATGGCACTGCCCTTTTATCCTGTTCTTATTCTATTAATTATATTTCATATGTATAGGATGTATTTTTGTTATTATATTTTCTCGAGTGTTATGTGATAATACACTCTCCATGCTATGGTTATGATCATATTTTATTTTCATTGTCTTGCACTTTAAGCTTCTAAAATTTACTTTCATGCATTTAGATTTTTGCATTTGCTTTTACTTTTTAGCTTAAAATAGATTAGATTTAGTAAGGATAGTGAAGAGTCATCCTAAATCTAAAGGTCAAAAGAAGCACATTCCCTTTCTTATAATTTGTTAAAACAAAATTGTGCATATATAAGGAGTTAGATTTGTTCGTAATTCAACAAGTCCTTAATCTTATACTTAAATATAAGGTTCCTTTAGGGCAAAATAATGAAATTAAAGTTTAGACAACATTACATTAAAAAAAATAAACTTACACCTATTTCATTCATAAAAGAAGATTTAGTAAAACCATTGAAAATGAAAACATCCTTTCATAAAAATCATAAAATAAAAAAAATAAAAAATATCATCTAAAAATCAAAATAAGAATATATTAATTTTACAAAATATATTAATTTTTTTTTATAATAAATGATAAGAAAATTGAAAAATTTAAGAACCTTCCGTATATTTTAAGAACACATTATTATATCATAGTCAACCTTATTAAATTATTTATCATGTAATATATATATATATATATATATATATATATATATATATATATATAATTAATTTTAATTTTAATTTTAAATTTAAATTTAAATGTAAATATTTCACTCCAACTATGTTAATTTGACCTTCTATAAATTATCTACTAAAAATAATAATTTATTTATCATAATTAAAACGTTTCTATTTATATAAATTATATTCCAATATCAATTATTGAATGAATGGTTTGAGTTATAGTTTAAATTGAATATATTCCAATGCCAATTATTGAACTGATTGAGTTACAGGTTAAACTGAAACCTAATATATCCAAATTGCAAACTTTTAAAATTTGAAATAAAGATGGCATTGAATAACTAGCCGGCAAGTAAGATATAGATGTAGCTAAGATGTCGTAAAGGTTTAGCCTAATTACATAAGACCGCAGATGCATTATTTCTTCTAAAACAAAATAACTGTTTATCTACCTTTTGATTTTTTCTCGGAACAAGATCAGAAGTCACACTCTTCTACTTTTTGCTCCCTGGTAGAAAATAAATTAATTTTGTCGATTGATAATAAGATATATCATGTCATTATTTAAATAATGAAGTGTAATATGATGATGTATAACAAATAACATGATAGTTAGATTTTCAATGTAATAGTAAGAGAATATCAAAATGCAACTATTTCTTTAAAATGTAATTTACTTTAAAAGGCTTATAAATACCCTTTCATAAATCACATATAAACATACAAAATTTTATATTATATTTCTATATTAATATAAGTATTGTTTAATCTTTGGTTTCTGTGGCTCTGCAATTTTTTTTAATGTAGGCACACTTAAAAAAACTAATATAGTAAGGATATTATTAAGGAGAAAACACGGATAATTAAATATTAATTAGACACTAAAAACCTAAGATCACAATAGAAACTTTAAAAAAATATTAATGAGGGAGGCCCTTAAACCACAAGAAATCTATTTCTTTCTACTTCGCATGGCCTCTAGAAATCGATTGTAATTAACGGATGACGATCCTCCTTCCTTCACAGCAGCCCTCGCGCTTTCCTTGAGTTTTGTGACCCTATTCTTCGCGTCATCACCTTCCTCACCGACCAGTTTCTCCACACCATTTACAATCTCCCCCTTTTCTATTAGTCCGTCCTTGTTTGCCATCAATTGGAACCCAATTCTCCATTCATTCACAACGTGAGAGCAGTTGAGGAATTGATCAATGAAGTAAGGCCAACATAACATGGGGATGCCCATGCTGATACTCTCCATTACCGAATTCCACCCGCAATGCGTAATGAAACAAGCAATTGAAGGATGAGATAACACAGACACTTGCGGAGCCCACGAGACCAGACACCCGCGATCTCCCACACGTTCGACGAATCCCGGAGGAAACGTGACCGTCGTTCCGTCGAGTAAATCGCAGCGCACGACCCACAGAAACGGTCTGCCGGTGGCCTCGAGGCCGAGAGCCAGCTCCAGGAATTGCTTCTCGTTTAACACCGCCAGGCTGCCGAAGGACACGTAGACGACAGACTGGCGAGCTTGCTTCTCCAACCAATCCAAGCACTCCACGTCCTCTGCCCACAGGGCGCCGGGCCGCGTACCTTGCCGTCTGTCTGAATCTCCATCGAGAATAGACCAAGGAACGAGAGGACCAATCGGACAGGTCTGTATGCCTTTTTCAGGGTAGTTTTGTATAAGAGGACCTTCCAGATCGTCGAAAGAGTTGAAAATCATCCATCCCGCCCGAACATCATTCTCGATATCGAGCGTCGACTGAAAATTGGTCTGAATTTGAGCTTCGTTCCCGAACATCCATGAAAATTGAGTGGAATGCAAAGGGGCCATCGACGGATGAGCTTTCACCATCTTATGCACCTTTGCAGTGCCTGCTAACAACAACAAAAAAAAAACCAGTCGTGTTACTAATATCACACAACCTTGCAAAACTAAATTCTTCGAGGGCTGGGATAGTTTTTAAAATTAAACCATTATAGAAATATGATATACAATTCTAATTATTTTAATTTTGAATTTATAATTGGTTCCTCCAAACTTCACAAAGGAGCGATCCAAGGTTCAAATCTCGGGTTTCATAGGATTCAAGGCTTGATCCTTTCTTGGTGCTTTCAACAGTGTAAAAAAAGACTTGATCCTTTCTCGGTGCTTTCAACAGTGTAAAAGATTTTAAATGATCATGGCATAGTCAATTGGTTCCCCAAACCCTGCAAGGGGGACTGAAATCCAAGGTTCAAATCTCGGTCCTCGTCGGACTGAACCCTTGTCCCTTCCCTAGGTTCAAATCTCAGGCCTCGTCAGACTGAACGCTTGTCCCTTTCCTAGGTTCATATATCGGGCCTGAACGCTTGGCCTTTTCCTTTCCTCGTGCTTTCAGTGGAGTAAAAGGTTTAAAATGATTGTGGCATGGTCATTAAGCCTTTCTTGGTGTTTTAGCGACGTAAAAGGTTCAAAATGATCGTGGCATAGTCAATTGGTTTCCCAAACCCCGCAAGTGGGCGGAAATCTAAGGTTCAAATCTCGGGCCTCGTCAGATTGAACGTTTTCCCTTTGCTGATGCTTTCAACAACGTAAAAGGTTTAAAATGATAGTGGCATAATCATTATAGGGGCAGACTCCACCAAAATCTTTGTGGCGACTTCTAAAGCAGACAACCATAAAATGATCGTGGCATGGTGGTTATAGGGTGTGGACTGCCCCTTTTAGAGCAAACAATCATAAAAAGTGGACAGCCTACCTGGATTCGTGATGATACTGATACCACCATATAAAATAAAAAATAATTCACTAAGTCAAGTTCTACATCATTGCTACTGCACGGAGATATTTGTGGCAACTTCTAGAATAGACAACCATAAAATGATCGTGGCATGATGATTACAGGAGCAGATTGCGCCATCTGAACAACCTACCTAAATTCGTGACGGCTACCAATACTACTATATAAAATAAAAAAAATTTAGCATGTACCACATGCTTAGACTTACCAGTGGGAGATACGATCCCCGAAGAGACCAAGGTCGAAGCAAGATGGCAGAGGGCACCGGCCGCAACAGAGGCCGGACAAAGGAAAGCATAGGCAAGATCGTAATCCAGAGCCACCTGGCGAACGTAGTAGACGCTGAGATCAAAGATAAGAGACGTGACCTTATGCTTTTCCTTTTGGTTGATGTGCTGAATGAGCTTATTCAGGGAAGGGCCAAGCGTCTCTTTCACGGCGTCCAATACTTTTGGAAGGTCGGCCCGCGACGCATCCGGCGGGAGACCGTCTGGTATTGAGAGCATTCTCACCCCCTCGATCTTATCGCGGTCGTCTTGGAATATCATTTTGTTTGTCGTTGTCGCCTGCATCATGCGGGAATGATTGTACTCCGTGTTCACGAAAGAAACGAGAAAGCCGTCGGATGCGAGCTTGCGGGCGATCTGCATCATCGGATTTACGTGGCCTTGCAGGGGAAAAGGCACAAGCAACGCATGGGGGATCTCATCTGCAACTGCTTCCATTTTGCTCTGCCCTAAAAAAATCCCAAAATGGAAGGCTATCTTGTACATGGTCGGCTGAAGCAGTTGCTTAACAATGTATATGTATTGGTGGATAGCAAGAAGACGCAGAGAATAGACAGACAAGTTTCAGGATGCGGTGAATAAACGCGACAAATTAAACATCCATAGAAATGCGTATATTTTGACTGGCTGGCTTTTGTTGGCTAGTAATGAAACTGCATTATTAACGTCAGGGTCTCAGGACAAAATTAAAGAGCAGAATCTAGATCGAAGATGCCGGCCAGCTATAAGGAATCAAAATGAACGGTCCAAGTTTTTTATTTTACTATTAAATTTAATTCTGTGTTGTTATAATGATAGGAAATTCAGAAGGGACATTAGGGACAGTAGGTAGGGGCTCACCTCCTTTGCAACAAAAACTTTTTCATATTTTGGAATTTTAAAGAGGTAATTGTAGGTTTTAATTGCAAGGTTGTACAAGAAAATTCAATATTTTAATTGCAAGGTTGTACAAGAAAATTCGTAAATTATAATTATATATTAAATAAAGAAGAAGATGTCATATATCACTTATAACTATCTTTCTTGTCTTAAGTTTCGTCTTTTTGGTTGGCAGGTGTCTCTTTTTCCGATGCTTCTCCTAGGAGAGCTCCGTCCTTTCTGTGCAGCCAACCGACACTTGCTAGAAAATAATTTGAGACGTCCATTTTATATACAATGATTACACAATTTTTTTTTTTTTTATGAAATAGTATCGATATTAAAATATAATTAATTAACTTTTTTATTTGGTTAGTGTGAGAAATTTTTAAGTTGAGCAATCTTTTCTCAACTACAATCCTTCTTAAAATTAAAAGCTATGCTTATCAATTGCTTTAAACTTTGAACCTGTCCAAGAAGAATCAAAGTTCAAACAGTTACACTAATTAATTAATTTTACTACTATATTAAAATTAATTTTTAAATTATATATACTATCGAAATAAAATGTAAAATAATTATTTAATATAATTGTCTTACTCTACCTTAAGAATACCTTTTTGGAAATCTTCTCCACTAATTTTAATGGCCAAAGCATTTCAAAGACTCAATTGTAAAATTTTTATAGAGGTTATAGTGCAATGGTTCTATAACCTCAAGAGAATAAATCAAATAAAATGAAAAAATAAATTAAAAAATAATTTAAATGTATAATAGATAAATTTAATTAAATTTAATAATTTTATAATAAAATAAAATTATTTTAATTAAAGCGAGTTAAAAATGTTATTGGTTATAAAATAAGTAATTTTTTTAGTTATTATTGTTATATAATATTTTGACATTTATGTATATATTGTTTAATAAGATTTATATCCAAGCTTTTTTTTTGAGAGTGTGTATCCAAGATATTCAAGTTTAATAGAAATAAAGTTTTCTATCCTGTCATACACTAATTTGTCATACACTAATTTGTTAAATTTTATTTTTATTTTTAACTTTTTATGATTAAAAAATATAATTAAAGATTCCACTTGAATACTATATACATACAAAGGTAAAATTATACCTATTTATTAGTTGTTTCATTTTAACTAATGTAGGTTTTTTATATTTAGACATGAATATATACATGAGTTATGTGTGACTTCCGAGGCCACTCTAATTAAAAAATTGCATTACTTTCAAGTTAATTAAACTATATATAGCTTACTTTTTATCAAAAATATTCTTCACTTTATTTCTATCAAAGATATTCTTCATGTTCATTAAATATTTTTCATATGCCTTAATATTATGAATGACTAAAACATATGCTATATGATGGATATAGAAACCTATCAATTCCCTAACACTTTTTTGATTTAAACGTCTTATTCATGCTTTAACACATCTAGATATCATTTGCACTATCACTTTTTGTTTTTATATATATGGGATCAAAAATATATCTTGTTAACACTTATGATATTTGTTTTTGCCTTCCCATATCAACATCTATTTGAGTTTTCTTCTTTCTTTGCATTTCCTCTCTATTATTTCATTTTCACCAAAACTTTCATCTTCATCAATATCTTCAATTTATTGTGGTACTCGTAATAAGACTTATCATTTATAGGTTTACCTAAAAAATATTCTTTTTTTATGTTTCACTAGAAACCTTAATGTTTGAGAATGTTCCTCCATAATAATTACCTCCTTGTTCTTCCATAAGAATCCTAAATTACTATGGATGTATTCCATCCTTGTGTCTCTATTATGGCATTCTTAAAACCCTAAAATATAAGGAATAAAGTTATATTACTTTCATTTCAATTGTAATGAGAGGATTTTATTTTGCTTCAAGAAAATGAAGGCAATTTACCTACAATAAACTTGACCTCTTCCTCTTTTGCTTTAAAATATTCCTCCACATCTTAGCTTGCATTTATAATTTCTCTTAAATTTTAACTTACACATTGTAATTTTCATTACACATTGTAATTTTCATTTCTCGTATCCTTCTTTGCTTTTTCTAATAGTTGATCCATGTACTTTATGATATTAAGTATTCATATTTTCTTTATATTATATAATTATATTAAGTATTGTCCAACTCAATAATATAAATATAATATAAAATATATTAAAAATAATATTTAAAAAATAAATCATTTAAAAATAAATTTTCAATTTATATATATATATATATATCAGAGAAATGTCTCAATGCCTTCAAACATATCAACATATATCAACAAACACCATGAAAAGTTTCGCAATATAGCTAACATCGATTTAACAGGTTCCCTCTTGGATTTATAGTAATTTTTCTTTTTCAAAGATCACTTTTTGATTACATAGATGAATTCAATTTTACTAACCTAGTTTTTATAGTGCGCACAGATTCTATTCGTACGGTCAGCTAAAGTGACGCAAGGGGCTTTCTTCTTGCCTAGATTGCGAGACAAGGACAGAATTCTTAGCTGAGAATCCATAACTTCGTGTAATTGTATTTTTATCCTCAGCTTTTTATTATTATAATTTTACTATTTTTTAATAAAACATAACAATTAACTACTGTCAATTGGAAATCATGTCCACCCGATCCGGTTAGTCACTCTTTTTTCTGGCCACCGGAAATTCCTCTCCACATATGAACTCCCACCATCGTATCCACACACATATAAAGACCCAATATCTGCGCGTACGACGTACAATCTCCATCACACATCTATCGCCGACAAATGACAGATACCGTAAGTAAGCGTTCGAAATATTTTTGTCTACTGACCTTGAGTATGTAATCCGTAACCAGACTGGTTGCCTGGCCGTCCAGCGCCACTGACTGCCCCGCAATCAACGGAAGGAAGCGCATAGTTCAGCTAGTGAATATGTGCCGAAGTTAGGGAAAGAAAAAGGACTCAGAGAGATTCGTACCTTCATAAAAACTTTGGAGACGGTTACTATATATTTCATGTGTCTAAAATGGAATGTAATGTTTTCATAATTTAATTGTTGATCCAAATCTCTTTATTTTGATTTAATCTTCATGGATTGTGGAAAAAGTTTTAAAACATTCATAGTAGCACATATCTAGGTATATATAGCTGCTTTCACTCCTTAGTAGTTGGTCTTTCTTGGATGAACTTCCCTAGGTAATTGTCAATATTTTTCAATACATTTTTATTGGAAGTCCAAAAATCAAAACCTGCACAGAATATTTTTTTAGAGTTTATGTTTCAACCAAAAAAAAAAAAAAAAAAACTCAATCTATGGTCTTAAATATAGAGCATTTCTCCCTTAAACCATGGGTTGCCACCCATTAATTTATACCTGATTTTTGAACTTGAAAAGATAAGGAGGAAAAATACCCGTAGGAAGAAAAGTCATGGAATAATTTAAACTCAATCCCCACTTCCACTTATCTAATTTTGAATCTTTAAGAATCCTAACAAGTATCATTAGGGTTTTCAAATATGACTTTCCTTCCATGCTACCTAGTTTTTCCTTGTATGATTTTTTTCTCTAAAGCAAGAATGTTGAATATTGTGAGGAAAAATGATTAATTAATAATTAATTTAAAATTTTAATAAATAAGTCATAATTTATTTTTATTATTATCATAGAGTATTAATTATTTTAGTGATTGGCTCTTATTTTTCACACATGTAAAAGCTAGGATAACTTAAGAATTAAGCTATCTTACATTAGGGATAACTTTAGTTGAGTCTAGTTATAATATGAATTGCATAATGCAAATTTAATGTATGATGACCATAATTATAAATGGGTGCGTGCTAAAAATATAATTTTATAAGCAAAAAGGGAAGATAAAAATAAAAAACAAGGAAATCAGATATAGAAAAGTCATATTTTTTTGATTAGTTGGATGAAAGGAGTTTTTAAAGGACCTCCAAACCTTATAACAAAAATAATCTAATCTCCAACCACTAGGAGACTAAGGACACTTCAAACATTAAATCCAACCAGTCCTTGGACACAACTACCTACACCCATACCAACATATACTAGCCAAATAGACCCAAACACATAAGACAATGAGACAAAATCTAGGCATGCAGACCCACATGGATAAACAAAGACAAACTAGGCATGCAAACCCAACCAAAACATTCAAAAAGTAACATCCAATGGGTAGGGTTCCAACCACATGCCCTAAGTATTCTGACTCATGTTTGACCTTTGCCTGAATTCATTATCCAACGATCTAATGCCATATAGGAAATTACCTCTCCAAATGTGAAGATCTTGTTGCATAAGATCTTGGTTAGCCATGAAGTCCAAAACTTTGTTACCTTTCCTAAACCAGTGTTTGAATTGAACTTCTTCTAAATTTTGAATCATTCCCTTGGCTTCAATTATAAAATTTGTAATAGTCTAGGAGGAATTTGGGTTTCCATTAATCATGTTCATAATATTGAGTGAATCTCCTTCTATGATTAGTTTTCTGTAATTCACCAAGTTCATTTGGGAAACACCCTAAAATAATGCCCAAGCTTCAAAAAAATGGTTGGTTTGGTGACCCAAGTTTTTAGCAAAGGCAAGAAGGATTTTTCCCTCCAAGTTTCTAAACAAACCCCCTACACTCTTCAGACCTAGGTTACCTTTAGAAGCTCCATAAAAGTTAAATTTCAAACAACCCAATGCAGGGGGTTTTCAAATCATGCTAGCCCTATTGTGACTCACCCTAATCGCTGTATTCTAATATTGAGTTAAAAATTCCAGTGACATCTCCAAACCGATCACCCCTTCACAAGTTATCGAATCCAATTTTAGATATTTCATATTTTCCATTGTATCTACAATGGCCCTCAAGGAGATCAACGACTGAGGATGGAAAATATTTTTAAAGGCACGGGTATTCCTTTCCTTCCACACCTACCACCAAACATGGGGTAACCTAAATTTCCAAAACTAGCATAGGTAGAGAGAGGAGAATGGGGAGACCCATTAAAAAACCAGATCCTTCAATGAGTTGGGAAGAACCTAAGCAACACCCAAATCCAAAAAGAAATAACAAAAGACTTCAAGGGTATAGGCACAATGGGAAAATAAGTGAAAAAGTTATTTAAAATAGAAAATTCATATTATTATTGGCATTTAAGATGTTTATATAAGGGGTATGAGACACACATTGTAGTTGATGGATGATGATCCTACTTTATTCATAGTGGTCCTCAAAATTTCCTTCAATATTAGGACCATATTCTACTCCACACCCTCCTCTCCATTGACTAGTTTCTACACCATACTTTTGATCCCTCTCTTTTCTATTATTCTATCTTGATTTAGACTCAATTGGAACCTGATTCTCAAATCATTCATAATTTAAGATCTATTGAGGAATTGGTCACCAAACTAAGGATAGTATAACATTAGGATATCTATACTAATACCATCCACTACTAAATTCCACCCACATTGCATAATAAAACATGCAATGGAACGATCACTCCATATAGGGTCTTATTAATCTTGTAGATCTAATCCTCCTTGTATTTATTCTCAAACCCTTATGAATGATCCACATAGACTTCCTCAATAACAAACCTATTGACAAATATACTTTGCATGTTTATCTGATGTATTTTTCATCCCTTTTGTGCTTATATAGTCAACAACAACCTTATGGTGTCATTATTTTCAGTAGGAGCAAGAGTATCCTAATAATCCACACCATAATATTATGCAAAACCCTTTGCAATGAATCATTCCTTATGCTTGTCAATTGTTCCATCAATATTGAATTTGGTATTGTAGATCCACTTGGTACCAATGATATCCATATCACTTTATGGCTAAACTAACTCACAAGTATCATTATTTTTAAAGGACTATATCTCATTTTCCATTACCTCAATCCAATTTTTTTTTTGCTGCCTCTTCATAGTTTGTAGGTTCACTAGTAGTACAAGACTATGAATAAAATATTAACTCTTCATCAATATCATCATCAAGATTACCTATTTTATTTTTATTTCTTACCTCCTTGTTACTCTCCTCTCAAAATTTTGGTCTAAAATTTATAATGGTGGATGCAGGAGTAACAATATTTTGTCTTTTCCTACTTGATTTTTTTGAGATGGTGTGGCTAGCACTACAATGCTAGTATATGGTGCATAATATACCTCCGTGGGTGTCTATTGAGAACTATGAGTGTTCTTCTTCTCTTCATCACCACTCTAATATTTTTCTCCTTCACTTACAACCTCTTATCTCTTTTTGTTATGGTATTTTATAAAGACCACTCTCAACAAAAATGCAATCCCTAGTAATAACATATTTTTTAACTATGGATTATAAAACTTGTATACTTTGCTCTCTTAATTATAACTAGTAAACATGTAGGCACATTTTCTAGATTTTGGATTTTTCCTCTTCTCATCACTAACATGCACATAAAATAAACAAGAAAATACTTTCAAGTGAGCTACACTAGGTTTCTCACCATATCATGCTTCATAAGGAAAAGTGTTCTTCATTGCAGTAGTGTGACTTCTATTGATAACATACACTATTGTCTTAACTACTTTAGCCCAAAATTTCTTCTCCAACCCCTTGGTTTCAAGCGTATTATTGGTTGATTATACACTTGTCATGTTATTCCTTTTTGTCACTCCATTATGTTATGGAGTATAAGGTATTGTAAGATATCTTTTTATGTTATTTTATAATCATAAATTCTTATAACTCATTTGATTAAAACTCCCCTCTATTTATTCACAAGTTTTTTATGGTTTTCTCACTTTCATTTTTAGTCTTTGCTTTGAATGTTTTAAAGTCTAACAAGGTCTCTTATTTACTCTTCAAAAAGAAAACACGCATAATTATAGTTGCATCATCAATAAAAAATTGAAGTACAAGTTCATACCAATAATTGCACATGAAATAGGACCACATCAATAAGAGTTAACCATCTCTTATGGATTCTTTACTCTCAATTTGCTTGAAGAAACTTGTCCTTGTGTTTATTTCCAAGTGTACACCCTTTGCACACTTTATTACTCCTTGCATAAACTTTTAGAAGACCATGCATGATGTATTTCGTATGAAAACCATGTAGGATACCAAATTTGAGGTTTCCAAATCTCTCATGTCATAACTAATTTAAGTTTTCAATGCTTGCATAATGCACTGATCCTCTTGACGTGTCCAAAACCAAAGGAAACACCCTTTTTATTATCATTGAAGAGAATTATTAGGTATATGAAGGGAACCAAGGATTATAGCATCCATTATATATTTGCCAAGAATGCAAGTCTAATTGGATTCACAAATTAAGATTAGGTAGGATCAATAGATGATAGAAATTCTACACTTAGGCACTATTTATCTTTTATTAATTGGTTAATTTCTTATAGTTCTAAGAAATAAACCATAGTTGTTTTATCTTCTATAGAGGTAAAGTATATGGTGCTAGCTTTAGCATATATATAAGGAGTGTGGCTAAGGAAAGTTCTTAAAGATATTAGATATGCTCAGGATGGGCCAGTACAAATATTATATGACAATGGAGGAGCACTTGAGTAGTACAATAATCCTATGTTTCATGCAAAAATGAAACACATTAAGCTAAAGAATCATTTTGTGAGAGATCTAATACTAGAAAAGAAGGTGGTGGTTGAACATGTTACATCTAAATAAATAAAACATGGGGTATCCTTACATTTTCTCTAATACACACTCTCCTTCCTCTTACTCAAGTCCCAAATCTATTTGAAATATGGGTATTTTAATGACTTATACAATATTTACCTTACCTCTATAAACTAAATTAATTTAATACATATTATTATTTTTTCCTAAAACATGTTTGAGATTCTATTCAATAAATTCAAAATTATATCCACAAACATTAGAAATTGAGTTTATAAGTTCTTTCATTTATTGTATTAATCTTATAATTTATTTTTCATGTTATCAAAAAAAAATATTATTAGAATATTTTCAAAATAATTATTCACTTTTCAATTATGTAAATTTTGTTTCCATTCTAGCATACTCTCATTCCTTAAAATTTTCACTTGATGTTTCTCTCAAGTCCTTGGAAACAAACTAAAATATTTTTTTCATCTCTCTTGAAATATATCTCTTATCTTAAAATGTGTTATATCGTCATCTATACTCTATGCTTGGCATTAGAAAATTTATTACTTGCATATTTTTCCCATATTATGGTGCACACACTCTTTTTAAAAAAATGTATAGCATACAATTCAAGATAAATGAACAATGGCGTAGTCTCATCTAATGAAACCGTATTCATTTTACAATATTTCTTGTAAAATTTCAAAGTTAAGAACCCAATGGGTTTGGGATAATAGGTTGAAAGTGATGGGTTTCACATCATAATCTAAGGTTCCAATCCCGTGGATTGGTCTTGATATTTATATGGATTTAACTTATGGTAATGCATGAACTTGGGGTCTTCTAGGTATAAATATTGATTTGAGGGTAACCATATTGTGTTAATATACACATTTTTAGCTAAATATATTTGGTATAAGAAGTGATGAGTTTCATATTTTAATCTAAGGTCCCATAGTTAAGAACCTTGTAGACCTATGATGTCACTTGAATGTAAGGGTTGAACTTGTGGTAACATACTATAGATCTAATCCCACTTTCATGTATTTTATGAACTCTTTCTAAATATTAAGGTTAACAATTTTAGCCTAATTGGTTTGAGAAAAGCATTGGGAAATGTGTAGTTTCACACTATAAAGCAAGAATCTAATAGAATATGTGGACCTTAGCATCTTACCATAGTAGGTTTGAGGAAAGTGGAGGGAAGTGATGGGTACTTAAAGGATGATTTATTTTAAATAACCTAAGATTAGCCTGATATGCTTTGTAGTAGGCAAGATAATCTAATTAGAATATATTATTTTCTAGCTCAAGTTTAACAAAGCCTATAATTATATCAAGTGACCATTCATCGTGTAAATTTTAATATGAATCACTTTTAGGCCTAGGTTTGTGAGTAGGATAGAATTTATTTTCAAATATACCTTATCCAAAGATCCTATGAATGAACATGTCTAACTCGATTCCTTTTTAAATATTTGTTAAACAAGGTTATCCTCTTGCTTCCTTTCTATATGTTATCATAATTATGTATCAAGGAACTTGCTTGAAAGAGTCTCTAGGAAAGAATCACTAACATAAAGAGTTCTTCCAAATTATGATAATATCATCAATTTTTGATTTATCAATGATACATTTTACTTAATAAAATATAAAAATACTAAATTTAGAGTACTTTTTCAGTTTTGAATAACTTTTATGTAGTATTTATGATAAAAATATCTTAGGAAAATCTAGAATGCATTACATTAAGGTGGTTCTCAAGATAATAGAAGCTTATAAATTAGGTATGAAAATATTTTTAAGTACTTGGGTATCCCCTTTGATTACAATACCACCCTCACTACTCTCTAGGAATGGGTTATGATACATTTAGAAAAATCACACGAGTCAATGTGTATCTTTCACTTGTTGGTATATTACAAGTACTTGATTTTTTTTTTGCACCCTAAATATTATACTAATACTATTATCTATCTAGTATAATACACTCTATCCACTTGATTAGAGCAATTCCATGGTTTTTATGGTTTAAGTATGATAACTCTCCTATTATGGTTATTGTGTTATATGGATAGTGTACTCAAGCTATGCACAAATATGGCTTAGGTTTGAGTGATCCTATGAGTTAGGTTATCTATATAATATCAGAGTAGATTATGATATCTATGACAAGTAATTATTAATTGAAGCAACTATTCTGGTATAGGATTTATTCATCCTATATTTGAAAATTTTGGAATAGTGCTAATCTTTGACAAATATTGTATTTCAAATTCTTTACAATATAGGTTTATCTTCTTATTTTTAGGATGCATTAAGTATAGTGATTTATTATCCTAAAACTAGACTATGATGGTTCAATACTATGGCTCCATCCCTTGGGTAATGCTATCATATAAGATAAGAATTGAGGTTTGTTATAAATTCTATGGTGGAAACAACTACTCATAGTTAATAGATATTCACTTTCCCTAGATTCCAACTTAAAAATTAATCTCCTCTTTAGAGGGGGTGATATGCTTCATGAATATTTGAAATATATATGAGTAAAGATAAAAGCATTAGGATAAAAGTACAAAGTAGTTTGGAAAGTCTCTTTTATTCAAGAAATGTATTTTGAGGTAGTAAAATATGGTAAATGAGGATCTATAGGTGAAAGTGTCCACTATATTATCATGTATTTTAATAAAGAATCAAAATTGGTTAGATGGTAATTATCTATCTAAATTATTTATTAAAGGAGTTTATAGATATGTGATTCTTTTTTTTAATGCAAATTAAAGAACCTACCTAGTGGTTTTTTAGTGTCAACCTTTAGAAATTAAATTCCTCATCCTCAAGCAAATTACTCATTAACTAATACAAAATAAAATACAAACTAGGCCACTTTAATTCTATTTGGCATAAGCTCTTCCTCATGTTTTGTCTATAATAAACTTATGCTATTACAATGATTGCTTGGTAATATGTTAACACTGAATGTTCAACAATGTTTAGGGGTTATTTTAGTTGGAAATAGGTATTATTGGGTGTATCAAATAATTTATACATAGTTATAGATATTCATAGATAAATTATTTTATAGTATATATAGTTTACCATATGCAAAAATAGTATTAGCTCTTAATGTTTATTTAGAGTAGTTATTTTGGATTTATTTTGACCTACTATTATATGTTTTTAATGAAACCAACAATCTTCAAAAAGAGATTGTGAATAACAAGGAGTAAGATAAAATCTATCATATACATACATTGATTGTAGATGCTAATTTGAGTGTTCATATTCTTAATGAAAAGTGTTTGATATAAATGAATTGCTAAAAAGAATAAATATAGTGGACTAGACGTGCATCACCTAACTAGTTAAAATTTGGAAGCACATGAAGGAGGTAGCATAAAAGTTGAAAGTTCCAAGAATTGATCCTTGACTAGTTTATTTTGAATGTGGTTTTTGGGCCTATAAGATGTATTTCTATGACAATGAATTTTTGTGTTGTTATTGTTAAAAAAGCTCTCAATTATATATATATAATGCATAATTATTTATTTTACTTAATTTGTGAATATAAATCACCTATATGAACCAAACAAGTTAATTTTAAAGTTCGAATAATAAATTAAATATTTATATAGATATAAAGTTGAGATGTTTAATCTATTTTATAAAATCTAAAATTATATGTCAAGATGTGAATGAGAATTTAAAATAGAAATCATATAAATATGTCTAATTACTTAAACAATTATTAGTGAATACTTTGGAGATATTAATATATATTTCACCTTGTGCGAACATGAAAATAACTATTTTAATTAATAATTAGAACGAGTGGATATTGAGAAGTTAAGTTAAAGTAGAAATATCCACTTATATGAAGAATAAACCAATTCCTTAAAATCGTTAACTAGACAGTTACAAAGATATAAATATATATATATAATGTGGGTACTAAGCATTTATTACATTGTAACATAGTCTTAAGAAAAATAATGTCTTTTACCAATGTGTTAGATCTTGATTAACAATTTTTTTAGTGTCCATGATTTCAACTACAAGGATGTATTAATGTTATGTGAATGATATAATATTGTTAAAAAATAATTATAAGGATCCTTCCATTTCTAATAAAAATATAAAGAGCCCATGTCTACCTTCCTACAAGATGGACAATTGCAATAATAGATCTATGGTTATAATTCATATATAAGCAACCAAGCCTTCTAGTTTATTTATAAAAGAGAGCTTTGGAAGAATTGGGTAATGATAATGAAAACACAAGTTTATACAAGTAGATAGTGAAAGCAAGAAAAGAGAAATATGTGATTGCAAAATGAAAAATTAATTTATCTAGAGAAAAATAACCTAAAGTGAGTTTAGAAAAAAAATCAATTAAAAAAATGAATAGAAAATAATATTACAACAATCTAATAGTTGAAATATATAAAATAATTATATGAATGAGATAAAAAAGAGGTGGTACCTTCCATAACCATCAAAATAATAGATTTATTTACCTTAAGGAAGGTCATGGAATTTACTAAAAATCTAGGAATAGGTAAGGCTTGTGACATGGATGAGTTATAGTTCAAATAGTTAAAATGGGGAGTAGAGGACTTAGCACCATTCATCAAGAGGATATACAACAAAATCATCTAGCATAGCATTCCATGGGATTGAACAACAATTCTCATAATATCATTCTTCAAGAGTGAAAATATAGTCAATCCCTAAAATTACCAAACCATTATAGTTAGTCTCATCTTTGTAAAGTTGTTTGGAATCATGGCTGAGAGTAGAATCAATAAGTGGATAGAAGAAAAATAAAATAGAGTAAAAGGACAAGCATATTTTAGACCAATATACTAGATAGTAGACCACATCGTCACTTTAAGATATAACATTAAAATAGATGGAATGAAAAGGGATAAACATATTGTTGTTTTATGGACTTCAAGAAAGCTTTTGACATAAAAATTATAAGTAAATTATAGAGTAGAATGGAAGACTTAGGCATACAAGAAAAGTACAAAATAGCAACTCATAGACATTAGGAGTAGGTTTGAGCTCAAATTTAAATACAAGAAAACATCTTAGGATGCTTTAGAAGTGACATAGGCTTTAAACAAGGATACCAACTATTTCCTACTTTATTTATTGATAAATTAGAAGAATCACTAAATTTGAGTGGAGAGGATGACGTTCATTTCGAATATTATGTGATGAGATTTATTTTATATGTAGGTGATCTCATTTTAATTATAAGGATAACATAGGGTTTTGGAGAGCACTCAAATGTCTTAAAACATTTTTACAAGAAGATTGACATACAAGTAAATACCAACAAACCCAAGAAATCCTTCTTCAGTAAAAGAAACCAGTTTTTTAATGGATATTTTAACAAAGAATAAATATCTTATGATAGAATTATATAATATGATTATTTGAGAAGCATGAAGAATGAAGAGAACATTAGGGGTATGGAGAACATCTTTTACATTACAAAATAGAAGTAGAGAGTTTGAATTATATGATTACAAGACTATATAGGTTTTAATTGAACTACCATTGATACCATTGATGTATGGGTGTAAAGTGTGGGCTAACAACATATCAATATCAAAATGAAGGTAAATAGAGATGATTTAGAAATGTGTTTTTACCAACTAATATGTAACAAAATTGTTAGTTTTATATGAGATTCTTCCAAAAAAAATAATTACTTTTCTATAGAGGCATTTGCTATGTTTCATCTTCTAGGATATCTACAAATAATGAATAGATGACATAAAGCTATAATAGAAAAATATTTGAACAAAAGAAATAAAGCATGGATGAAGAAAAACAACAAATAAATGATCAAATGGACTGTCAACTTAGATGAACTCTCATATAATAACAAATACATAAATACATTTATTAAGAAAATTCATTTATTAACAAAGAAATACAAAACAACTATGTAGAAAAAGTAGTTATAAAGACATAGAGAAAATTATTTTGTTAAATTTAACTTGCATACAATCACCCCCAAAATCCTTATATAGAGTCAAACATCAATTATAGAGTAAATATGCTCATGGACCAATTGAGGACCAACTAACATAGATTTAAAAAAGTTGATGGAAGAGATTAAAATAGGAATATGAGAATGAACTTGTACCTTTTGTACATCATATATAGTTAAAATAGAGATTTTTTTTTATTTTTTTTGGAATGAGAGATATATAATAAAATTTAAGCTAGCTATATTGATATTCTTGTAAGAAATTCATTATAATTACTATCCCAAACTAGTTAGGGTGATTTTGGGTTGTTTTTTTGTGATGGTTTATGAATTTTGACCCCATGATTGTGTTGGGTTTCCTAGCTTTGGTGGCCTACAAAGATTTATTTCTCCAGTTCCAATAGTGGTGGTGTTCTTCTTGGTGCCAAAGGCTAGAGTCCCTTCGGTTCATGCGAAGTGGTGAGGTCATGGGTGGGTGAAGAACACAAGCTTATACTGAGAGGGGGGGTGAACAGTATAAGACCTCTTTTTACTTTTTCCTTTATACTTCAAAATAGTAAAGCAATATACCCAAAGCAATATCAAAGCAATGCACAATATCATCCACAAAGTGACACCAATTTTAACGTGGTTCACCCAGAATGGCTGGGCTACGTCCACAAAACTTTTCTCTAAAAGTTATCTCAAAGTTCTTTGGGAAACCTTCCCAATTACAATGTTTATGAGCCTCGGCCCAAAGGAGATACCTTCCCCCAATCTGAATTTATGAGCCTCTACTCAAAGGAGATACCTTCCCCTCTATCTGAATTTATGAGCCTCTGCTCAAAGGAGATACCTTCCCCTCTGCTCTGGAAATGATCCCTCAGAAGATCAACTGCCTCTACCTCTTGCCAACACGTGGAACTCCTTTCCATCGAAGACCTCCTATCCTCAATGCTTAGCCTAAGAGACCTCTGCCTTCTATGATCACGTCCATAGTAGCTCAACAACTTATACCAAACACAGTCAGTCGGTCTAGTACAAGTCTTCCTCTGTCTGTCAGATCTGTCCAACTCTTGAACAAATCAATCCTCTGCACACAAGCCTTCTCAAAGACTTGCCAAATCTGTCCTCAGGTTCTTCTCAAAGAACCAATGCTCCTCTGTCCTCAAGTTCTCTGATAGAACTCTCAAAACTCAGCTCACAAGTCCTCTGCTAGGACCTGTCCAAATCTGCTCACAAGTCCCCATCGAAACCTGTCCAAAACTGCTCACAAGTCCCCACCGAAACCTGTCCAAAACCTCAGCAAGCTCACCAAGAAAAACTTGCTTAGCATGAACCCACAAAGAGAATTGTTAGAGACCCAATGTGATTCATCAACCTCATAGAAGCATAAAGAGAATTGTTAGAGACTCAATATGTTCTATACTTAACTCCCAATCTCAATCTCAACTATCTCAATCTCAAAAGAATAAGATAGATGTAGTATGCTTTTCTCAAGAACATGAAACACAACCCAACAATTGCCAACCATGCAATATCTCATATAACAATGATACTCATGTTCTTTCCACAACCAATATCTTTTCTCAACCAATTAGGGCTTTAACAACAATGCTTATAGACAAGGTTTAACCAACATCATTCAACTCAACATTAACCTTGAAGCATTCAACCAATCATCACAAGAAAAGGAAACAAGTAGAAATCCTTTTCCCTCCAAAGATATTTGAACAAAACAGCCACCAACACAATATCACCAAATGCAAAGAATAACTTGCTCAAATCAACTCAATGGAGTAAGCCCAATATCATGAATCAAGTAAAGCAATAACTTGATCAAACAACCTCTATGGAAGCAACTCAACCATCAAACTCAAAACAGCCAACCAAGGGTTCCACCAACTCAATGCAAGTAGCTAGACTCACAAATATAAACCCTAGTGCACAAAGCTTCCACTATCTCAAACCAGAAATTATGCATTCACCAAAAACTCTCCTTAAGGATAACAATGCATAAGTAGTCTTCAACAAACCAGAAAATAGGATTTACACCTAGCCAAAGGATACCTAGTAGAATACCTTTTCACTCCAACCTTATTTCAGAAAACATACACCAATCATACTCATAAGAAGAATGTGCCCATACCTTATTGGAGTAGAAGATAATTGAACCTTCAAGTTGTCACCACACACAACTCTCAAACTTCCAACCAAGTTAGGGTTAGAAACTAAAAATAAATGAGCAATAATATAAACTTCCTTTATTACACCTTTTAGCTCCACTTCTTTAAAAACAACCACCACAAGTATAATATACAAACAAAGTAAAACCTCTTTACACCTTATTACTCCACATAAGCATTAAACATCAATAAAATAATGTCAAAGCAAAATATGACAACTTAACCTTATACCTCCATCAATTATATTTGCCAAGTCAACTCAAAATACTCCAAGCAAATAATAAAAGATATACCTTGGCCAACCTTAGTTCTCCAACCTTTGGAGAAAATGAATAACACCACCACAAATGCTAAAGCGCTTTCATTGCTGCTATCCTCGTGCATCACGACCAAGACGAAATTGCCCACAACATGGGTCAAACTTGGCACCTCCGCCCAACGCTTCTTCACTCAACACACCACCACCATTGGAGCACAAGTGCCCAATGAAAAATATAATGTAATCCTATGTGTTGTCTTCCTTCAATCGCCAAGGATTTGAAAACGTAAACGTTTTCCTCAAGCCACCACCATCATCATGAGCGCTGTCCAAAAATGTAACTCCCAGAAAACATAGTTCGCAGTCTTATCAAATGTCAGAGAAACGCAATCTGTCGGACGTCAAGCGCAAGAAAAGCTTGGGCAATTCAATATGGATGGACAACGAAATACAGCGAAAAACATCGCTTTTACGGAGGACACAGAGCTACGAAATTGCATCGATCGATGGTACCATTACTTTAGAAAATCATCCCCACTTATATAGCCATTTCTCCTTAATTGTTTGACGTCGGCGCTCCTCCAACGATGGCAACACGTCGGCGAATGAATTCTTTATGTGCGTCGCTTAAGGGTTAAAAGACCCTTTAATAATAATTAAAATAATAATTATTATTATTTTATTAATAATAAATTAAACTTAGACCTTTGTCAAAGGTTTGAGTTAATTTAATTATTAATAATAAACATGGACCTTCAAGGTTTTTCAAGAAGTAAAAACCTTTGCATTAAGTTAAGCTTGGTTTTAATAAAAACCCTTAATGAGTCCAAATGGTTTTAAGAAAAACCTTTAACCTTGTCACCATGGTTTTAATAAAAACCCTTTAACATTATGAAGCTTCTCAAGATATTTTTGACATCACACTCTTTTTGATATCAACACAAAAATGCCTTTTGACATCAATGACAACTTATACACTTGAGCAAAGGCAATGTACCCAAAGTACCCAAAATTGCCAACAATCTCCCCCTTTGTCATTGATGGCAAACCTTTACTGAAAACACTTCTCAAGAGCCAAAACTGAAACCAACTGTGCTAACAACTAAGAAACTGTGCCCACAACTGAGAATCTTCCTTTGAAGTTTTGCTCCCCCTGACTTGAAGCTTTCCTCTTCACTTTGAAGCTCTCCCCCTTACTCATATCTCTCCCCCTTTGTCATCAATGGCAAAGGGCCACCTTTGGGGCTCGGGACTAAGAATGAGCCTCTTAGCTTAGTCCCTCCCCCACCTCCTGATGAGGTGATTAATTCTGGGGTGGGAGTAAAACTCCCATTAGGCACTGATCATCATCAGCGTCTATAACTTCCTTGTCGGGCCTTCTCTTGAACTCTTTGTCCATATTCCTGTTCTTGTCACTTGTTCTTGTTCTTGTTCTCATCCCTGTTCTTGTCCATGCCTTGATCCTTGGACCTGATCATGCCACTGTTCCTATTCCTGTATTCTGGAATTTCAGCTCTACATTGTCTGATTATGTGACCTTCATTGTTGCACTTGAAACACTTGACGATGTTGTTTCTCTGAGGTAAACCTGATCTTTGAATCCACCTGTTCTGACCAAACCTATTCTCCAAACTGTTCCCACCTGTTCCCACTCTGTTCGCCAACCTTTCGCCACTTGTTCCTGTTATTTGCCTTGCAATAAACTGCCTTGTGCCCAAACTGTTGACAAGAGTAGCAATACCCTTGAAAGAAACTAGCACTTCTGAAATTGTCATTTACCTTCTTCACTTGAGCCATGCAATGTGAAGCCATGTGACCAAACCTGTGACAAGCAAAACATCTGCCTTGAAACTTTCCTTTATTTGACCTCTTAGGTCCTGAAAACTTCTTCTTCTCATTCTGAATTCTATTTTCTATTTTGTGCATCTATCATTCAAGGACTCCTTTTCTGAAATACTTTCCTCATCAGAACTCTCTTCCTTTTGGAGTCTCTTACTAGACTCTCCAACTTGTTCCTTGTGTGGCTTAACAAAACCAAGGCCTGTTTTATCTGTTGTCTTTCTTTGACCTTTGATGAGTGACTTAACCTTTTTGGAGCTATCTTGAAACTCTGTAAAGCTTATCCTTGTACTCTTTAGTTTCCTCTTTCAAAGAAGCCATTTTCTGTTCTAACTCACTATACTCAAGAACCTTAGACTCTAACTCATCCTTGAGTTCTTGTGTCTTAGCTATAGAGAAGTCAAGATTTTCTATAAGATCATCTCTCTCCATACAACATTCATCTAACTTATCCTTGAGTCTAGCATTCTTCTTTCTTTCCTTTTTCAAAGCACTAAGAGCATTAATAAGTTCACTTTCAAGTCCCTTTATTTGTTTGCTTTTTGAATCATCAAAGCCTTTTTCAGATTTCTTATCACTAGAGGTGCTACCCTTTTCAAAAACCATACATGCATCTTCCTTATAGTTTTCTGAAGCATCCTCATACATACTAGAAACCAAATCATTATTTGTGCAATCATCCTCAAGGTGACCAAAATTTCCACATCTAAGACATTTCATGATAATGAATCTATGTTTCGGTTCTTCCTCTTTTTCGATATGAACAACATCTCATTTTCATCATCACTTGAAGAACTTTCACTATCACTACTAGAACACTTACTTGCTTTGTCTAGGTAGAAACTCTTCTTGTGCTTGTGAGAATACCTCTTTCCTTGATTGTTGTGCTCATCTTTGTTCTTCCTGTGATGCTTGTGCTTTTCAGAATCCTTGCTCTTAGAATCCTGTTTATCTTCATCACTTTCATTCTTGGGAACAGATACGATCAGTAGCATAATGACCAAACTTTCCACAATTGAAACATCTTATATTTTTCATACTTTTGTGCTTTCTAGAGAACTTGCCTTTCTTTCTGTAATATGCCTCTTCATCACTAGAAGACTCATCACTATCTTGAAGTTGTTTACCCTTGGATTTCTTGGTAGCCTTGAAAGTTGCCTCTTTCTTGACATCAACCTTCACTTGAGTTCTCAACTCAAATGCTGCAAGTATACTATGGAGCTCATCCTTTTTCAACTTATCCAAATCTTTAGCTTCCTCAATAGCAAAAATATTTTCACTAAATCTATTAGGAAGAGATCTTAAAATCTTATCACAAACATCATTTTCAGCAAGCTCAAGACCTAAGTCTTTCATGGAGTTAACAACCTCATCCATACGAAGCATGTAGTCACTAATATTTTCATCATCATTCATCTTGAGTTGTTCAAACATACCTTTGAAGTGTCTCAACTTGGCCTTTCCGACATTTGTATCACCTGTATGAACCACCTTCAACTGTTTCCACATTTCACTAGTTGTCTTGCAGTGAATCACTTTGGTGAGATCTGCTTTCTGTAAGCCTTTCAGGATTGCATTCATTGCTTTTGAATTGCTGTGATGTAGGAGCCTTTCTTCTTTAGTATTAGGACCATGTACAGGAATAGTGTACTCATCTTCAATCACTTCCCAAACCTCATTCCCAAGTGCCATTAGATGAACCTTCATCCTTGCACTCCAAAGACCAAAATCTGACCCATCAAGAATAGGTGCTGCATTGCCACTTGAATGATCCATTGTGTTCTTTACTAGCTTTTCCTTCAAGTTGTTAAACTTTTCAAAGGCACCTGCTCTGATACCAATTGAAGAACACAAGCTTATACTGAGAGGGGGGGTGAACAGTATAAGACCTCTTTTTACTTTTTCCTTTATACTTCAAAATAGTAAAGCAATATACCCAAAGCAATATCAAAACAATGCACAATATCATCCACAAAGTGACACCAATTTTAACGTGGTTCACCCAGAATGGTTGGGCTACGTCCACAAAACTTTTCTCTAAAAGTTATCTCAAAGTTCTTTGGGAAACCTTCCCAATTACAATGTTTATGAGCCTCGGCCCAAAGGAGATACCTTCCCCCAATCTGAATTTATGAGCCTCTGCTCAAAGGAGATACCTTCCCCTCTATCTAAATTTATGAGCCTCTGCTCAAAGGAGATACCTTCCCCTCTACTCTGGATATGATCCCTCAGAAGATCAACTACCTCTACCTCTTGCCAGCACGTGGAACTCCTTTCCATCGAAGACCTCCTGTCCTCAATGCTTAGCCTAAGAGACCTCTGCCTTCTATGATCACGTCCACAGTAGCTCAACAACCTGTACCAAACATAGTCAATCGGTCTAGTACAAGTCTTCCTCTGTCTGTCAGATCTGTCCAACTCTTGAACAAATCAATCCTCTACACACAAGCCTTCTCAAAGACTTGCCAAATCTGTCCTCAGGTTCTTCTCAAAGAACCAATGCTCCTCTGTCCTCAAGTTCTCTGATAGAACTCTCAAAAACTCAGCTCACAAGTCCTCTGCTAGGACCTGTCCAAATCTGCTCACAAGTCCCCATCGAAACCTGTCCAAAACTGCTCACAAGTCCCCACGAAAACTGTCCAAAACAGCTCACAAGCTCATCAAGAAAAACTTGCTTAGCATGAACCCACAAAGAGAATTGTTAGAGACCCAATGTGATTCATCAACCTCATAGAAGCATAAAGAGAATTGTTAGAGACTCAATATGTTCTATACTTAACTCCCAATCTCAATCTCAACTCAATCTCAATCTCAAAAGAATAAGATAGATGTAGTATGCTTTTCTCAAGAACATGAAACACAACCCAACAATTGCCAACCATGCAATATCTCATATAACAATGATACTCATGTTCTTTCCACAACCAATATCTTTTCTCAACCAATTAGGGCTTTAACAACAATGCTTATAGACAAGGTTTAACCAACATCATTCAACTCAACATTAACCTTGAAGCATTCAACCAATCATCACAAGAAAAGGAAACAAGTAGAAATCCTTTTCCCTCCAAAGATATTTGAACAAAATAGCCACCAACACAATATCACCAAATGCAAAGAATAACTTGCTCAAATCAACTCAATGGAGTAAGCCCAATATCATGAATCAAGTAAAGCAATAACTTGATCAAACAACCTCTATGGAAGCAACTCAACCATCAAACTCAAAACAGCCAACCAAGGGTTCCACCAACTCAATGCAAGTAGCTAGACTCACAAATATAAACCCTAGTGCACAAAGCTTCCACTATCTCAAACCAGAAATTATGCATTCACCAAAAACTCTCCTTAAGGATAACAATGCATAAGTAGTCTTCAACAAACCAAAAAATAGGATTTACACCTAGCCAAAGGATACCTAGTAGAATACCTTTTCACTCCAACCTTATTTCAGAAAACATACACCAATCATACTCATAAGAAGAATGTGCCCATACCTTATTGGAGTAGAAGATAATTGAACCTTCAAGCTGTCACCACACACAACTCTCAAACTTCCAACCAAGTTAGGGTTAGAATAAAAAGAAATGAGCAATAATATAAACTTCCTTTATTACACCTTTTAGCTCCACTTCTTTAAACACAACCACCACAAGTATAATATACAAACAAAGTAAAACCTCTTTACACCTTATTACTCCACATAAGCATTAAACATCAATAAAATAATGTCAAAGCAAAATATGACAACTTAACCTTATACCTCCATCAATTATATTTGCCAAGTCAACTCAAAATACTCCAAGAAAATAATAAAAGATATACCTTGGCCAACCTTAGTTCTCCAACCTTTGGAGAAAATGAATAACACCACCACAAATGCTAAAGCGCTTTCATTGCTGCTATCCTCGTGCATCACGACCAAGACGAAATTGCCCACAACATGGGTCAAACTTGGCACCTCCGCCCAACGCTTCTTCACTCAACACACCACCACCATTGGAGCACAAGTGCCCAATGAAAAATATAATGTAATCCTATGTGTTGTCTTCCTTCAATCGCCAAGGATTTGAAAACGTAAACGTTTTCCTCAAGCCACCACCATCATCATGAGCGCTGTCCAAAAACGTAACTCCCAGAAAACATAGTTCGCAGTCTTATCAAATGTCAGAGAAACGCAATCTGTCGGACGTCAAGCGCAAGAAAAGCTTGGGCAATTCAATATGGATGGACAACGAAATACAGCGAAAAACATCGCTTTTATGGAGGACACAAAGCTACGAAATTGCATCGATCGATGGTACCATTACTTTAGAAAATCATCCCCACTTATATAGCCATTTCTCCTTAATTGTTTGACGTCGGCGCTCCTCCAACGATGGCAACACGTCGGCGAATGAATTCTTTATGTGCGTCGCTTAAGGGTTAAAAGACCCTTTAATAATAATTAAAATAATAATAATTATTATTTTATTAATAATAAATTAAACTTAGACCTTTGTCAAAGGTTTGAGTTAATTTAATTATTAATAATAAACATGGACCTTCAAGGTTTTTCAAGAAGTAAAAACCTTTGCATTAAGTTAAGCTTGGTTTTAATAAAAACCCTTAATGAGTCCAAATGGTTTTAAGAAAAACCTTTAACCTTGTCACCATGGTTTTAATAAAAACCCTTTAACATTATGAAGCTTCTCAAGATATTTTTGACATCACACTCTTTTTGATATCAACACAAAAATGCCTTTTGACATCAATGACAACTTATACACTTGAGCAAAGGCAATGTACCCAAAGTACCCAAAATTGCCAACAATCTCCCCCTTTGTCATTGATGGCAAACCTTTACTGAAAACACTTCTCAAGAGCCAAAACTGAAACCAACTATGCTAACAACTGACCAACTGTGCCCACAACCGAGAATCTTCCTTTGAAGTTTTGCTCCCCCTGACTTGAAGCTTTCCTCTTCACTTTGAAGCTCTCCCCCTTACTCATATCTCTCCCCCTTTGTCATCAATGGCAAAGGGCCACCTTTGGGGCTCGGGACTAAGAATGAGCCTCTTAGCTTAGTCCCTCCCCCACCTCCCGATGAGGTGATTAATTTTGGGGTGGGAGTAAAACTCCCATTAGGCACTGATCATCATCAGCGTCTATAACTTCCTTGTCGGGCCTTCTCTTGAACTCTTTGTCCATATTCTTGTTCTTGTCACTGTTCTTGTTCTTGTTCTCATCCCTGTTCTTGTCCATGCCTTGATCCTTGGACCTGATCATGCCACTGTTCCTCTTCCTGTATTCTAGAATTTCAGCTCTACACTGTCCGATTATGTGACCTTCATTGTTGCACTTGAAACACTTGACGATGTTGTTTCTCTGAGGTAAACCTGATCTTTGAATCCACCTGTTCGACCAAACCTATTCGACCAAACTTGTTACCAAACGAGCCAAACGTTCGACCAAACTTTGATCAAACCTGTTCCTGTTATTTGCCTTGCAATAAACTGCCTTGTGCCCAAACTATTGACAAGAGTAGCAATACCCTTGAAAGAAACTAGCACTTCTGAAATTGTCATTTACCTTCTTCACTTGAGCCATGCAATGTGAAGCCATGTGACCAAACCTGTGACAAGCAAAACATCTGCCTTGAAACTTTCCTTTATTTGACCTCTTAGGTTCTGAAAACTTCTTCTTCTCATTCTGAATTCTGTTTTCATTTTTGTGCATCTATCATTCAAGGACTCCTGATCTGAAATACTTTCCTCATCAGAACTCTCTTCCTTTTGGAGTCTCTTACTAGACTCTCCAACTTGTTCCTTGTGTGGCTTAACAAAACCAAGGCCTGTTTTATCTCGTTGTCTTTCTTTGACCTTTGATGAGTGACTTAACCTTTTTGGAGCTATCTTGAAACTCGTAAAGCTTATCCTTGTACTCTTTAGTTTCCTCTTTCAAAGAAGCCATTTTCTGTTCTAACTCACTATACTCAAGAACCTTAGACTCTAACTCATCCTTGAGTTCTTGTGTCTTAGCTATAGAGAAATCAAGATTTTCTATAAGATCATCTCTCTCCATACAACATTCATCTAACTTATCCTTGAGTCTAGCATTCTTCTTTCTTTCCTTTTTCAAAGCACTAAGAGCACTAATAAGTTCACTTTCAAGATCCTTTATTTGTTTGCTTTTTGAATCATCAAAGCCTTTTTCAGATTTCTTATCACTAGAGGTGCTACCCTTTTCAAAAACCATACATGCATCTTCCTTATAGTTTTCTGAAGCATCCTCATACATACTAGAAACCAAATCATTATTTGTGCAATCATCCTCAAGGTGACCAAAATTTCCACATCTAAGACATTTCATGATAATGAATCTATGTTTCGGTTCTTCCTCTTTTTCTGATATGAACAACATCTCATTTTCATTATCACTTGAAGAACTTTCACTATCACTACTAGAACACTTACTTGCTTTGTCTAGGTAGAAACTCTTCTTGTGCTTGTGAGAATACCTCTTTCCTTGATTGTTGTGCTCATCTTTGTTCTTCCTGTGATGCTTGTGCTTTTCAGAATCCTTGCTCTTAGAATCCTGTTTATCTTCATCACTTTCATTCTTGGGAACAAGTACAGTCAGTAGCATAATGACCAAACTTTCCACAATTGAAACATCTTATATTTTTCATACTTTTGTGCTTTCTAGAGAACTTGCCTTTCTTGTTGTAATATGCCTCTTCATCACTAGAAGACTCATCACTCTCTTGAAGTTGTTTACCCTTGGATTTCTTGGTAGCCTTGAAAGTTGCCTCTTTCTTGACATCAACCTTCACTTGAGTTCTCAACTCAAATGCTGCAAGTATACTATGGAGCTCATCCTTTTTCAACTTATCCAAATCTTTAGCTTCCTCAATAGCAGAAATCTTTTCACTAAATCTATTAGGAAGAGATCTTAAAATCTTATCACAAACATCATTTTCAGCAAGCTCAAGACCTAAGTCTTTCATGGAGTTAACAACCTCATCCATACGAAGCATGTAGTCACTAATATTTTCATCATCATTCATCTTGAGTTGTTCAAACATACCTTTGAAGTGTCTCAACTTGGCCTTTCTGACATTTGTATCACTTGTATGAACCACCTTCAACTGTTTCCACATTTCACTAGTTGTCTTGCAGTGAATCACTTTGGTGAGATCTACCTTTTGTAAGCCTTTCAGGATTGCATTCATTGCTTTTGAATTGTTGTGATGTAGGAGCCTTTCTTCTTTAGTATTAGGACCATGTTCAGGAATAGTGTACTCATCTTCAATCACTTCCCAAACCTCATTCCCAAGTGCCATTAGATGAACCTTCATCCTTGCACTCCAAAGACCAAAATCTGACCCATCAAGAATAGGTCTTGCATTGCCACTTGAATGATCCATTGTGTTCTTTACTAGCTTTTCCTTCAAGTTGTTAAACTTTTCGAAGGCACCTACTCTGATACCAATTGAAGAACACAAGCTTATATTGAGAGGGGGGTGAATAGTATAAGACCTCTTTTTACTTTTTCCTTTATACTTCAAAATAGTAAAGCAATATACCCAAAGCAATATCAAAACAATGCACAATATCATCCACAAAGTGACACCAATTTTAACGTGGTTCACCCAGAATGGTTGGGCTACATCCACAAAACTTTTCTCTAAAAGTTATCTCAAAGTTCTTTGGGAAACCTTCCCAATTACAATGTTTATGAGCCTCGGCCCAAAGGAGATACCTTCCCCCAATCTAAATTTATGAGCCTCTGCTCAAAGGAGATACCTTCCCCTCTATCTAAATTTATGAGCCTCTGCTCAAAGGAGATACCTTCCCCTCTGCTCTGGATATGATCCCTCAGAAGATCAACTGTCTCTACCTCTTGCCAGCACGTGGAACTCCTTTCCATCGAAGACCTCCTATCCTCAATGCTTAGCCTAAGAGACCTCTACCTTCTATGATCACGTCCACAACAGCTCAGCAACCTGTACCAAACACAATCAGTCGGTCTAGTACAAGTCTTCCTCTGTCTGTCAGATCTGTCCAACTCTTGAACAAATCAATCCTCTACACACAAGCCTTCTCAAAGACTTGCCAAATCTATCCTCAGGTTCTTCTCAAAGAACCAATGCTCCTCTGTCCTCAAGTTCTCTGATAGAACTCTCAAAAACCAGCTCACAAGTCCTCTGCTAGGACCTGTCCAAATCTGCTCACAAGTCCCCACCGAAACCTGTCCAAAACTGCTCACAAGTCCCCACGAAACCTGTCCAAAACCTCACAAGCTCATCAAGAAAAACTTGCTTAGCATGAACCCACAAAGAGAATTGTTAGAGACCCAATGTGATTCATCAACCTCATAGAAGCATAAAGAGAATTGTTAGAGACTCAATATGTTCTATACTTAACTCCCAATATCAATCTCAACTCAATCTCAATCTCAAAAGAATAAGATAGATGTAGTATGCTTTTCTCAAGAACATGAAACACAACCCAACAATTGCCAACCATGCAATATCTCATATAACAATGATACTCATGTTCTTTCCACAACCAATATCTTTTCTCAACCAATTAGGGCTTTAACAACAATGCTTATAGACAAGGTTTAACCAACATCATTCAACTCAACATTAACCTTGAAGCATTCAACCAATCATCACAAGAAAAGGAAACAAGTAGAAATCCTTTTCCCTCCAAAGATATTTGAACAAAACAGCCACCAACACAATATCACCAAATGCAAAGAATAACTTGCTCAAATCAACTCAATGGAGTAAGCCCAATATCATGAATCAAGTAAAGCAATAACTTGATCAAACAACCTCTATGGAAGCAACTCAACCATCAAACTCAAAACAGCCAACCAAGGGTTCCACCAACTCAATGCAAGTAGCTAGACTCACAAATATAAACCCTAGTGCACAAAGCTTCCACTATCTCAAACCAGAAATTATGCATTCACCAAAAACTCTCCTTAAGGATAACAATGCATAAGTAGTCTTCAACAAACCAGAAAATAGGATTTACACCTAGCCAAAGGATACCTAGTAGAATACCTTTTCACTCCAACCTTATTTCAGAAAACATACACCAATCATACTCATAAGAAGAATGTGCCCATACCTTATTGGAGTAGAAGATAATTGAACCTTCAAGTTGTCACCACACACAACTCTCAAACTTCCAACCAAGTTAGGGTTAGAATAAAAAGAAATGAGCAATAATATAAACTTCCTTTATTACACCTTTTAGCTCCACTTCTTTAAACATAAACATCAATAAAATAATGTCAAAGCAAAATATGACAACTTAACCTTATACCTCCATCAATTATATTTGCCAAGTCAACTCAAAATACTCCAAGCAAATAATAAAAGATATACCTTGGCCAACCTTAGTTCTCCAACCTTTGGAGAAAATGAATAACACCACCACAAATGCTAAAGCGCTTTCATTGCTGCTATCCTCGTGCATCACGACCAAGACGAAATTGCCCACAACATGGGTCAAACTTGGCACCTCTGCCCAACGCTTCTTCACTCAACACACCACCACCATTGGAGCACAAGTGCCCAATGAAAAATATAATGTAATCCTATGTGTTGTCTTCCTTCAATCGCCAAGGATTTGAAAACGTAAACGTTTTCCTCAAGCCACCACCATCATCATGAGCGCTGTCCAAAAACGTAACTCCCAGAAAACATAGTTCGCAGTCTTATCAAATGTCAGAGAAACGCAATCTGTCGGACGTCAAGCGCAAGAAAAGCTTGGGCAATTCAATATGGATGGACAACGAAATACAACGAAAAACATCGCTTTTACGGAGGACACAAAGCTACGAAATTGCATCGATCGATGGTACCATTACTTTAGAAAATCATCCCCACTTATATAGCCATTTCTCCTTAATTGTTTGACGTCGGCGCTCCTCCAACGATGGCAACACGTCGGCGAATGAATTCTTTATGTGCGTCGCTTAAGGGTTAAAAGACCCTTTAATAATAATTAAAATAATAATAATTATTATTTTATTAATAATAAATTAAACTTAGACCTTTGTCAAAGGTTTGAGTTAATTTAATTATTAATAATAAACATGGACCTTCAAGGTTTTTCAAGAAGTAAAAACCTTTGCATTAAGTTAAGCTTGGTTTTAATAAAAACCCTTAATGAGTCCAAATGGTTTTAAGAAAAACCTTTAACCTTGTCACCATGGTTTTAATAAAAACCCTTTAACATTATGAAGCTTCTCAAGATATTTTTGACATCACACTCTTTTTGATATCAACACAAAAATGCCTTTTGACATCAATGACAACTTATACACTTGAGCAAAGGCAATGTACCCAAAGTACCCAAAATTGCCAATAGTGGGTGCTCGTTGGTGGTCCCTTATCGTGGGTGGGCTTCATTTTTGGGATTTTGTTTGGGGGCTTCTTATTGCTAGACCTGATCCTTTTGGTGTACACTCAGATATTTCTTCTTGGCTTCAAGGGTGGCCTTGCATTTTGAATGCTATTGAGTGGATCCATTGGCTTCCTAGGTTCAGTCCTTGAAGCTATTCGTCTATAGGGATGGAGGGTTCCAGATCCTTTTTGGTTGCTTGGGGTACCATACTACATCCTTCGATATTTAGGGAGTGGACCTATGCTTTATCGACAAATTTAATTTATCCTAAATCCTCCAGATTTGTATCCTTGGAATCTTCTTGCCCATATCTACTCTTCGCCTGGCTTTTGCGAGCCTTCATTTTCTCAGGTCTTTTGGCTTCCTTGAAGTTCACCTCTGTGTGCAAGAGGATCTCCTAGCTTGAGGAGATCCTCAAGATTGTTGTTCCACTTTTCAGGCTTGTATTGTGGTGTCCTTAGGTTCCTGCTAATTCCTAGACCATGTCCTACTACTGCATCCTGTTCGCTTTCCTATCACTACTTTTCGATTTGCATCATGATCAACATCCTAGTCAGTTGCTGCTTCATTGATTGCATCCCATTCAGTATCCTGGTTTGCGTTCTGTAGATGAATCTTGGTCTGTGTCCTACAACTGTGTCCCTAGTCGCCCGTGGGCGGGAATGATTTTCAAATTTCTTATTTTTTGTTTTTCTTGCTTCATTTTCAAATTTCAATTTTAAATTTTGGGCGGGATGACCCTGTTTCAAATTTTCCATCCTTTGTATGGTTTTGGACGGGATGTCCGTATTTCAAAATTTCCATCCTTTGTATGGTTTTGGGCAGAATTACCCTGATTAAAATTTTTCATCCTCTGTATAGTTTTGGGCGAGATAGCCCTGATTCAAATTTTATTGGTTTAGTTGTTTTTCTCCAATAACCCACAAAGGATCTGTTTCTTTAGCTACTTTTTGGTTGGAAACTATTCTCCCAACCTTCTTTTTGTAAAATGTTATGGAATCCTTTCAAAACCCCTTTTACTAATAAAAAAAATTATATGTAAAAAAAAATTAAAAAATTAAAAAAAATTCATCATCAAAATTAATTAAAAACAAAGAAAAATAATTAAATTAAAAACCACCATTTATGCCCAATATCCTACTTTTGGCCAGCTAATATAATAGAAAGCTTTTTAATTTTTAGCTGGCCAGCTAAAAATTAAATTGCTTTCTATTATATTCTATTTACTTTGGAAAAAAAAAAATATTGCTTATTTTTTATTGTTCAATTTATTATATTAGCGCTTTCATGTTTAAATATAATATTGACCTTGATTTCGAAGAAAAACTATTAAAATTGAACAAAATTCTAATGGAAAAACGAATCCTCCAAGCGTATCATAGCGGGCATGTCTCTCCGAACGAGACCTTGGACACCGTGAACAAAGTTGGCAATTAAATATCTCCGGACATTTCCAAAGTTGGCAATTAAATATCTCCGGACATTTCCGCGCTCGGGTTGTTCTTGTTCATCTTTTCCGTCTTATTGGCCTCCACAGGCTCGCAAATTATTTTAATACCCATTTGATAGATTGCCTTTGAATATGGAACACATACGAGATTATAGATTTCCTGGAGAAAAATGAACGAATCCGCAGATCAAAAGCTTCATGCATTGATTGTCCCTTCCCCTTTCAAGGCCACATAAATCCCATGATGCAGCTCGCCCAGAAGCTCGCTTCCGATGGAATCTTTGTTTCCTTCGTCAACACCGAGTACAATCAGCCCTCTCATCCCTTCTTCCATTCTTCTATAGAGGTCTTCACAATTGGTCCTCTCATCCCTTCTTCCATTCTCGATGGAGATTTAAAAAGACGGTGTGGTGCCACGGGGGTCGCCTTGCTGGCCGAGGAGGTGCAGTCCCTGGATTAGTTGGACAAGCAGGAGCCAGAGTCTGTGGTCTACGTGTCTTTGGGGAGCTTGGCGGTGTTGAACGAGAAGCAATTCCAGGAACTCGCTTTGGGGCTGGAGGCCACCGGGAGACCATTTCTGTGGGTGGTTCACTGCGATTTGATGGATGAGACTATGGGTGTGTTCCCTCCAGGACTCCTGGACAGAGCGGGGGGTCGCGGGTATTCGGTCTCATGGGCTCCGTAGTTGTCTGTGTTGTCTCATCCTTCCATTGCGTGTTTTGTTACACACTGTGTGGAATTCGACAATTGAGAGCATCGGCTTGGCTTCCCTATGCTATGTTGGCCTTATTTCCTGGACCAATTTCTCAACTGCTCTCACGTTGTGAATGTGTGGAGAGTTGGGTTCAATTGACGGCAATCCAAGAAGGGATAATAGGAAAGGGGGAGATTGTGAATGGTGTGGAAAAACTGGTCAGTGAGGAAGGCGTTGTCGCTAAGAATAGGATGACAAAACTCAGTGAGGAAGGCGTTGTCGCTAAGAATAGGATGACAAAACTCAAGGAAAGCGCGAGGGTTGCTGTGAAGGAAGGAGTATCGTCATCCGTAATTATAATCGATTTCTAGAGGCAATGCGAATCATTATGAAATAGATTCAAACCATGAAGTTTTGGTATAAAAAGTTCAAAAGTTTTTGTGTAAGTTAGCTAACGTTCTACACCTCTAGGACATCTTACCACCGGGTACTTATGCATTGTCATTTTTCATTTAACAATTTTAAAATAATAGGATGTAGATCAATTGGTTTTAATAAACTTTTTAAGGGTGGGAGGTCCAAGGTTCAAATTGATTCGAGGTGTAGATCAATTGGTTCCGGCTTTGCCAAAGTTGAGCGTTTGTCTTTTTCATGGTGTTTTTAGTGTAAAAGGTTTAAAATGATGTTTTTGTCCGTGTAAAAGGTTTAAAATGATTGTGCCATGGTGGTTATAGGTGGCGAGGTTTAAAATGTTGTTTTTATCCATGTAAAAGGTTTAAAATGATTGTGACATGGTGGTTATAAGGGCGAGGTTTAAAATGATGTTTTTTTTGCCGTGTAAAAGGTTTAAAATGATTGTGCCATGGTGGTTATAGGTGCGAGGTTTAAAATGATGTTTTTGGCCATGTAAAAGGTTTAAAATGATTGTGCCATGGTGGTTATAGGGGGCGAGGTTTAAAATGATGTTTTTGACCGTGTAAAAGGTTTAAAATGATTGTGCCATGGTGGTTATAGGGGATGAGGTTTAAAATGATGTTTTTGCCCATATAAAAAGTTTAAAATGATTGTGCCATGGTGGTTATAGGGGGCGAGGTTTAAAATGATAGCCGCGTAAAAGGTTTAAAATGATTGTGCCATGGTGGTTATAGGGGGCGAGGTTTAAAATGATTGTGGTATAGTGGTTTGAAAATAATTGTGGCATAGTAGTTATAGGGGTGGACTACGTAAAGTGCGCAAAGATCTGAAGGTTTAAAATTATTGTTGCATGGTGGTAATGGCGTGGGCTGCGCAAAGATCTGTGTGAGCATAAAATGTTTAAAATGATTGTGGCATGGTGGTTATAGGGGTAGACTGCATGAATATCTAGCGGTGTAAAAGGTTTAAAATGATTGTGGCATGGTGGTTATAGGAGCATACTACACGAAGATCAAAGGTTTAAAATGATTGTTACATGGTGGTTATAGAGGTGGATTGCATGAAGATCTATGTGAGCGTAAAAGGTTTAAAATGATTGTGCCATGGTGGTTATAGGAGAAAACTACGTGAAGATCTAGCCACGTAAAAGGTTTTAAATGATTGTGCCATGGTGGTTATAGAGGGCAAGGTTTAAAATGATTGTGCCATGGTGGTTATAGGGGCAAAGTGTGCAAATATCTAAAAGTTTAAAATGATTGTTGCATGGTGGTTATAGAGGTGGACTACACGAAGATATATGTGAGCATAAAAGGTGTTAAATGATTATGATGTGGTGGTTTGAAAATGATTGTGGCATGGTGGTTATAGGGGTGAAGCGTGCAAATATCTAAAGGTTTAAAATGATTGTTGCATGGTGGTTATAGAGGTGGACTGCATGAAGATCTATGTGAGCTTATAAGGTTTAAAATGATTGTGGCATGATGGTTATAGGGGCGGATTGCACGAAGATCAAAAGGTTTAAAATGATTTTTGCATGGTGGTTATAGGGTTGGCTTGCACAAAGATCTATGTGAGCATAAAATATTGAAAATGATTATAGCATGGTGGTTATTGGGGTGGACTGCACAAAGATCTAGTTGCATAAAATGTTTAAAATGCTTGCAGCATGGGGTGGACTGTGAGAAGATTTGAAGGTTTAAAAATAATTGTTGCATGGTGGTTATAAGGGTGAATTACATGAAGATTTGAAGGTTTAAAATGATTGTTTCATGGTGGTTATAGGGGCGAATTGTACAAATATTTATGTGATTATTTTTAAGATAGAGAATTCGTGATGGCTACTGATTCCACCATGTAAATTAAAAAAAATAATGTTTTTAAAATTGTGGCGTGGGTGAGTGTGAGGGGTGGGTGTGTGGTGGCTTTATGTTAAATTTCATATTGATAAGTATAACTTTCGAATTTATGAGGGATCATGGTTGGAAGCAGATTGCTCAACCCTCTACATCGATCATTGAGATTTCTCACAATAACCACATAAAAAAATAATTACAATAATATTATTCAATGTATTACAATTTGTTATTAATATTTTCTTTCAATACATTTTTTAAATAAATACATTCCTTATTTTTGCCATGCCATGAATTTTAGATAGTTTGTAGGCCATGTTTTTAAATTTTTATTTTTATTTTTATCATTTATATGGCATAGTTGAAAACAATTTTATTAAAACCTAGTTTATCAAAGAAATAGGTACAAGTATTTTTTTTCAATGTAAAATTGTTTGCAATTGAAAATTTAATTTTAGTAATATTAATCGGTGCTTTTTTTTATCTTTTGTTATTAATATTTTATTTTAATACATTTTTTTAATAAATACATTCCTTATTTTTGCCATGCCATGCATTTTATATAGTTTGTAGGCGATGTTTTTTAAAAACTTCTTTATTTTTATCATCTATATGACAGAGTTGCTTTTGTTTTTAATGATTTTATTAAAACCTAGTTTATAAAAGAAATAGGTACAAGTATTTTTTCCAATGTAAAATTGTTTACAATTGAAACTTTAATTTATTGATGCTTTGTTTTATCTTTTGTTATTAATATTTTCTTTCAATAGGTTTTTTTTTTTTTTATAAATGCATTCCTTATTTTTGCCATGCCATGCATTTTAGATAGTTTGCAGACCATGGTTATAAAAACTTTTTTATTTTTATCATGACAATTGTTTTTATTTTAATTATTTTATTAAAACAAAGAAATAGGTATAAGTATTTTTTCAATGCAAAATTGTTTACAATTGAAACTTTAATTTGATCATTTTACTCTCAATAATCAATTTTATTGAACATCTGAATTACAACTTTAAAAAAAGTTTATGAACCACAATACGATTTTCTATCATGGATCAATAATCCATTACATATCGTAAAGGTAATAGTACACACTATTTAAGGTAAAATTTATTATCCAATTACAATGATAAATATATGGACAAGAATCTTATCTATAGTTTAAGATTTGTAGCAATTTTACCATCATAAGATTAGTTAGAAGTACTATAGAAATATTAAGGTATTGGATAACCTAGCTTAGGTGTTTTTAATACATCATCATTTGTAGTAATAGAGGATTCTTATGATAGTAGACATAACAAACTAAGAATAGCTAAGAATAGCTTCACATTGTTAATCATTACAACTATGGTCGAATAAGTTCACATTGCAACATCACATATCCTTACATAGTAAAAATAGGATCCTTACCATCAATAATAGTTCAATATAACCAACTATCATCGAATAAGTTCACATTGCAACATCACATATCCTTACATAGTAAAAATAGGATCCTTACCATCAATAATAGCTCAATAGAAAAATTCTTCATTTTTCTATGTTGAATTCCCAATAAATAATTTAACATAGTAGTAGTTTTTTAATTTTCTTCATGCATATAACTAGTTAATTAGGGAAATAATAATACAAAATTTCATTTAAATAAGGAGAACACATTATTTAATCATGAAAACAAGACCTCATTCATACTCATAAATGTTCTAACTCATACGTTAGCATTTACTAAAGATCCCATTCACATAAATACATATATACATGCTTACATATATGTACATAAATACAAAACTATTTGCATGAGGGTCTATTTATATCAAGATATTTATTTGATATAGAGATTTTACTCTATACATATTCTAGTAAAGTTCTAAATATAAAAACTTAACTCTCTAGTGCACTTATATACTTTACAATCTTCTTCATGCACATTTATGAACCTTAGGAAGTACTAAAGGCCCACACCAAGCCTATTTTAGAGGTAATAACTTTCTAGTATATAAAAACCACTATCTCCTCTAATTTACAAAAAAATCATATATATAATAAGAAAGAAAATTGCATAATACTATTGTGATCATTGATTTAGAGTATTTATCATCATTATCCTTATAAAGAAAAAAAAAATAACAATGACTTCTTATTTATAATGTTATCATATAAAAAGGTTCATAATATTTCAATGTTTAAAAAGTCAATCAATTAAAAAATTTAGCTTGATTGTAGGGTTCAATCTATATTATTATAAACTATCACTAGTATAAGGAAGATTACAAAACCAACCAATGTAGTAAATTCAATTCATTAAAATATAAATGCCAAACATTTAAACACAAGATTTAATTTATTGAATGAGATTATGGGATTGATACAAAATAAATAGCTAAACTATTTTATACAAATAAAAAATCTTTGTTACATATTAGTTTAAATTAATTCTTGCCATTAGGTACTAACACAATTATTACAATTATTATTTATTATATTATTGGAAGAGTCAATAAAAGAGGTTAGGTTTAGCTTTAAAAAAATAATACTAATAATTTGCTAAAATATTATGGTTATAAGAAAGCTATTATGGAAGGTGATTCACTGAACATGATTAGAATACTTAACGGCTCCTACCATGTCAGTTGGAGGGTGGCCAATTTAATTGATGAGATAGTCAAAATATCTCGCGCTCTTGAGGAAATTCAAATTAGGCACATTTTCAGAGACGATAACTCAACTACGAATTTAATGGCTAACATGGGGGTAAATCTTCAAAGATTTACTTTTTGGCAGAGGGATTTCCCTCCTGAGATTATCAACCACATCTGCAATGATATTTATTAATTGGTGGTTGGTGGTTGGTGCCTTTGCACTGGGATTTATGGGGGGTGGGAGTAATTAAAATAATAGGAGGGTGGCTGGTCTTCTTCCTCGTGGCATCGGGCCCATGCCCTTTTTTTAAATTTTAAACTTTAAAATATGCTTGTATTTTTGCCTCGATTGTCAAGGAATGTCTCAAAGCTTCTTTAGCTTCCATTGGATGGAGATCATCAACCAAGGCCCTCATCATGTTGTACATTTGACGTGTGGACCTAGGTATACATAATGACCTTGGGGTGTCCCTTGGGTGTCGTTCTCAATATGTAGGATGTTTTGGTGGCCTCCGTTGCATTTATGTTGTCAGGTATGCCCAGAGAGTGGAGTGTCTCGGGTGTAGTTTTCTATGGATAATGGTATTTGGTGGATTCTATTATATTTATGTTATTAGTAGGGACCAAATATCAAAGGTTTAAAATTGCATTGGGACTGGATCTTATTATTTTTTCTTCTCTAGTTTTTGCACCTCGGATGGCCCACTTTTTTTTGTCACCTTTGGTGATGTGGCTGGCTAGGTGGTCTTGTGTTTTGGATCCTCCTCTTCATTTCTTTTCTTTTTTTTCACTAGGTGGAGGTTTTTGGAAAGTTTGTTGGCAGTGTCCTTTTTCATGTGGTTGCCCTTGTTTTCCTCGCTTGCGATGGCCTGCTCTCTTCGTGGGGTTTTCCAAGCTCCTCATGGGGTTTGAGTATTTATTTGTTTCCATGTTCACTCTCCACCCTTCAGGGATCTTGTAGAGTTACTCTATTATTCTTGGTGCTCATACATTAGTTATGGGGAATTGCTGCATCTTTGACTTGGGAGACCTCATATGGACTAGTTTGGGTTATGAGCAGTTTTTATGTTTAAGTCGTGTTTGGAGGCTTCTTTGTTATTTTGTGTGTCTGTGTGTTTTTCCCCTTGTCCCCATTGAGTGGTCTATTGGTGTTTTCTTTTATGGGACATTTTCGCTTTCTTTGAAGATGGGTAAATCTAAGGTCTCTATTCGTAAGTCCAAATAGTCCAAGTTGAGGGTGGAACCTACATCTCTTTTGGCTAATGAGGATGTTTTATCCATTCTAAAAGTAGGGGGTTTGTTGGATTGTATCCAGAAGTTACATGGTCATAATCCCATTCTATCTAAATGTATGACAATCACTTGGAAGAAAGGATGGGTCCGAGTTGGGTCATGGTTGTTTGTAGTTACGATGGATCTAGTTATTCTTACCATAGGGTTGGTCTTAGATGGTGTAGTGCACAATAGGGAGAGACTCTTTAGTTCAAGAGTTTTGCTTATTTCTGGATGAAGATGAATTCTTACCCCAAATTTAGAATGGCTTTAGTGTAAAAGCTTTGCATTCTCTATGGAATAAGGTAATTAGGGTGATAATAGATTTTTTCATGGTGGATGCTTCTTATGACATAGTGCAAAATTTTCATGCCATATTCCTTAATCACATTTATCGATAGAGGTGGATGAATATTCATTTTTCCTATTCAACTCATTACATAAATCTATGTTAGCTATGCAGAATGGTATGGGACAGGCTCCCTTGCATCAGGGTTTGGATTTGTTTCTGTTTGAGCATGATGTATTGGAGAAGGGGATTTTTGTAGATGAGATTTTTAATTCTTTGAATTCTATTCCTATTTTTGTCCCTGGTGATCCCTTGACATCATCAGATAGTTTGTGTTCTAAAGCTGAGATTACACATGCTTCCTCTTTGGGATCAGGTTCAAAAAATGTTTATGGTCAAGGTTTCAATTCTGCTAAAAGGGTGTGGGGATCTACAGTTAGAAATTCTTCTACTGACGATGATGAGAAGCCCTTGGTTTCTCCTGTCACTTATCTGGTTGTGGAGAGCCCCTTTGTTGATGCTCGTGGATAATTTTGAGGGCTTTGTAAATTTGTTCAATTGAGTGGTAAAAGGAGAAATTTGGTGGAGTCCTCCCCCTTTCTAAGGTGGTTGACATGGATGATGTGGTGGAGGTCCTTCCTAGATCTACTACCAAAGATAAACTAGTTGCTGAGATGTACTCTCAAGGTAAATCCATCATGAAGAAGAGTGTAATTCTCCACAGTCTTCACCTGATGGAGATCAAACAACATGCGGTTTGGAGTTTGATGAAGATGGCTTTAGACTATGCTGAGGAGGTTGCCCAGATGTCTAGAGAAATTATTCATGAGTTTTATTCTCTGATGTAGAACCACCTTAGTTCTCTCATTGGTTAGTTCGTTAGTTTTTCTAGAGTTTCAGGGGTCCACCTCTCTCTTTGTTTTTGTTTATGCTTTATTTATTTCTATTTATATTTTTTTACGCTTTGTAAAATGTTGTGGGGTCCCTTTAAAAACTCTCTTTTCTCTTAATATTACCAAAAAAATAATAATACTAATAATAAAATCATGCCAATATTTTGGATTGTTTTCATATTGAAATACAAGATATGAACAATACATTTTATTAGCATAATTATGAATGTTCAAACAAGTTCCAACCCAAATTTATCCTAGTCATACCAAGTAATAATGTTTTAATTTTGCATTATATAAAAGCTAAAGTTAGTTATTGAGAATTCAAATTTTATTTAAAACATTAATTTCTTATATCAAAAAAATTCATGTCCTTCCTCTTATTTTTGTATATTATCAAGAATGAGATTTTATATTTTATAAATTATAATAAAAATGAGGAACAATGAATATTTGTCTTGAATCCCTTAAACTATTGACTTCAAATCTATGTGTGGACTAATAATATTTCTTAGTGTAAAATACAAAAATATTACTACCTATAATATTACAAAATAAACACATGCTAATACATACAATAATGTAAAATAAATAAATATCACTATATACAATAATAAAAAATAGATAAATGTTACTACATATAATACATTAAGATATGATAAGACCAAAATAAGTAATACTTAGTTACAATTAATCGTAACCTAGTACACTATTCTTCACATACAAAATATTAAGCTCTCACAAATGGTATACACTCACAACTAGGTTGAAACATTGTTTAATGTAATATGGTTAACTTGAGTTATGATATTATGGTTTTTATTATAAATTATAGCTATGCATTAAATTCACTTAATTAAATATCTTGAGAGTATAAGGGAATTATGCTCAGCATAGAGAATCTAACTCTATTGGCTAGGTTTGGTGGATGATGATATAAACCTATGGGTACAATTGGTGCAAAGCCTATGTATGACCTTTTATGTAATCCTAAGGGAAATTTTCATGTATTCAAACCTAGAAATATTTGTAAAACCACTTATATTATTATGTATTCATCCCTAGGGTGATTGGCCAAACCACTTTATAGCAAACCTTAACTAGAACTTTTATTAAAAGGTTTAGTAGCTTGAATTAACCTTCAACATTATGTTGGTCTTGGTTAAGGTAATTGTAATTGTAATTTTTAGATTAGGCATCTACAATAAATTTCCCCATACTAATATAGGCATTTAGGCTTTTTGTAGTTTAGATTTACTTGATTATTGAATTGAATATTTAGTATTGGTATAAATACCCTTACTACCCCATCTATTGTATCAAAGTGTTATGATCCTTATCTATGACTAATAAGGTGATTAATTATGGTTCGTATAATTTTCCATTATCTATATCTCTCTTTTTTTCTTTATAATTTTAGAGTGGATGTCTTGCTTCTTTTCATTTCTAGGAATAGGTGTGAATTCCAACATCACTAATATGAAAGTTCATCCACATTATGGTTATATCATCACTTTCTAATTTATCGATGACACATTTTTTATATTAAAAATAAAACTAGGAAATAAGAATACCCTTCTAATTTTTAATAACTTCTATGAAGTTGTAAGGAGAAAAATATCCTTGGTAAAGCTATTTTTTTTTTTAAAGGTATGGCGATAGTCTGCTCTCATTATTAAGATAAAATAATCTTACAAATCAAGCATGGAGATATTATTAAGTACTTGGGTATCCCATTTGATTCGAGTGCCACCCTCGTTGCTTTTTTAACATGAGTTATAAATAATTTATAAAATACTTGTATACATGAGTCAACATGTACTTTTTTATAGGTTGATATATTACAAGTACTTAGAAGGTATTTTTTAGTATCCCATGTATTATATTCATTTTATTAGCCACACAAAAAATATATTATATGTGCTTTATTGGAGCAACCAAATAGTTCTTGTGGTCTAATTGTAATAACTCTTCTGTTATGGTTGTTGTATCGTAGGGGTAGTTTACTCAACCTATGAATAGAGTTGGTATAATATGAGTGGTTTCTATTAGGTTCTTGTAGATTTATATAAATATATTCTTGTAGCTCATGAAAAATTTGAATGTATTTATCTTTAAAATTGGATCAAAATTATTACCAATTCTATTGAACTTATCTTTATATTTTATATTATTGTTAGAATGTACCATCTATGATATTTGTGTATGATGGTATATATAGCATGGGTCCTTCTGTGATTCACAACCTTATTCAGGAGATCAACGAGAAAGAAGAGAAAGAGCACAAGATCACGTGTGTAATATCAGACTACTGGTTCTGTTATGGATTACACGATGTAGCAAAATTCCATCACGTTTCTCTCGCTGCATTCCATGCATCACCTGCTTATATATGTGCCCTTCGCCCCAGGCTTGTCTCTCTTGGCCTCCTTTCTTCAGATGGTAAGAGAAACTTTTGTTTTTTTTTTCAATTTTTTTTTGTTTTTGTTTCGGTTTCCAATTCATTTTCTCTGAGACAAATAGGGTTGTTTTGTTATTGAAGGAATTCCAAAGGAGGATAAGATAGTAAAATATCTTCCCTCCATGCCACCGCTACATTCTCGATGTGTTCCATGGTTTTATGGAGGTGAATACATGTTTCGGTTGGGTATTCTCATTGGGGAAGCTCATAGACAAATCAAGTGGATCCTAATCAACTCAGTGTACGAGTTAGAAGCTCCTGTAGTGGATGATTTCTCCAAAGAAGTGAGGACGTATCCAATAGGTCCTTTGATTCCTTACGAGTTTCTGGACTGGGTGACAACAACAAGGAAGATCGGCACGAGCTTCTGGGCAGATGAAGTGGACTGCTTACGGTGGTTAGAAAACAGGCTGCCCAATCTGTGATATATGTATCCTTTGGAAGCATTGCGGTTTTTAGTGAAAGGCAAGTGGAAGAGCTCGCTCTGGGTCTGCAGGCCATCCGAAGGCCATTTCTATGGGTTGTTCGGTCGGATCTGGTGGATGGAACCAGGTCTGCTCTCCCTCCGGGGTTCTTGGAACATGTTGGAGTACGGGGCTGTATAGTGTCCTGGGCTCCACAAGCAAGTGTGTTATCCCATCCCTGTGTGGCGTGCTATGTCACGCACTGTGGGTGGAATTCTGTAGAGGGGAGCATCACCATGGGAGTGCCCATGCTCTGCTGGGCTTATTTCGCAGACCAGTTTATTAACCGCACATACATTGTGGACGTCTGGAAAGTGGGATTGCCTTTGAACGCCAACAAGGATGGAATTATAGATAAGATGGAGTTTACCAATGCTGTAGAGAGATTACTAGTAAAGGAAGAAGGTGTCACCATCAGAAAGGAAGTGAACAAATGGAAGAAAATTGTTAGAGATGCCGTCGAGGAAGGAGGAACGTCATACAACAATTACTGCTTATTTGTGGACGCCGTGAAGAACAAGATTAATTGACTGGGCTGTGCAGTCCAATTTCTAGAGTTGATTAGGATCCACTTGATTTGTCTAAGAGCTTCCCCAATGCGAATACCCAATTTAAACATGTATTCACTTCCAAACAACCATGGAACACATCGAGAATGTAGCGGTGGCATGGAGGGAAGATATTTTACTATCTTATCCTCCTTTGGAATTCTTTCAATAACAAAACAACCCTATTTGTCTCAGAGCAAATGAATTGGAAACCGAAACAAAAAAGAATTAAAAAATAACAAAAGTTTGTCTTACCATCTGAAGGAAGAAGCCCAAGAGAGACAAGCCTGGAACTGGAGCAGCGAAGGGCACATATATAAGCAGGTGATGCATGGAATGCAGCGAGAGAAACGTGATGGAATTTTGCTACATCATGTAATCCATAACAGAACCAGTAGTCTGCTATTACACAGGTGATCTTGTGCTCTCCCTCTTCTTTCTCGTTGATCTCCTGAATAAGGTTGTCCTATGAAAAATCAATTAATCCATAACAGAACCAGTAGTCTGCTATTACACAGGTGATCTTGTGCTCTTCCTCTTCTTTCTCGTTGATCTCCTGAATAAGGGTCATCCATGTTCTATAGACTTACAAGAGATTAATCTCTATCCCTCCATAAAATTGGCAAAGTTAAATGATCAATAAAAATCAAATAAATAAAAGGAAATATTAGAGGAACCCCTTGTAGACTTAGAGGAAACTCCCCAATCATATTTTTCCAATAATAAAGTTAACCAAATTTGTTGAAAACTATACCACTTCATAGAACTAGAAAGAATGTACCATTATCCTTGAGATATAGGTATGCCTAGTAGAAAGAGACTAAAAGTCCAAATAGGATCTTGTACGTTCATCCATGGAGGAACTACCTTCGATTAAAATATCCAAGAGTGCAACCTTATGCCTAGTGAATGAACCTATGCTACATGTTACATGTCACTTGCCTTTCCCATATTCAAACAAATGCTTGTTGATATGGGTTATCAAGTAAAGTGCCTATGTCACTACGAGAAAGGTATTAAAGAACCTTTAGAAGTTGTACCTTGGTTGGAATAATGTGGTATTAGATTTATCTCTTACAAAAATGAACCCTCTCTTATATCAGGAGAAGAAGATGAGGATGACTACTCTAAATCAATACATGGTTCTCAATGGGACGGAGAGGATGAAAAGGAACTATGGTCACTCCTTAATCAAACCCCCCATAAAATTGTACAATTTGGGAGCATTAACATGTTAGAGTTAGTCCATATATAAGCCATCAAATTTTACTACCCCATGGGGGACCTTTTGCTATCAAAGGGCTATGACATACATAATTCATGACCTCATGCATAAAATAGTATAATATTATGTGGATAACATAATAGGATGATCTCAAAAAATAAAAGACCACGACCGAGACCTTAGATGCATCTTTTAAAGACTACGAGACTATAAAGTCACAATAAAATCCTTAAAATATATTTTTGGGGTAAAATAAGAAAAAATACTTGGGTTCATCATATCTTGTCATGGTATTGAAATTGATCCCTCTAAAATTGTAGCTATAAAAAATATGCTACTACTTAAAAACTTGACTGAGTTACAAAGCCTTAAAGGAAATTACAAGTATTTCATAGGTTTATATCACAATTTGCAAATAAATATCAACCTTTCTCCAAATCATTAAATAAAGGAACTAAATTTAAATGCGACAAAGGATGTCAAGAAGCCTTCAAAACCCTAAAAAATTATCTCTTAATGCCACTTGTATTAGTTCCAATAAACCTAAATCAATTGTTACTACTATATATAGCTGCTACTAAATATACCTGAGAAGCCTTGTTAGCACAATACAATAAACAACATCGAGAGAGAGCAATCTACTACATTAGTAGAACTCTAGTAAACTTTGAAACCCATTACACACCATTAGGGAATATTTTCCTAGTGGTAGTATTCCCATATCTTAAAATAAGACATTATATGCTTATTCAAAAGACTTATGTATTATCAAGGGTAGGTCAATTACGTTACCTTATTTCAAAGCTTTACCTATCTAGTAGAACTACAAAATGGGTTATAACTCTGAGTGAATATGACATAAAATTCATAAATAAAAAATCACTCATAGGGCAAGTTATAGCAAATCAACTTGCTGCATCCCATTTAGAATAAGAACACTCTATAATCATCTCTTTCCCTAATGAGTTGGACTCATTAATAGAAGTCCATGAACCTGAAACATGGGTCTTGTATTTCAATGGAGCTAGATGTGCAAAAGGTGTGAGCTAATGAATCATCCTTCTCACCCCGTAATAACAACTCATCCCACTATCCTTTAAACTTTGTTTTTCATGCACCAAAAATATAGTTGAATGCAAAGCACTTATTTTAGGTCTTTTAACCACAATAAAGTTGAATATAAAAACATAACGGTATATGGTGATTCAACGTCATCAGGATTTGCAATTAGTAAATTTTACATGAATCACTTTACAAGGTAAGAAATTATTTCATGATGATCGATGGTGAGCATATTATAAAACATAAGCAACTGAAAGAACATTTCACTTTGGTGTGGAAAGCTAAAGGTGGAAAACTTTAAAGGCTTTCACAAGTTCAAAAATCTAATATTCAAGAAGCTTTAAAAAAAAGTCTCACATTGAAAGTTGGGGGAACAACAAAGGTATATATAATTTTTAATAGTTAACTTAAAAGCAAAATAGAATTCATCATTATTTTATTTGAAAAGAAATAGTCCAAGGAGGGAAAGAAAAATTAACTTTTATTTTCCTTTTTCTCAATGAGACGATTTTCATGCAACTTGAAGTAACATCTAAAATATGATTATTGGCATATATATTCTCATTGAAAAGCTTTTTTGAGGATGATTTGATGAAAGATAAATATTATTTTCTTTGTAAAATATTCCTTTGGCTATTGGAGCACTAAAGTTCTTGTTGTCCCATTGCCATATATTAAGGGAGAACAAATATGATGCCTAGAAAACCAAACTCAAAATACAAATTGATTTTGAAGAAGAATGACAAGTTATAGATGAACCATTACCCGTCCTACCATAGAAGGTGGAGATCAAATAAAGTTTGATAAGGAAGACAAAAATGTAAGATTAATCATCATGTTAAGAGTACCAAATGATGTACAAGCATACTTTTGGGATTCAACCATGACCAAAGATGCATGGGAGAAGCTACAAATATTTTTTGATGCAAATAATCAAATAAAATTATGTTTCTCTAGAGCTAGCTCTATTGCTTGAAGATGAAGAGTAGAGAGAAACTAGAATATTTCATGAGGAGAAAAGCTAAGTTAGGAGAATCATTTCAAGAATTGTGGAACTAGGTATTTTATGAAACATTAGTTCTAATTTTTTTGAGATGTCTCCCTTAAAAATAAAATATTTTTGTGAAAACATTGAATATCATTAAACAAACACCAATATTTGAAAATCTAGTGAACCTACTTCAAAAAATAAAAGCCTCACATATAGTATATGAAGAAGAACAATTACTTATTACAAATTAAAAATAGAAAACAACCATTTAGAAAAGGTAGAAGACCTCTACAATGCTTCCAATAGAGAAATATCTTTCAAGGATATCAAAATTAGAGGAATTATTTCCAAACAAAAATTTATTACACATAAAATATATGTGAAATTTATGGTATAAATGGTCATACAATGAAGGAATATTGACACAATTCATTAAAAAATGAATCTCCTTCATAAATATGAACCATAATCAAGATATGTCATCCCAAAACAAGAAAAATCAACATTTAAAAAGGAAATTAAAAATAATGTAGTTGGAAAAAATCAAGTTAAAGGAGGGGAAGAAAAATACCAAGAAGAAGAAGAACATATGTTTTTTGCACAAGCATTGCCGAGACAACACAATAATGTTTGGTATGACTTCAAAACAACCAAATAAATGATAAGTCAAGAAACTTGATTCCATTCAAATTTTTAAACATGAATTAATGCAACTAGGGACATCAACGACCAATTTGAGTAGGAAATTGAAAAAATTAAGCACCTAAGGGTGATTCTAAATATGATTCTTCACCATTTGTAGAATAATTTTAAGTAGAATATAACAAATAAAATGAGGAATCAATGCAATAGATATTTAAAATTGAACCTTTGATAGCACATCAAAGAAAGCATGAATATATCATATTTCATAAACAACACCTTCTTAAAATGAACAATGCCAAAAGAAAGTAAGTTAAATGTGATTGATATCAGTACATAAAGTGATAATCAAAATATAAAATTGAATCTAATGTACATAGAAGATATGACAACATACACAAATTATTAGCAACCAATCAATTTAATAATCAACACAAGATGCTTGGTAGCACATCATGTCAAAAATCAAAGGATGTAGGAATACATCATGTATCGCAAGAAAAATATTAATTAAATGAATGAAACCATTATGAAGAAAAAAATACAAGGGATTATTGACCTCATCATGCTAGATATTGATCAAGATAATATTTTACAATAACTCTACATGGTAGGAGAATATTTGGTGAAGATCCTCCACATGAAAATATTAGAGGATGCACATAATTTATGCATTTTATTCTACAAGCATTAGAAAGTATTGAATGAGTATGTATAACAAGTATTTAGTGGAACCTAACACTCCTAAGATTTTTTATTAAGTAGTCTACATTGAGATGGGGAATTTCTCTATCAAATTGCAACATCACCCTTGAAAATTTTATCAAGTCATAAGCCTAGATAAATCTATGACTATGATGTATTAAATGGTCTTAATTATAAGTTATTACATCACTATCCATGTAAAATAGAAAGTGGTATAGCCATCCATCACAAGGTCTATGCATGTACTATAGAATAGAGGTAGTTGCAAGTTTAGTTAGAGGTTTGCTATACCTAAAATATGAATTCTATATATTTAAGTATCTACCATATCATAATACAAATAATTGAAGCTTTGATTTCTAACATATCTCGCTCTCTCTCCAACTTTTCCTTCCTATTTATCTCCCTTTGGAGCTCAAATTTTTATCTATTTGTCTCCTCGTCCTCTAGGTGATGAGATGCCTCCAAACTTTTCATGTACCCTATTAATTTCTACCTCTCTACCTCTACCTTTGATACTTATTACAATAGGGCCTCTTGATCTATCTCAAACCCTATAAAAAGTCACTTTCTACACTCTCCTCATCTACTATATCCTTTAATAATGGCTAAAGTGGTGTTAATAATAACGAAAACTACCTATATCTGTTTATCCTCCATGCCTCCTATAGGTACCTCTATAATATTGAATTAGCCTACTTCTATGGCCTTTATAGTTTATTTCTAGGTATTACCAACCATTATGGCCAAATTCCCTCATACATATGATGATACCCATTAATCACACCTAGATTGTTATACCTAGGATCAGGGACCATAGGATCATCCTCATCCTACTCTATTAAATTTTTAGGATCTATAAGGTTGTTGAATCCTCTCTTCCATGTGGATATGCTATACCACACTAACCCCTCTAGCACATCCTCTACTCCATCAAATTTTCTTCGTGCCTAATTGAATTTATGTATCTCCCTCTTACCCCTCTATCCTATTAACCACCTAACCCAATTTGGGTGGCCACTATCATTACTCCATCCTATAAATAGTTGATAGGGTTTCTATATAGCTTGTTCAAGTTAGGGGTCATCAATCATCCTCTTCACTATTGCTTGTTGTATCTTGATCAAATCACCTTACCCTATCTCAAAATACCAATACCACCTAAAGGCAATAGGTACTTGCCAATAGTCCACTCTCTTGAGTATCGTTGGTGGTTGTATGATTACCATGTGCTATCATACACACACCCAAAGAACTTTGTAGCACATCAAACTATGCCCTCATCTTTAAACCACCTAGTAAAGCATCAAATATTGTCATGCAAGTACCATTGGTCTCTAGGAAAATACTACTTGCTCATATTGCATGGCCACTACCATACCCCTCATATCTAGTGATCTACTCTCTTGCTCATGTCCTCAATGAAGAATCTTGAGACCAATACACATAATAGAGTAGTTTGCTAATCCAAGTGGCCCCCAATGTAGATGATATCGATGTTAATGCTTGGCCACTCTATTGAAAAATACTCATTCCCTATCAACCTCCATAAACTTCCTATCATATTCCATCTCGATCACAAACCCTTGATAGGTACTTGGAGGATTCTCTAAATGTCCTTTAGAGTAAATATCATATCGCCTATGTAAATATAAAAGATACTCATCTTTGAGTATCGTCACTTTATCAAAACTATCAATAGTTCTTTTTCAAACTCAACCTAGCATATGAGCTATATGAGATAGTCCCATTGTCACCAAAATATCATATTCACATTCATTTAGTAAGCACTAGAAATTATCTAGGGCATAAGGCCATCTCTCCCAACACTCTAGAACTACCTATCATTCTTGCATCAACAAATAAATTATATGTCAATCATTTCCATCCAAAAAACCAAATATGCAAGCACCATATGGAAGCCCTATATAGACACAATAACACTATACGAATGCAATAGCATCATACATATGCATCATATAACATGATATCAATGCATTATATAGAAGGTCTATACAAATACAAAAGTGTCACATGAATGTGATAACACTGTACAAATATGCAAAAGTAAAAAAATAACCAAAAACATCTCGTCCAATGTGACGTTTCCATATGGATGTAAAATTGTTGATTCATCCATATGATATTTGGTTTGGAAATATATGCAAAAGAATAGAATAGTTCTAGTAAATTACTAGTGCCACTATGTCTCCTTCAATTGTGGTACTCAAATGACATAAACATGATATCTCGATCATCACTACTGAGCCTTCATCTACAAACATTAGCAATCTACTCTCTAAAACTCCTTTCTTCTCCCTCTTATGGTCTAAATTATTACATATTATCATCCTCACTCCATTTTTAAGCCTCTTTTTACCTCTCTTCAAACCCTTTAATCCTTTTGTGACAATTTTACCCATTTTATGATATCTTTCTATTTTTATGGTCTTTTTTCCCTTTAAAATCATTTTTGGATCCCTATATAGACTTTCCACACCATCCATATCCATTTTTTCATCCCCACTCCTATGTGGACAATAATTAAATTGATTTTCCTTGGTACAACTTGCTTTTTTCTCCAAAACTCAAAGATGCACACTAGGGCATGGATACATTTAATATATTTTAAATAAATTTTAACCTTTTATTACTATGATATATTTTATCATCGGTAAACAAGAGCATTACCATAAAATACTGCAATGGCTTTTCACACACTTATTTTGTAATTAATGCATAAAAAAAGGTAAAACATAAACATCCAATTTACTTTCCAACTAGTCACTGAAATTGTCACTAAGTAGTCCTTTAAGCAAACCAAGCCAATTTTACCATGCAATGTCCAAGTTTAGAGTAAAATAATGACATCATATTTGGAGCTTAAAAAATCTCTTTAAAGCTTCATAATATTTTACGATAATATTAACATTAGAATATGTTTTAAAATATATTTACAATATATATAAAAATACCTATACTTTCATAAGAACTAATGTGTCAAAAATACCTCAAAAGTAGAAACATTGGGGCCCAGTAAAAGTACTAAAAATGCTTTTACTTCTCTATGGTACTTTTTATGGTAAAAAATATTATTTTTTTGCTTATATTTTATCCACAATAGTCATAGTAGTAGTTCCATGAGGTAAAAGCACCAATGCTACTTTTCTTTTGTTATGTCACTTTTGATCTATCATCACTAAAGCCAATTTTTTAGCAGTATGACTACCTATCGTTGCCTACTTCATCATGAATCTTATCCCATCAATTTAATTTCTAGTTATTACCATTTGACTAACTAGTAAACTACCAATCATACCTTTTTGATTGGTATTTACATTCCCTCTAACTCTAATTAAATTCTAGTCAAATCCATGCAAGTTGTAATCAAGCCTACTTAGTCCCATGCTATTTCACATAACATACCTTGCTCGTTCAACCCATAAATATTCCATGTATTCCCCAAGGAGGCTTGATTTGTCTATAAAACCATCCCTTTGGTAGGTCTTTGGGAGAGTAGGGAATCTTTAATGCACTAGCATACTATTGGAATTGCTCTAAAAGCTTCTCTTCCATGTTGACATTCTACTATAATACCAAGCCTTAGATATCTTAAATATTTTCTTCCATGTTGATATTCTACTACAATACTACTAGGACTTAGATCTCTCAAAGTCTCTCTAGATCATAAACCACTTTTTAGTAACATGCACCAAGAATCCAATCAACATTTGAGTACATAATCAAGTAATGCATGGTTATATTGATTGGTAAAAAGTATGACCAATAGTTTTGGGTTATATCTACTTTTCCTTTTTCAAATTCATTTAGCATTTTATCTTTTAAATTATCTTATTTGCATTTGAATCTTTTGCATATTTATACTATTTAGTATCAATTATTCCCTTTCAATTTGCATTCTTTTTAACATTTAATCTCAAGAATAAAGGTTTGATCTTTTCAAGCAAGGAAGCCTACTAATCCTTGTCAAAACTAGTCAAACCCCTCTATGTTGATCACTCATTTTATTTATCTCTATTTTTAGATTTATGTTTTCTATAACTATAGTCAAAAGCACCATATAAGAGCAAAAGTGTCATAATTTTTTGCTTATGTTGTTGTTGCATAGAACTTATGCCGATGGTCCTACTCGATGCTTCTATGTGGAGCTTCTTCTCCAACTGAGAATCAAGTGTAGAATTTTTGGGTTTTTGTCTATTTAAATCTCGAATTTCTAAATATGCTATGTTTAGAAATTTAGGTTTGTAAAGAAATTTTACAAAAGGGATAGAAATTCAAATTTTTATTATAAAATTATAAAGGAGATAAATTTGGGTTGCAATCTCTGCATTAGGCATGGTATTGGAGGGTTACATGGTTGTGTCATAGGATAAATTATTTGTTACATCATTTCTTAGATCATTGTTTGAAGATAAAAGGAATTTTGTTCATTTTGCAATCATTCAAATAAGAAAAAATCATAGATATTAAGCAATTGAGTATTTTGCATCATTTTCTCATTAAAAGGTAAAAATAAACTTGTTTAATTTTTGTAATAATTCAAATTGAAGAATCATATGGGACATGTATATGCATTCTTGCATATTTGTTTAGCGTATCTTAGCTTAAAAGTCATGTTTTGGCATTTGGATAGGTAGGAACTTAGAGAAAAATTGTTGCTTCCTTGAAAGCCCTAAGTGTTTGTGAATTAACCCATCAAACTATCTCCTTAGGCTTCACAAAATGTCCTCTAACCTTAAGTGTGATCCAAGGTGAAATAAAGAACTGCAATTGGAAACACCCTTGCTATTAGCATATTTTACCATACACACGTAGAAAGCAATACATACAATATAAGAAGTTCTTCTATGTTCCAAATAGAAAAGACTACATTGTAATGGATAATAAAATAGTAGATATAAAAGGATATTTATATCCAATTACGAGTGGCCTTTAAATCAAGGTTAAAAAATTGATCTATTAAATAACTAATTTTATAAAAATACCTATAAAAGTTAAAATATATATATATATATATATATATATATATATATATATATTATAATATAAAATGTAAAAAAAAAAACTTATACATACAACGACAATGCAGAACCATTACATGTTTCAACAATCTGTTAAAGGTAAAAATTAATGGTATAACACATTCAAGAAGAAGAATTAATGGTATAACACTTTCTTTCAATCAAGTGTGGCTGGTAAAAATGCAGACAGAGAACCATATCCCTTTCTATCTTATATCTTGACGTTTATAGCTTTGCAAACGGAAAGGTCCATTTAACTGTATTAGATCGTTTATTTAATTTTAATTTTGTAACCACAAAAATCGAATCTTTATTCAAATCAATATCCAGATTGTTTGCCTCGGTTTTCGACCACAATTTTCAAATGTATCTCAAATATGTCTGTGCAGATGGATATCTTCACCGCATATGACTTTCTTTTCATTTATGAAAGTCAGCGTAAATTCTATTCTCTGTGGAAAGAAGTTTATTAAAACTTTTAAAACGCTTTCACCGCTTATGGAAGAGGCTTATTGGCACTCACATTCAATGATTGCAACAGGAGGACTTGTATGTAATATGTATCGTTATTTTGATCGAACTTTTCTACCATTCCATTAAATTTTGGTGAAAATGGTTCTCAAATAACCCAAGGGGAATACATAAATGAATGGAATGTATCGCACCAGCGCTGCCATGCGTCCACCGATAAACTGAATATTAATTAGGTCGAGTGGAAAAATCGTCGAGGAATGGTGTTTTGCCTGTTTTGACTAGTAGCTTGGTCAGCTTCGATGGTGATGGTAATGGTGTTCTGTGGCAGCCTGCCAGCCACTTGTGTGTGGATAGAAATCTGACAGTTCTGGTGAGATCCTGTTAGCTTGGCCTCCTGATTTTATTATCGATCTTCACCTAAGTTCTAATCTTGGCCTCCTGATTTTATTATCGATCTTCACCTAAGTTTTAATCTAAGTTTCCATTTTTATGTAACACTTCATCCTTTGAATTGAGAAAATAGACGAGCGTAGAAGTAAGATGCCTCATGCCATCCTTATTCCCCTTCCTGCACAAGGCCACATTAATCCCATGATGCAACTCGCTTGGAAGCTTATCAAGGATGGATTCCTCATTACTTTTGTGAACACGGAGTTCAATCACCGACGCATACTTCAGGCCAACAACGAGAACAAATTTATGCAGGACAGCTGCAACATGATCCGAATGATGTCCGTTCCTGATGGATTGCCGCCCGAGGACAGTCGGAAGGACTTCGTGAGGCTGTTGCAGGCATTAGAATATAGCATGGGTCCTTCTGTGATTCACAACCTTATTCAGGAGATCAACCAGAAAGAAGAGGAAGAGCACAAGATCACCTGTGTAATAGCAGACTACTGGTTCTGTTATGGATTACACGATGTAGCAAAATTCCATCACGTTTCTCTCGCTGCATTCCATGCATCACCTGCTTATATATGTGCCCTTCGCTGCTCCAGTTCCAGGCTTGTCTCTCTTGGGTTTCTTCCTTCAGATGGTAAGACAAACTCTTGTTATTTTTTAATTTTTTTTTGTTTCGGTTTCCAATTCATTTGCTCTGAGACAAATAGGGTTGTTTTGTTATTGAAGGAATTCCAAAGGAGGATAAGATAGTAAAATATCTTCCCTCCATGCCACCGCTACATTCTCGATGTGTTCCATGGTTGTTTGGAGGTGAATACATGTTTAAATTGGGTATTCGCATTGGGGAAGCTCTTAGACAAATCAAGTGGATCCTAATCAACTCAGTGTACGAGTTAGAAGCTCCTGTAGTGGATGACTTCTCCAAAGAAGTGGGGACTTATCCAATAGGTCCTTTGATTCCTTACGAGTTTCTGAACGGGGAGACCACAACAAGGAAGATCGGCACGAGCTTCTGGGCAGATGAAGTGGACTGCTTACGGTGGTTAGATAAACAGGCTGCTCAATCTGTGATATATGTATCCTTTGGAAGCATTGCGGTTTTTAGTGAAAGACAAGTGGAAGAGCTCGCTCTGGGTCTGCAGGCCACCCGAAGGCCATTTCTGTGGGTTGTTCGGTCGGATCTGGTGGATGGAACCAGGTCTGCTCTCCCTTCGGGGTTCTTGGAACATGTTGGAGAACGGGGCTGTATAGTGTCTTGGGCTCCACAGGCAAGTGTGTTATCCCATCCCTGTGTGGCGTGCTATGTCACGCATTGTGGGTGGAATTCTGTAGAGGAGAGCATCACCATGGGAGTGCCCATGCTCTGCTGGGCTTATTTCGCAGACCAGTTTATTAACCGCACATACATTGTGGATGTCTGGAAAGTGGGATTGCCTTTGAACGCCAACAAGGATGGAATTATAGATAAGATGGAGTTTACCAATGCTGTAGAGAGATTACTAGTAAAGGAAGAAGGTGTCACCATCAGAAAGGAAGTGAACAAATGGAAGAAAATTGTGAGAGATGCCGTCCAGGAAGGAGGAACGTCATACAACAATTACTGCTTATTTGTGGACGCCGTGAAGAACAAGATTAATTGACTGAGCTGTGAAGTCCAATTTCTAGTGTTGATAATGAGATAACGTTGTATTATCAAGGTGCCTGTTAAGCGTGGTTGCTATAAAACTGATGTGGGGTCGGGGAGATACGGTAGCGGAGATACAAAAGATTATTCTAGATTATCTAAGATTTAATTCTTAAATTATTTGGAGTTTTAATAATAATATAACTTATGTTATTAGCAAAATAAAGATTTTAAAATCTTGTAAGTATTAAATGTCATAAAAATGTATTTGTAGTTTAATATTTGGAAAAGGCGTTTAAACTATTAATAGTTTGGATGACTTGTTTCTAAGGCATGTTTGAAGTCCATAAGTTATTTAAAACTCTATTTAGAATAATTGTTCAAAAAAAAACTTGCAAGAGTAAATAAATTATTTAAGATGAAGAGGAAGAGTCCTCAATGTAGATACAAAGTGCGTATATATCACCACCTTATCATATTGTCAAACAACTTGGGTATGGAGAAATTTAGAAGATTTATAACAATAATGGGATAATGATTTGAAAAGTAGAAAAGTAGTATTCTATACGTATAGAGAGGGGTTTATTCATTGAGATTATAGTCACTACTAAATAATCTAACGTACCTACTTTATTATATTGTCATTTTATAACCATAAATTGCATATATATTTTTAGTTCATAATTTTATATGGTGTTATATTTTTTGCACTACAATCATTTATTAGGATTGTCAAATTAAATAAAAGAATAATAATGATTATTAGTGAATTCAATTGATTACTGTTTGTCAAGTTAAGATTATTTTAAATAAATAATTATATGTTTTATTTAGAATAATTATATTTTGCATATTGATCATAAATTCAATGTCTAATTAATTCTAACATCAAGATAGGTACAAGATAATGAAAAAAAAAAGATAATATGATTCCAACCCAAAAAATATGGTTGTTTAAGGGAATGGTTCATGTCATTTAGACTTCAAATTAGAGTATAATATAGTTGAAGATGAATTGTAGTATTTTAAATCTAGTTTTTAGTCTTCAAACTAAAGTATAATATAGTTGAAGATCAATCATAGTATTTTGAATCTAGTTTTTAGATATATATTATTTTTCATAGTTTTTAAGGGAAATTAACTCAATTCATCAATTATAAATTTGGAGATATTTTTTTGAAAAAACACACATTTCCTATTTTCCAAGGTAAGTTTAAAGGAAGAATTTTGTATTAATATTTTGTATGAAAGTGAATGATATCCTTGAATCATATGTATTTTTTAATAGCATTTTATTTATTTATTTATTATGAATTGCATAACTTAATAGGAAGCCACCTTTTTTTTTTTTAAATAAAGGGGTAAAAAATTATTGATAAAAAGTCTGGATTACAAAGTACAACTAAGCCCCCATCCAGGACTCAAATAAGCAACAAGACAGGCTAAATCACCAGACAAGGTCAACTCCCAAAGAAAACCAAAAAAAAAACAAACCACATTAAGTCTGAACATCCTTATGGATCAACTCCCGTAGGTGTTGAGAATCCCCAAACGGGAGACTCTCCCAGTTATCAATACTTTGTCCTGAATAAAACCACATTCGGAGAATGAACACGAATCAAATCACAAACAACTTTTTGTCTGGGGATGCTGTTCAACCCCCTTACATTCCATGAAAGTATAATCATTTTTGGGGGTTATAAAAATGGGAGTCCAATGTTCTCACCAAACCCGACTCTACCAAAGTCTCCCCCATTAACTTAATTTTATCCTGGTCTTTCTTTCGACCCACCTTCATATTCTTATCTGAAGCATTTTTTTTAATTATTTTATGCTGCAATCCCAGCACCGTAGGAGTTTTACAGTCCATGGATGACTGCATCAGTTGCTGGGTAGGAGAGGGCACATCTAAATCTGTGCCATTTTCTAAGATAACTTCATTTCCAGGGCTAGGGCCAACCATATCACCTATACTAAAAACCAAAGCCCTTTGTTCTTCATTTAAACCCCCTGTATCTGGTTCCCTTGGTTCCACCTCATGAAGAGACAACTGATTTGGTCCTGTTATATCTATAATAGGTAGCGATGTTTCAGGTATCTCCATGCACCGATCAAGATTCTCTAGAATTTCAAAACGATTGAGCTGAGCATCTGGCTGGTTATCCTTAATGTCTCTTTTTGCCTTTCTTCCTTTGTTTTGAGGTTTTACCGTAACAAAGCCTTCCTTATCCTGATCCCCCTCCTTTATCGAGGATTTTACTTTATCCATATTTTGTACAGCTTGAGAGGGCCCAGGATTTGAAGCCACATGTAGGACAAACTTAGGGCATTTTCTTTGTAAGTGGCCATATTCATGGCAAATCCGACAACGAAATGGAAGAGCTTCATAGTCAATTTTTTGAACCCATGTGGTTGATCCGAACTGTATTTCAATAGAATCTAGAATAGGAATTTTTAAATCAATTTCAACATAGATACGGGCAACAAAGATTACCTTTTTATCCAGTGTCTGTCCTGACGGCCCAACCGGCTTCCCAAGTAGAAGGGCAATCATATGCAAGATGTCATTTCTCCAAAATTCCAAGGGTAGCCATTAAAGCCGAACCCACATTGGAACCCGTGACAGTCACTCCTCTGATGGGTTGAAACCCACATGCCAGGGTTTAAGAAAGAGTCCTGCTTGGTTATAGAAATAGGGACCTCCTTCAAATGCTTTGTTACGATCCGCAAGACAAGAAAAAACCACCATAAAATAGTTGTTTGCACTCAACATCACCTCCACATCACCTTCAAGGTTCCAAGTCTTCCTAACCCAAGCCTCCACAAAGGGAAGAGAAATTCAGATGCCCATAAATTTACCAATAAGCGCATGTTTGGTTAAATACTCCACATCTTCTGCCACCGAGTCTGGTTGAAACACTAGAACCGGTCTAGCTTCACATCGTTCCAAACATCCATTGTTATTTAACAAGCGATTCCTAGCATGCAATGCGAAATCCTATTCCTTCTAATAATTTTTAAAAGAAATACCATCCCTAGCATGCACGCTCTACGACGGACCTGATGCCATCACTACATTCCTCCAGCTTGTTCATACCTCCTCCGAAACTCGTTACCATCCCCGCAGAGCCCACGCGATAGGTCTCAAAAAATTCCAAGCAAAGTAGCTTTCCTCATCAAACCCTGGCAGAGCAAAAAACTTTTTTTCTAATGTTTCCATAGGAAGCCACCTTAAGGTGACCAAAAATAATATATTTTTTTATTTTTTACATAACAATATATAGAGCAATTAGATGGACTTTTAACTAGTAAATATTCTTAAAGTTATATACAAAATATTATGTATTAAGATTATAAATAAAAAAATAACATCAAATAAATATTAAATTAAAATAGTTGGAAATTAGTCCACAAGTTGAAGCAAAATTCTTTGAATCAATATTTATAATATTATTATATTTCAAGAAAATTATGGAAGCTAAGAGAAAACTTATAAATTATTTTTTAAATTATTTTAGGCCTAAAAATGCAGTAGGGTTGGATTTTCAAGACTAATCCCAAAATTACTTTGTATGTAAAATAAATGTCTACTAATTATATCTTAAACATAACATATACACACCATAAAACATGTGCTTTCATAATATAGTCATTCTGAAAAACACAAGTTGTGTCATTAACCATAAATGAAATTCATGGTCAAAGGATTCTGGGTAGATTTATGTGCATGTCTTTCTATAACATGTATAAACTATTGAATGCAATAATATTATAACTACCAAGACTATATTTTATTTTAGTATGAATCAAATGCATCATTGGAGCATAATGTTGAAATCTTTAAAGGAATTTATAACAAAATTTTGACAATCATTTAATTTGATTTTGAAAAGCAAGTTTGTGATTATTTGTATGTAATTTGACATAAGTTTTTAAAACCATTTGAGTGGAATTTAGAATAATTTTGGAACTCATTTGTGTTTCAAGGATTTTTTTATTAGGGTAAAAACAAGATTTTGAATGGGCCAAAACCCTTTATAACATAAAGTTAACCCATCAACTATACAACTATCAAGGGTAAGTAGCCAAAAAATCCCATGGATGCAAGACAAATAGTATCCATATTGGACCCTAATTAGATGTAGTCCTCCCTCATGAAATTTTCTAAGTCCTCATGGACCACCCATGGGGGATTTCATCTCCTATCCTCTTCTTTAATACCACCAAAGTTTACCAACTAATATTTTGGTTTGTTACCTTATCTAAAGACATGAATAAAGTCAAATTATTAAAAATGCTTTACAATATCTCTAATATCTTGCACAATGTAATCAATTTGCCAATTTTATTCTCCCTCCTTTTTCAAAATATTGGTAATATTCAAGGAGTTTCCTCCAAAGATAATTTTTTTAGCACCCATATCCTTAGTTATCTCTACACCCAGATGTTATCCCCACCAATCTACCTTGATTTTCCCTCATAATTACTCTTGCTTCAACCTTACCTAGATTACCTTTGCATGCCCCATATAAATTTAACTTCAACCATTCATCTTGAGGTGGTTGTCATTTTACATTAGTTCTAACCTAAGAATTTCCCTCTCCACCACTAATGAGTTTCAAATTTCATGCCTAATCTATCATAGTCTCTTCAGTATTCTTTGGCTAGGTACTTGATAGATTTTAATTATCCTATAAAAATGGATGATACTTCTAAAACGTCTCACTATTGACTATTTTTCCCCTCTAAAAATTCTCTTGTTCCTCTCTAACCATACTCCCCTGAGATAGAATCAGGTTCCAAATTAAATTAAGATGAGGATCGAAAAGGGGTTATCCCACTATTGTATCCATAAAACCATATTAGAAGGCATCATCCAAGATATACCCATCCTGTAGATAAGGAGATGTAAAATGTTTAGAGCGTAGAGACTATAGACACCCAATTTTGACACACCAGTTGCGACTTCCCAAAACTAGATCTAAACTTCACAAAACATCAATTTGGTCATTCCCCATCATTTTGGGTATCAAATTTCACCTTTACCAAATTTACCACTCTAACCAAATTTTCTAGTGGCAAATTTAGCAAGTTGAGTGGTAAATTTGGCAAAACTACAAAATCAACATGTTAGCTAAAATCAGTCTTTTAACATATATGCCACCTCTATGGTGAATTTGGCCAGTGGTGAATTTTGTAACTTTTCAAAATTCAAACTGATCAGAATATTATTTTATTCCTTACTAAATTCACCACTCAAGACCAAATTCGCTACACTTGTGGTGAATTTGGTAAACATTGATGAATTTGACAAGAGCGATTAATAATATTTCAAGCAAACCAATTGGGTATGGATTGAACCTCCTTTCACCTCTACCATTGATCCCACATGCTCTAAGAATGAATAATATTAATTTGTTTGAATTGGTATTATCCATCAATTCCCTCTAAGTCCCATCCTAAATCCTATTTAAGGAGGTCATTGGGTAAGCATTCTCCACAAAATTCCACAATAGCAAAGCTTTGCCAAGATTTCTAAGTGCTTCCTTCTTCCATAGAATTCTCTATTCTCAAGTTTTCTACAAGTTTCCAACCTTCTTTCATGTTTTTGGAGCCATATTACAAGCATTTGTGGAGGGCAACTAGGCAAGGCAAGGAGGTTTGATGGCAAGGAGATCTCCATCCTAAGAAGGGGCCATAGCAAGGTGAAATCTAGAATAGCTATTTACTTAATTTTCTTATTGTATTTGCATTTTAGTTTCCTAATTTTAGCTTTGCATGTTGACTAACTCCATTTACTTGCTTTCATTTCATTTCTCCTTGCATATTTATCATTATTGATCTTACCCTTGTTTTGTAGGTCTTAACATCTTTGTTTGTATGTATGATCTTAAGGATTTTTAGCATCCATTATCACTGCTAACCCCTATTTTTGGTCTTATCTTATTTTACATTCATATCATCATTACATTTTCTTTCTAATCCTTTATTTTTTAGGGTTTTCATCATATATCCTTTGCATATTTTAGGATAAACTCCTTACTAAATATTTTATCTATAGTAATTCTACCTTATCTACAATATACTAACTTATTTTATATTTCTCCATGCTATCTTAATTTCATGTATTAAGAATTTTTACATTATATTTCATCTATTCAAGTGTTTCAACAATATCTCTTTTCATTTCATGTATTTATGCATAAATTTATCTTTAAGTAAAAAATTCATTATAACTTCAGCATTTATATGCTAATTTTATTTCATTAAGTTAAATTAGTTACTTATTAAATTTTATAACATCTTAACATCTAGTTTTTAGTTCACTGTACTTTATTTTAATCAAAACTTGGTCATATTTACATATTACCCATTCATTTTAAGTTTTGGGAGTTTATGGGTATATTTCACTAATTCCTCTAGTCTACCATTGTATCTTGCTATATTAATTTATCTTGAGACTCTAAAAACCTATTATAGATACAAATTCACCACTCCTATGGTGAATTTTGCAACCATAATAATATAATTAAATTTACCACTCAGACCAAATTTGCTAGTGGTAAATTTGGTAGACATAGTGGTGAATTTGGCAATAGGCCAAATTCCACTCCAAGAGGTAAGCAAAACCATTTTTTTCATCAACAAGGGGTTTTATAAGATATGGAATATAGTATACCATATCATTACACTCAGAAATATCCCTCAAATTAGACCATTTTAATGTTTTTCAAGTTTTTATGCAAATTTACCAAATTCACCACCCTTGTCACTTGATCCTTCTATAGCTCTCTAATGTCATTTTATCTATGTTTTTTTTCTATTTTTTGCTATTTTGAAACATAAATCACATCTATTTTGGCAAATTAAGGAATTCTAGTTAGAAAACCTAAATTATTTACAAAACCTTACAATTTCTTCACAAAATGCTTTAGTTTATTTACAAAATACTAAAATACTAATCAATTAGGGAACCCTAGGATCGATTTTACCATTTCCTTCATATTCAAGTATTTAGGCAAGAAACTAAAAAGCATATAATTGCATTAGGCTAGATTATATTATTACATTTCTCCTTGTATGCCATGAAATTAAAATCTCCTTAGTCTAGTGCATTCATAACTTTAAGTCTATATACGTTAGCTCTTGTTTGCTTGCATTTGTGTGATTTAAACTAAGCATTACATTTTAGATGATTCTTTATGATTTAGGTTCAAATAACAATTAAGGCTCGATAAAGATTCAATATTAATAGAGATACAAAATCCCTACGTTTTTTTCTTAATTGAACTCATAAACACCACAAAAACAAGCATTGCACCAACCTTCATACAACCATAGAAAAAATTATCTAATTAGGAGTCTAGTTGTGTTGAGAATTTTTATATCCTCGAGATATCATTTGGATAGAGGTCCTCTAGTGGGGAAGCAAATATTCTAACAAATCTCCCCCATGCACACTTGATATTAATTAGTCTTAAAGGAAAAATAACACAAGGTTTTATTATTGTCTACGTAAATTGGTGAACCTAACATGAACACTTCCTTTTGCATTAACAAAGATAAAAGTTTATTAAACTTAAAAAGACCATCTAATTTGTTTTCTTAGTTTACATCTCATTAGATTAAGATAACAAGAACATAACCAATTGTTAATCCTACTAGGGGAAGGATAACCACACCTTGAGTAAAGAAAGCAATCTTCTTTGGTAAGTATATTACGATGGATTAATGGGAGTCATAAAGAGGGTTTCTTACTTAGGTGACATAAGGATCTCAAACATCTTCTCTTATTTCCTATAAATACTCTAGAAACAAAACTTTAATAAGTTAACCCCATTTTTGAAGCATAGTCTTCAAAGCCATGTCTCAACATCCTTATAACACCCAAAATGAGGGTGTACCTATTACTTCCCAAGAAGGATCATCCTATAAAGGACAAATAGAACTAGAAGTAAACCCTTGGTCACATCAAGGACTTAGGGAACAAGAAAAAATTGTTGAAAAAAATTATCTTCAAACTTTATACCATGTTAGAGATTATATCAAAAGAAACAAGGATATCATTTTATATGTTCTTAGATATGAACTTAGAAAATAAGTGAAAGTGGAATCCACCACAATGCACAAAAATATAGGACATTCCAATAAACAATCAAGTGCCACTCAAATTAAGAAAATTCAAAACAACTTGGAAAGTCTCAATGTGGCTATGACACAACCTACTAATTCTACAACACCTCCTACTTTATCCATGGAAATGCCCGCTTCAAGAAATCATTTTCTAATATTTCCTAGTGAAATAACTAATTCTACAAATCCCTTTTTTTCTCTCAACACGAGATCTAGTTAAGTCCCTCCCATCATAACAAGAAATCAAAATGCTTCAAATCTTACAATTTACCTTTTATGACTCAAACCTTCACTCAATCACAAACTCCATTAAATGATATTAAAAATATCAATACCAAAATTTTAGACTTAAAAAAGAGAGATGCCAAGTTTAAAGAACTTGAGCATCAAATTTCCTCCCTTAAAGGAACATCTAAAATTAAATATTCCTTTTAAGAGTTCTATAATAAACCTTTAGATCCCAAAATTATTAATCACCCCTTTCCAAAGAACTTTAAAACTCCCAAGTTTAAAATGTACAATGGAAAAGAAGACCCTATCAACCATATAAGGCTATTTCAAATAGGTTGTAGTGACATCAATCATGATGAAAAACTTCTCCTTAAGTTATTACCTAAAAACCTTAGTGGTTTAGTCCTAGAATGATACTTCTAAATACCTCATAATTCCATCAAGAAGTTCAAAGAATTTATGAAAGCCTTTGTTAAGCAATTTTCAATCTACATAGAAGATAAGGTTACCATAGATGACCTTTATCAACTTCAACAAGGTAAGAATGATAAATTATCAGATTCTTGGCCAAGTGGAGAGGTCTTGTAGAAAAACTTCAATATATTCACCCTCTTAAGGAACACTTACATATTTTCATACGGAACATTCACAAAAAATTATCATATCCCTTGGATATGATAAACTTAATATATTTCAAATAAGCCATCGACATGGCTAAAAGAGTAGAGGCCATCCTCATAATATGAGGTAAATTCAAATATAACAAGAAATAATATGAAAATGCCTCTAACAAGGGTTAATAAAAAAATAAACATGTTGTAGAAGACGGTGTAACTTATTCTCGATAAAAAAACAACATAAAAACTTTTAAAATTACTCCTCAAAAGTTAATTATCTAAAAGGAGGAAAAAATTCAAAGGTAATATACCAACACGGGACAAAGCCAAACAACCATGTTAAAAATAATCCTTGAATCAAAACTCATAGAACTTCTTCCCGTTAGACCTTGGTACTTATCAAAAGGAGCATTCTTTTGGTATAAGCAAGACCAATACTATGACTACCACCAAACATGACATACTACCAATAAATGTAGGACCTTAAATAATATTATACAAGACCTCTTTAAGGAAAGAAAAGTGGCAATTAATTAACCACAAAACCCTAATAAAGGTATGTGAATATTTTAAGATCCTCTACCAACGCACAATAAAAAATCAACTAATTTTTTAGGTGATATTCGTCTATCAAAATATTCCCACACTATAACTAGATAACAAGTAAAGAACCAATATTTGGATCAACCTTCGTTGGTTGTCCCAAAGGTAAAAATCAATGTTCCTAATAAATCACCTTTGGTGACTTTTTAAAACACCTTGCATACATTCGATCCTCATCAATAATTAGAGGAGGTACCCACAAATATTTTCGTCTTACAACTGCTAAAAACATCACCTGCTCATAGGAAAATATTACTAAATCTCTTAAGTGAACAAGAAGTTCCTCAAGACATATCTCCAAATTATATCACCATCATGGTCAGGTTAAATGGAATAAACAATGCTATCCTAGCATTTCACAAGGAAGACACTCCTCTCGAAACCATATCAGGGATTCCCCTCTCTATATCATAACTCAAATAGGTGAGCGATAAATATATCAAGAGAGTCCTAGTAGACAACGAATCAGCCTTAAATATTTGTAATGCCAAAATTTTATGAACTTTTATCTTAATAGAAAATGACTTACAAAAATTGAAACTCATTATTAGAGCTTTCAATAATGAAGAACGTGAGGTAACATGCACCATAACTTTACCTATCAAAATAGGGCCTTGTATCTTAAATAATCTCTTTTATGTCATATCATGTGATGTAACTTATAACATGATCCTCGTAAGACTATGGATACATGCTATGAGGGTGGTACCCTCTACCTTACATCAATGCATTAAATACGAATATCAAGGAAGGGTCATCCATGTTCCTGGAAACCCGAAACCTTTCAACATGTGTAACTCTATAGACTTACAAGAGTTAATCTCTATCCCTCCATAAAATTGACAAAGTTAAATGATCAACCAAAAGAAAATAAATAAAAGGAAATATTAGAGGAACCCCTTGTAGACTTAGAGGAAACTCCCTAATCATATTTTTCCAATAATAAAGTTAACCAAATTTGTTGAAAACTAGACCCTTTCATAGAACTAGCAAGAATGGCCTAGTAGAAAGAGACTAAAAGTCCAAATAGTATCTTGTACTTTCATCCATGGAGGAACTACCTTCGATGAAAATATCCAAGATTGCAACCTTATGCCTAGTGAACAAACCTACGCTACATGTTACATGTCACTTGCATTTCCCATATTCAAACAAATGCTTGTTGATATGGGTTATTAAGTAAAGTGCCTATGTCGCTATGAGAAAGGTATTAAAGAACCTTTAGAAGTTGTACCTTGGTTGGAATGATGCGGTATTGGATTTATCTCTTACAAAAATGAACCCTCTCTTATATCAGGAGAAGAGGATGAGGATGACTACTCTAAGTCAATAAATGGTTATCAATGGGACAGAGAGGATGAAAAGTAACTATGGTCACTCCTCAATCAAACACCCCATAAAATTGTACGATTTGGGAGCATTAATATGTTATATTTAGTCTAGAAATAAGCCATTAACTTTTACTATCCCATGGGGGACATTTTGCTATCAAAGGGCTATGACATACATAATTCATAACCTCATGCATAAAATAGTAGAATACTATGTGGATGACATAATAGGATGATCTCAGAAAAGAAAAAAACATGAACCAGACCTTAGATGCATCTTTCAAAGACTACGATACTATAAAGTTAGAATAAAATCCTTAAAATATATTTTTGGGGTAAAATCAGGAAAAATACTTGGGTTCATCATATCTTGTGATGGTATTGAAATTGATCCCTCTAAAATTGTAGCTATAAAAAACATGCTACTACTTAAAAACTTGATTGATTTACGAAGCCTTAAAGTAAATTACAAGTAATTCATAGGTTTATATCACAATTTGCAAATAAATATCAACCTTTCTCCAAATTATTGAATAAAGGAGCTAAATTTAAATGGACAAAGGATGTCAAGAAGCCTTCAAAATCCTAAAAAATTATCTCTTAATGCCACTTGTCTTGGTTCCAATAAACCTAAATCAATTATTAGTACTATATATAGATGCTACTAAATATGCCTTAGGAGCCTTCTTAGCACAATAAAATAAACAACATCGAGAGAGAGCAATCTACTACATTAGTAGAACTCTAGTAAACTGTGAAACCCATTAGACACCATTAGGGAATATTTTCCTAGTGGTAGTCTTCCCATATCTTAAAATAAGATATTATATGCTTAGTCAAAAGACTTATGTATTATCAATGATAGGTCCCCTACATTACCTTATTTCAAAGCCTTACCTATATAGTAGAACTACAAAAAGGGTTATAACTCTCAGTGAATTTGACATAGAATTCATAAATCAAAAATCACTCATAGGGCAAGTTATAGCAAATCAACTTGTTGCATCCCCTTTAGAATAAGAACACTCTATAATCATCTCTTTCCCTGATGATTTGGATTCATTAATAGAAGTCCATGAACTTGAAACATGGGTCTTGTACTTCAATGGATCTAGATGTGTAAAAGGTGTGAGGGAATGAATCATCCTTCTCACCCCGTAATAACAAATCATCCCACTATCCTTTAAAATTTGTTTCTCATGCACCAAAAATATAGCTGAATGCGAAGCACTTATTTTAGGTCTTAGAACCACAATAAAATTGAATATCAAAACATAACGGTATATGGTGATTCAACCTCATCAGGATTTGCAATTAGTAAATTTTACATGAATCACTTTACAAGGTAAGAAATTATTTCATGATGATCGATGGTGGACATATTATAAAACATAAGCAACTGAAAGAACATTTCACTTTGGTATGGAAAGCTAAAGGTGGAAAATTTTAAAGGCTTTCACAAGTTCAAAAATATAATACTCAAGAAGCTTTAAAAAAAGTTCTCACATTAAAAGTTGGGGGAACAACAAAGGTATATATAATTTTTAATAGTTACCTTAAAAGAAAAATAGAATTCATCATTATTTTATTTGAAAAGAAATAGTCCAAGGAGGGAAAAATAATTTCACTTTTATTTTCCTTTTTCTCAATGAGACGATTTTCATGCAACTTGAAGTAACATCTAAAATATGATTATTGGCATATATATTCTCATTGAAAAGCTTTTTTGAGGATGATTCGATGACAGATAAATATTATTTTTTTTGTAAATGATTCCTTTGGCTATTGGAGCACTAAATTTCTTTTTGTCCCATTGCCATATATTAAGCGAGAACAAATATGATGCCTAGAAAACCAAACTCAAAATATAAATTGATTTTGAAGAAGTATGACAAGTTATAGATGAACCATTACCCGTCCTACCATAGAAGGTGGAGATCAAATAAATTTTGATAAGGAAGACAAAAATGTAAGATTAATCATCATGTTAGGAGTACCAAATGATGTACAAGCATACTTTTGGGATTTAACCATGACCAAAGATGCATGGGAGAAGCTACAAATATTTTTTGATGTAAATAATCAAATCAAATTATGTTTCTCTAGAGCTATCTCTATTGCTTGAAGATGAAGAGTAGAGAGAAACTAGAATATTTCATGAGGAGAAAATATAAGTTAGGAGAATCATTTCAAGAATTATGGAACTAGGTATTTTACGAAACATTAGTTCTATTTTTTTTGAGATTTCTCCCTTAAAAATAAAATATTTTTGTGACAACATTGAATATCATTAAACAAACACCAATATTTGAAAATCTAGTGAACCTACTTCAAAAAATAAAAGCCTTGCATATAGTATATGAAGAATACAAATTTCTTCTTACAAATTAAAAAAAGAAAACAACCATTTAGAAAAGGCAGAAGACCTATACAATGCTTTGAATAGAGAAATATCTTTCAAGGATATAAAAATTAGAGGAATGATTACCAAATAAATATTTATTACACATAAAAAAAATGTGAAATTTATGGTATAAATGGTCACACAATGAAGGAATATTGACACAACTCATTAAAAAATGAATCCCCTTCATAAGATATGAACCATAATTAATATATGTCATCACAAAACAAGACAAATCAACATTGAAAAAGGAAATTCAAAATGGAAAAAATCAAGTTAAAGGAGGGGAAGAAAAATACCAAGAAGAATAAGAACATGTGTTTGTTGCATGATCATAGTCAAGACAACACAATAATGTTTGGTATGACTTCAAAGCAACCAAATAAATGATAAGTCAAGAAACTTGATTCCATTCAAATTTTTAAACATGAAGTAATGCAACTAGGGACATCAAGGACCAATTTGAGTAGGAAATTTAAAAAAATTAAGCACCTAAGAGTGATTCTAAATATGATTCTTCACCATTTGTAGAATAATTTTAAGTAGAATATAACAAATAAAATGAGGAATCAATGCAATACATATTTAAAATTGATCCTTTAATAGCACATCAAAGAAAGAATGAATATATCATATTTCATAAACAACACCTTCTTCAAATGAACAATGCCAAAAGAAAGTAAGTTAAAGGTGATTGATATCACTACATCAAGTGATAATCAAAATATAAAATTGAATCTAATCTGCATAGAAGATATCACAACATACATAAATTATTAGTAACCAATCAATTCAATAATCAACACAGGATGCTTGGTAGCACATCATGTCAAAAATCAAAGGATGTAGGAATACATCATGTATCACGAGAAAAATATTAATTAAATGAATGAAAACATTATGAAGAAGAAAATACAAGGGGTTATTGACCTCACCATGCTAGAAATTGATCAATATAATATTTTACAATAACTCTACATGGTAGGAGAATATTTGGTGAAGATCCTCCACATGAAAATATTAGAGGATGCACATAATTTATGCATTTTACTCTACAATAATTATAAAGTATCGAATGGGTATTTATAACAAGTATTTAGTGGAACCTAACACTCCTAAGCTTTTCTATTAAGTAGTCTACATTGAGAGGGGGAATTTCTCTATCAAATTGCAACATCACCCTTGAAAATTTTATCAAGTCATTAGCCTAGATAAATCTATGACTATGATGTATTAAAGGGTACTAATTATAAGTTATTGCATCACTATCCATGTAAAATAGAAAGTGGTATAGCCACCCATCACAAGGCCTATGCATGCACTATAGGATAGAGGTTGTTGCAAGTTTAGTTAGAGGTTTGCTATACCTAAAATATGAATTCTATATATTTAAGTATCTTCCATATAATAATACAAATCATTGAAGCTTTTATTTCTAACATATCTCTCTCCCTTTCCAACTTTTCCTTCCTATTTCTCTCCCTTTGAAGCTCAACTTTTTATTTGTTTGTCTCCTCATCCTCTAGGTTATGAGATGCCTCCCAAATTTTCATCTACCCTATTAAGTCCTACCTCTCTACCTCTACATTTGATACTTATTACAATAGGGCCTCTTGATCTATATCAAACACTATAAAAGGTCATTTTCTACACTCTCCTCATCTACTATATTTTTTAATAATGGCTAAAGTGGTGTTACTAATAATGAAAACTACCTATATCTGTTCCTCCTCCATGCCTCCTATAGGTACCTCTATAAGATTAAATTAGTCTATTTATATGGCCTTTATAGTTCCTTGCTAGGTATTACCAACCATTATGGCCAAATCCCCTCATACATATGATGATACCCCTTAATCACACCTAGATTGTTATACCTAGGATCCAGGACCATGGTATCATCCTCATCCTACTCTATTAAATTACTAGGATCTAGAAGGTTGTTGAATCCTCTCTTCCATGTGGATATGCTAAACCACACTAACCCCTATAGTACATCCTCTACTCCATCAAATTTTCTTCGTGCCCAATTGAATTTATGTATCTCCCTCATACCCCTCTATCCTATTAACCACCTAACCCAATTTGGGTGGCCACTGTCATCACTTCATACTACAAATAGTTGATAAGGTTGCTATATAACTTGTTCAAGTTAGGAGTCATCAATCATCCTCTTCACTACTCCTTGTTGTATCTTGATCAAATCACCTTAACCTATCTCAAAATATCAATCCCACCTAAAGGCAATAGGTACTTGGCAATAATCCACTCTCTTGAGTACCCTTGGTGGTTGTATGATTACCATATGCTATCATACACACACCCAAATAACTTTGTAGCACATCAAACTATGACCTCATCTTTAAACCACCTAGTAAAGCATCAAATATTGTCATGCAAGTACCATTGGTCCCTAGGAAAATACTACTTGCTCATATTGCATGGCCACAACCATACCCCTCATATCTAGTGATCTACTCTCTTTCTCATGTCCTCAATGAATAATCTTGAGACCAATACACATAATAAAGTAGTTTGCTAATCCAAGTGGCCCCCAATGTAGATGATATCAATGTTAATGCTTGACCACTCTATTGAAAAATTCCCATTCCCTATCAACCTCCATAAACCTCCTATCATGTTCCATCTTGATCACAAACCCTTGATAGGTACTTGGAGGATTCTCTATATGTTCTTTGGAGTAAATATCATATCGCTATGTAAATATAAAAGATACTCATAATTGAGTATCGTCACTTTATCAAAACTATCAATAGTTCTTGGTCAAACTCCACCTAGCATATAAGCTATATGAGATAGTCCCATTGTCACCAAAAGATAATATCACATTCATTCAATAAGCACTAGATAGTATCTAGGGCATGAGGCCATCACTCCTAACACTCTAGAACTACCTATCATTCTTGCATCAAAAAATAAATTAGATGTCAATCATTTCCATCCAAAAAACCAAATATGCAAGCACCATATGGAAGCATTATATAGACACAATAACACTATAAGAATGAAATAGCATGATACATATGCATCATATAACATGATATCAATGCATTATATAGAAGGTCTATATAAATACAAAAGTGTCACATGAATGTGATACCACTGTACAAATGTTCAAAAGTAAAAAATAACCAAAAACATCTCGTCCAATGTGACATTGCCATATGGATGTAAAATTTTTGATTCATCCATATAATATTTGGTTTGGAAATATATGCAAAAGAATAGAATAGTTCTAGTCACTTACTAGTGCCACTATGTCTCCTTCAATTGTGGTACTCGAATGACATTAACGCGATATCTCGATCATCACTACTGAGCCTTCATCTACAAACATTAGCAATCTACTCTCTAAAACTCCTTTCTTTTCCCTCTTATGGTCTAAATTATTACGTATTATCATCCTCGCTCCATTTTTAAGCCTCTTTTTACCTCTCTTCAAACCCTTTAATCCTTTTGTGACTCTTTTACCCATTTAATGCTATTTTTCTATTTTTACGGTCTTTTCGCCCTTTCAAATCATTTTTGGATCCCTATCTAGACTTTCCACACCATCCATATCCATTTTCTCATCCCCACTCCTATGTGGACAATAATTAAATTGAGTTTCCTTGGTACAACTTGGTTTTTTCTCCAAAACTCAAAGGTGCACACTAGGGCATAGATACATTTAATTTATTTTAATTAATTTTTAACCTTTTTATTACTATGATAACTTTTATATTCGGTAAACAAGAGCATTACCATAAAATACTACAATGCATTTTCACACATTTATTTTGTAATTAATGCATAAAAAAGGTAAAATGTAAACACCCAATTTACTTTCCAACTAGTCACTTAAAGTGTCACTAAGTAGTCCTTTAAGCAAACCAAGCCAATTTTACCATGCCATGTCCAAGTTTAGAGTAAAATAATGACATCATCTTTGGAGCTTAAAAAATCTCTCTAAAGCTTCATAATATTTTACGATAATATTAACATTAGAACATGTTATAAAATATCTTTACAACATACATAAAAATACCTATACTTTCGTAAGAACTAATGTGTCAAAAATACCTCAAAAGTAGAAGCATTGGGGCCCCATAAAAGCACTAAAAATTCTTTTACTTCTCTATGGTACTTTTGCTGGTAAAAAATATTAATATTTTTTGCTTATATTTGATCGACAATAGTCATAGTGGTAGTTCCATTAGGTAAAAGCACCAATGCTACTTCTCTTTTGTTATGTCACTTTTGATCTATCATCACTAAAGCCAAGTTTTTAGCAGTTTGACTACCTATCATTGCCTACTTCATCATGAATCTTATCCCATCAATCTAATTTCTAGTTATTACCATTTAACTAACTAATAAAATACCAATCATACCTTCCTGATTGGTAGTTGCATGCCATCTAACTCTAATTAAATTCTAGTCAAATCCATGCAAATTGTAATCAAGCCTACTCAGTCCCATTCTATAGAACCATCCTTTTGGAAGGTCTTTGGGAGAGTAGGGAATCATTAATGCACTAGCATACTATTGGAATTACTCTAAAAGCTTCTCTTCCATGTTGACATTCTACTGTAATACTACCAAGTCTTAGATCTCTTAAAGGCTATCTTCCGCATTGATATTTATCTACAATACTACTAGGACTTAGATCTCTCAAAGTCTTTCTAGATCATAAACCAGTTTTTAGTAACATGCACCAAGAATTCAATCAACATTTGGGTACATAATCAAGTATCCCATGGTTATCTTGATTGGTAAAAAGTACAACCAATAGTTTTGGGTTATATCTACTTTTCCCTTTTCAAATTTATTTAGCATTTTATCTTTTAAATTATCTTATTTACATTTGAATCTTTTGCATATTTATACTATTTAGCATCAATTATTCCCTTTCAATTTGCATTCTTTTTAATATTTAATCTCAAGAATAGAGGTTTGATATTTTCAAGCAAGGAAGCCTACTAATCCTTGTCAAAACTAGTCAAACCCGTCTATGTTGATCGCTCATTTTTTTTATCTCTATTTTTAGATTTATGTTTTCTATAGGTATAGTCAAAAGCACCATATAAGAGCAAAAGTGTCATACATTTTTACTTATGTTGTTGTTGCATAGAACTTATGCCTGATGGTTATACTCGGTGCTTCTATGTGGAGCTTCTTCTCCAACTGAGAATCAAGTGTAGAATTTTTGGGTTTTGGTCTAATTAAATCTCAAATTTCTAAATCTGCTATGTTTGAAAATTTAGGTTTGTAAAGAAATTTTACAAAATGGATAGAAAGTCAGTTTTTTATTATAAAAATATAAAAGAGATAAATTTGGGTTGCAATCTCTGCATTAGGCTGATATTGGAGGGTTACATGGTTGTGTCATAGGATAAATTATTTGTTACATCATTTTTTACATCCTTGTTTGAAGATAAAAGGAATTTTGTTCATTTTGCAATCATTCAAATAAGAAACAATCATAGATATTAAGCACTTGAGTATTTTGCATCCTTTTGTCATTAAAAGGTAAAAACAAACTTGTTTAATTTTTGTAATAATTCAAATTGAAGAATCATATGAGACATGTATATGCATGCTTGCATATTTTTTTGGCGTATCTTAGCTTAAAAGTCATGTTTTGGCATTTGGATAGATAGGAACATAAAGAAAAGTTGTTGCTTCCTTAAAAGCCCTAGATGTTTGTGAATTAACCCCATCAAACTAGCTCCTTAGGCTTCACAAAATAGCCTCTAACCTTAAGTGTGATCCAAGGTGAAATAAAGAACTGCGTTTGGAAACACCCTTGCTATTAGCATATTTTACCATACACACTTAGAAAGCAATACATACAATATAAGAAGTTCTTCTATGTTCCAAATAGAGAAGACTACATTGTAATGGATAATAAAATAGTAGATATAAAAGGATATTTATATCCAATTACGAGTGAGTGACCTTTAAATCAAGGTTAAAAATTTGATATATTAAATAACTAATTTTATAAAAATACCTATAAAAGTTTATATATATATATATATATATATATATATTATACATTATAATATAAAATGTAAAAAAAAAAACTTATACATACAACGACAATGCAGAACCATTACATGTTTCAACAATCTGTTAAAGGTAAAAATTAATGGTATAACACATTCAAGAAGAAGAATTAATGGTATAACACTTTCTTTCAATCAAGTGTGGCTGGTAAAAATGCAGACAGAGAACCATATCCCTTTCTATCTTATATCTTGACGTTTATAGCTTTGCAAACGGAAAGGTCCATTTAACTGTATTAGATCGTTTATTTAATTTTAATTTTGTAACCACAAAAATCGAATCTTTATTCAAATCAATATCCAGATTGTTTGCCTCGGTTTTCGACCACAATTTTCAAATGTATCTCAAATATGTCTGTGCAGATGGATATCTTCACCGCATATGACTTTCTTTTCATTTATGAAAGTCAGCGTAAATTCTATTCTCTGTGGAAAGAAGTTTATTAAAACTTTTAAAACGCTTTCACCGCTTATGGAAGAGGCTTATTGGCACTCACATTCAATGATTGCAACAGGAGGACTTGTATGTAATATGTATCGTTATTTTGATCGAACTTTTCTACCATTCCATTAAATTTTGGTGAAAATGGTTCTCAAATAACCCAAGGGGAATACATAAATGAATGGAATGTATCGCACCAGCGCTGCCATGCGTCCACCGATAAACTGAATATTAATTAGACCGAGTGAAAAAAGTCGTCGAGGAATGGTGTTTGGCCTGTTTTGACTGGTAGCTTTGTTAGCTTCGATGGTGATGGTAATGGTGTTCTGTGGAAGCCTGCCAGCCACTTGTGTGTGGATAGAAATCTGACAGTTCTGGTGAATTACTCCTGATTTTATTATCGATCTTCACCTAAGTTCTAATCTTGGCCTCCTGATTTTATTATCGATCTTCACCTAAGTTTTAATCTAAGTTTCCATTTTTATGTAACACTTCATCCTTTGAATTGAGAAAATAGACGAGCGTAGAAGTAAGATGCCTCATGCCATCCTTATTCGCCTTCCTGCACAAGGCCACATTAATCCCATGATGCAACTCGCTTGGAAGCTTATCAAGGATGGATTCCTCATTACTTTTGTGAACACGGAGTTCAATCACCGACGCATACTTCAGGCCAACAGCGAGAACAAATTTATGCAGGACAGCTGCAACATGATCCGAATGATGTCCGTTCCTGATGGATTGCCGCCCGAGGACAGTCGGAAGGACTTCGTGAGGCTGTTGCAGGCATTAGAATATAGCATGGGTCCTGTGATTCACAACCTTATTCAGGAGATCAACCAGAAAGAAGAGGAAGAGCACAAGATCACCTGTGTAATAGCAGACTACTGGTTCTGTTATGGATTACACGATGTAGCAAAATTCCATCACGTTTCTCTCGCTGCATTCCATGCATCACCTGCTTATATATGTGCCCTTCGCTGCTCCAGTTCCAGGCTTGTCTCTCTTGGGCTCCTTCCTTCAGATGGTAAGACAAACTTTTGTTTTTTTTTTCAATTTTTTTTGTTTCGGTTTCCAATTCATTTGCTCTGAGACAAATAGGGTTGTTTTGTTATTGAAGGAATTCCAAAGGAGGATAAGATAGTAAAATATCTTCCCTCCATGCCACCGCTACATTCTCGATGTGTTCCATGGTTGTTTGGAGGTGAATACATGTTTAAATTGGGTATTCGCATTGGGGAAGCTCTTAGACAAATCAAGTGGATCCTAATCAACTCAGTGTACGAGTTAGAAGCTCCTGTAGTGGATGACTTCTCCAAAGAAGTGGGGACTTATCCAATAGGTCCTTTGATTCCTTACGAGTTTCTGAACGGGGAGACCACAACAAGGAAGATCGGCACGAGCTTCTGGGCAGATGAAGTGGACTGCTTACGTTGGTTAGATAAACAGGCTGCCCAATCTGTGATATATGTATCCTTTGGAAGCATTGCGGTTTTTAGTGAAAGGCAAGTGGAAGAGCTTGCTGTGGGTCTGCAGGCCACCCGAAGGACATTTCTGTGGGTTGTTCGGTCGGATCTGGTGGATGGAACCAGGTCTGCTCTTCCTCCGGGGTTCTTGGAACATGTTGGACAACGGGGCTGTATGGTGTCTTGGGCTCCACAGGCAAGTGTGTTATCCCATCCCTGTGTGGCGTGCTATGTCACGCATTGTGGGTGGAATTCTGTAGAGGAGAGCATCACCATGGGAGTGCCCATGCTCTGCTGGGCTTATTTCGCAGACCAGTTTATTAACCGCACATACATTGTGGATGTCTGGAAAGTGGGATTGCCTTTGAACGCCAACAAGGATGGAATTATAGATAAGATGGAGTTTACCAATGCTGTAGAGAGATTACTAGTAAAGGAAGAAGGTGTCACCATCAGAAAGGAAGTGAACAAATGGAAGAAAATTGTGAGAGATGCCGTCCAGGAAGGAGGAACGTCATACAACAATTACTGCTTATTTGTGGACGCCGTGAAGAACAAGATTAATTGACTGAGCTGTGAAGTCCAATTTCTAGTGTTGATAATGAGATAACGTTGTATTATCAAGGTGCCTGTTAAGCGTGGTTTCTATAAAACTGATGTGGGGTCGGGGAGATAGGGTAGCGGAGATACAAAAGATTATTCTAGATTATCTAAGATTTAATTCTTAAATTATTTGGAGTTTTAATAATAATATAACTTATGTTATTAGCAAAATAAAGATTTTAAAATCTTATAAGTATTAAATGTCATAAAAATGTATTTGTAGTTTAATATTTGGAAAAGGCGTTTAAACTATTAATAGTTTGGATGACTTGTTTCTAAGGCATGTTTGAAGTCCATAAGTTATTTAAAACTCTATTTAGAATAATTGTTCAAAAAAAAACTTGCAAGAGTAAATAAATTATTTAAGATGAAGAGGAAGAGTCCTCAATGTAGATACAAAGTGCGTATATATCACCACCTTATCATATTGTCAAACAACTTGGGTATGGAGAAATTTAGAAGATTTATAACAATACTGGGATAATGATTTGAAAAGTAGAAAAGTAGTATTCTATACGTATAGAGAGGGGTTTATTCATTGAGATTATAGTCACTACTAAATAATCTAACGTACCTACTTTATCATATTGTCATTTTATAACCATAAATTGCATATATATTTTTAGTTCATAATTTTATATGGTGTTATATTTTTTGCACTACAATCATTTATTAGGATTGTCAAATTAAATAAAAGAATAATAATGATTATTAGTGAATTCAATTGATTACTGTTTGTCAAGTTAAGATTATTTTAAATAAATAATTATATGTTTTATTTAGAATAATTATATTTTGCATATTGATCATAAATTCAATGTCTAATTAATTCTAACATCAAGATAGGTACAAGATAATGAAAAAAAAAAGATAATATGATTCCAACCCCAAAAATATGGTTGTTTAAGGGAATGGTTCATGTCATTTAGACTTCAAATTAGAGTATAATATAGTTGAAGATGAATTGTAGTATTTTAAATCTAGTTTTTAGTCTTCAAACTAAAGTATAATATAGTTGAAGATCAATCATAGTATTTTGAATCTAGTTTTTAGATATATATTATTTTTCATAGTTTTTAAGGGAAATTAACTCAATTCATCAATTATAAATTTGGAGATATTTTTTTGAAAAAACACACATTTCCTATTTTCCAAGGTAAGTTTAAAGGAAGAATTTTGTATTAATATTTTGTATGAAAGTGAATGATATCCTTGAATCATATGTATTTTTTAATAGCATTTTATTTATTTATTTATTATGAATTGCATAACTTAATAGGAAGCCACCTTGTTTTTTTTAAATAAAGGGGTAAAAAATTATTGATAAAAAGTTTGGATTACAAAGTACAGCTAAGCCCCCATCCAGGACTAAAATAAGCAACAAGACAGGATAAATCACCAAACAAGGTCAACTCCCAAAGAAAACCAAAAAAAAAACAAACCACATTAAGTTTGAACATCCTTATGGATCAACTCCCATAGGTGTTGAGAATCCCCAAACGGGAGACTCTCCCAGTTATCAATACTTTGTCCTAAATAAAACCACATCCGGAGAATGAACACGAATCAAATCACGAACAACTTTTTGTCTGGGGATGCTGTTCAACCCCCTTACATTCCATGAAAGTATAATCATTTTTGGGGGTTATAAAAATGGGAGTCCAATGTTCTCACCAAACCTGACTCTACCAAAGTCTCCCCCATTAACTTAATTTTATCCTGGTCTTTCTTTCGACCCACCTTCATATTCTTATCTGAAGCATTTTTTTTAATTATTTTATGCTGCAATCCCAGCACCGTAGGAGTTTTACAGTCCATGGATGACTGCATCAGTGCCTGGGTAGGAGAGGGCACATCTAAATCTGTGCCATTTTCTAAGATAACTTCATTTCCAGGGCTAGGGCTAACCATATCACCTATACTCGAAACCAAAGCCCTTTGTTCTTCATTTAAACCCCCTGTATCTGGTTCCCTTGGTTCCACCTCATGAAGAGACAACTGATTTGGTCCCGTTATATCTATAATAGGTAGCGATGTTTCAGGTATCTCCACGCACTGATCAAGATTCTCTAGAATTTCAAAACGATTGAGCTGAGCATCTGGCTGGTTATCCTTAATGTCTCTTTTTGCCTTTCTTCCTTTGTTTCGAGGTTTTACCGTAACAAAGCCTTCCTTATCCTGATCCCCCTCCTTTATCGAGGATTTTACTTTATCCATATTTTGTACAGCTTGAGAGGGCCCAGTATTTGAAGCCACATGTAGGACAAACTTAGGGAATTTTCTTTGTAAGTGGCCATATTCATGGAAAATCCGACAACGAAATGGAAGAGCTTCATAGTCAATTTTTTGAACCCATGTGGTTGATCCGAACTGTATTTCAATAGAATCTAGAATAGGAATTTTTAAATCAATTTCAACATAGATACGGGCAACAAAGATTACCTTTTTATCCAGTGTCTGTCCTGACGGCCCAACCGGCTTCCCAAGTAGAAGGGCAATCATATGCAAGATGTCATTTCTCCAAAATTCCAAGGGTAGCCATGAAAGCCGAACCCACATTGGAACCCATGACGGTCGCTCCTCTGATGGGTTGAAACCCACATGCCAGGGTTTAAGAAAGAGTCCCGCTTGGTTATAGAAATAGGGACCTCCTTCAAATGCTTTGTTACGATCCGCAAGACAAGAAAAAACCACCATAAAATAGTTTTTTGCACTCAACATCACTTCCACATCACCTTCAAGGTTCCAAATCTTCCTAACCCAAGCCTCCACAAAGGGAAGAGAAATTCGGATGCCCATAAATTTACCAATAAGCGCATGTTTGGTTAAATACTCCACATCTTCCGCCACCGAGTCTGGTTGAACCACTAGAACCGGTCTGGCTTCACATTGTTCCAAACATCCATTGTTATTTAACAAGCGATTCCTAGCATGCAATGCGAAATCCTGTTCCTTCTAATAATTTTTAAAAGAAATACCATCCCTAGCATGCACGCTCTACGACAGACCTGATGCCATCACTACATTCCTCCAGTTGTTCATACCTCCTCCAGAAACTGTTACCATCCCCGCAGAGCCCACCAGATAGGTCTCAAAAAAATTCCAGCAAAGTAGCTTTCCTCATCAAACCCTAGCAGAGCAAAAAACTTTTTTTCTAATGTTTCCATAGGAAGCCACCTTAAGGTGACAAAAAATAATATATTTTTTTATTTTTTACATAACAATATATAGAGCAATTAGATGGACTTTTAACTAGTAAATATTCTTAAAGTTATATACAAAATATTATGTATTAAGATTATAAATAAAAAAATAACATCAAATAAATATTAAATTAAAATAGTTGGAAATGAGTCCACAAGTTGAAGCAAAATTCTTTGAATCAATATTTATAATATTATTATATTTCAAGAAAATTATGGAAGCTAAGAGAAAACTTATAAATTATTTTTTAAATTATTTTAGGCCTAAAAATGCAGTAGGGTTGGATTTTCAAGACTAATCCCAAAATTACTTTGTATGTAAAATAAATGTCTACTAATTATATCTTAAACATAACATATACACACCATAAAACATGTTCTTTCATAATATAGTCATTCTAAAAAACACAAGTTGTGTCATTAACCATAAAGCAAATTCATGGTCAAAGGATTCTGGGTAGATTTATGTGCATGTCTTTCTATAACATGTATAAACTATTGAATGCAATAATATTATAACTACCAAGACTGTATTTTATTTTAGTATGAATCAAATGCATCATTGGAGCATAATGTTGAAATCTTTAAAGGAATTTATAACAAAATTTTGACAATCATTTAATTTGATTTTGAAAAGCAAGTTTGTGATTATTTGTATGTAATTTGACATAAGTTTTTAAAACCATTTGAGTGGAATTTAGAATAATTTTGGAACTCATTTGTGTTTCAAGGATTTTTTTATTAGGGTAAAAACAAGATTTTGAATGGGCCAAAACCCTTTATAACATAAAGTTAACCCATCAACTATACAACTATCAAGGGTAAGTAGCCAAAAAATCCCATGGATGCAAGACAAATAGTATCCATATTGGACCCTAATTAGATGTAGTCCTCCCTCATGAAATTTTCTAAGTCCTCATGGACCACCCATGGGGGATTTCATCTCCTATCCTCTTCTTTAATACCACCAAAGTTTACCAACTAATATTTTGGTTTGTTACCTTATCTAAAGACATGAATAAAGTCAAATTATTAAAAATGCTTTACAATATCTCTAATATCTTGCACAATGTAATCAATTTGCCAATTTTATTCTCCCTCCTTTTTCAAAATATTGGTAATATTCAAGGAGTTTCCTCCAAAGATAATTTTTTTAGCACCCATATCCTTAGTTATCTCTACACCCAGATGTTATCCCCACCAATCTACCTTGATTTTCCCTCATAATTACTCTTGCTTCAACCTTACCTAGATTACCTTTGCATGCCCCATATAAATTTAACTTCAACCATTCATCTTGAGGTGGTTGTCATTTTACATTAGTTCTAACCTAAGCATTTCCCTCTCCACCACTAATGAGTTTCAAATTTCATGCCTAATCTATCATAGTCTCTTCAGTATTATTTGGCTAGGTACTTGATAGATTTTAATTATCCTATAAAAATGGATGATACTTCTAAAACGTCTCACTATTGACTATTTTTCCCCTCTAAAAATTCTCTTGTTCCTCTCTAACCATACTCCCCTGAGATAGAATCAGGTTCCAAATTAAATTAAGATGAGGATCGAAAAGGGGTTCTCCCACTATTGTATCCATAAAACCATATTAGAAGGCATCATCCAAGATATACCCATCCTGTAGATAAGGAGATGTAAAATGTTTAGAGCGTAGAGACTATAGACACCCAATTTTGACACACCAGTTGCGACTTCCCAAAACTAGATCTAAACTTCACAAAACATCAATTTGGTCATTCCCCATCATTTTGGGTATCAAATTTCACCTTTACCAAATTTACCACTCTAACCAAATTTTCTAGTGGCAAATTTAGCAAGTTGAGTGGTAAATTTGGCAAAACTACAAAATCAACATGTTAGCTAAAATTAGTCTTTTAACATATATGCCACCTCTATGGTGAATTTGGCCAGTGGTGAATTTTGTAACTTTTCAAAATTCAAACTGATCAGAATATTATTTTATTCCTTACTAAATTCACCACTCAAGACCAAATTCGCTACACTTGTGGTGAATTTGGTAAACATTGATGAATTTGACAAGAGCGATTAATAATATTTCAAGCAAACCAATTGGGTATGGATTGAACCTCCTTTCACCTCTACCATTGATCCCACATGCTCTAAGAATGAATAATATTAATTTGTTTGAATTGGTATTATCCATCAATTCCCTCTAAGTCCCATCCTAAATCCTATTTAAGGAGGTCATTGGGTAAGCATTCTCCACAAAATTCCACAATAGCAAAGCTTTTCCAAGATTTCTAAGTGCTTCCTTCTTCCATAGAATTCTCTATTCTCAAGTTTTCTACAAGTTTCCAACCTTCTTTCATGTTTTTGGAGCCATATTACAAGCATTTGTGGAGGGCAACTATGCAAGGCAAGGAGGTTTGATGGCAAGGAGATCTCCATCCTAAGAAGGGGCCATAGCAAGGTGAAATCTAGAATAGCTATTTACTTAATTTTCTTATTGTATTTGCATTTTAGTTTCCTAATTTTAGCTTTGCATGTTGACTAACTCCATTTACTTGCTTTCATTTCATTTCTCCTTGCATATTTATCATTATTGATCTTACCCTTGTTTTGTAGGTCTTAACATCTTTGTTTGTATGTATGATCTTAAGGATTTTTAGCATCCATTATCACTGCTAACCCCTATTTTTGGTCTTATCTTATTTTACATTCATATCATCATTACATTTTCTTTGTAATCCTTTATTTTTTAGGGTTTTCATCATATTTCCTTTGCATATTTTAGGATAAACTCCTTACTAAATATTTTATCTATAGTAATTCTACCTTATCTACAATATACTAACTTATTTTATCTTTCTCCATGCTATCTTAATTTCATGTATTAAGAATTTTTACATTCTATTTCATCTATTCAAGTGTTTCAACAATATCTCTTTTCATTTCATGTATTTATGCATAAATTTATCTTTAAGTAAAAAATTCATTATAACTTCAGCATTTATATGCTAATTTTATTTCATTAAGTTAAATTATTTACTTATTAAATTTTATAACATCTTAACATCTAGTTTTTAGTTCATTGTACTTTATTTTAATCAAAACTTGGTCATATTTACATATTACCCATTCATTTTAAGTTTTGGGAGTTTATGGGTATATTTCACTAATTCCTCTAGTCTACCATTGTATCTTGCTATATTAATTTATCTTGAGACTCTAAAAACCTATTCTAGATACAAATTCACCACTCCTATGGTGAATTTGGTAACCATAATAATATAACCAAATTTACCACTCAAACCAAATTTGCTAGTGGTAAATTTGGTAGACCTAGTGGTGAATTTGGCAATAGGCCAAATTCCACTCCAAGAGCTAAGCAAAACAATTTTTTTCATCAACAAGGGGTTTTATAAGATATGGAATATAGTATACCATATCATTACACTCAGAAATATCCCTCAAATTAGACCATTTTAATGTTTTTCAAGTTTTTATGCAAATTTACCAAATTCACCACCCTTGTCACTTGATCCTTCTATAGCTCTCTAATGTCATTTTATCTATGTTTTTTTTCTATTTTTTGCTATTTTGAAACATAAATCATATCTATTTTGGAAAATTAAGGAATTTTAGGTAGAAAACCTAAATTATTTTTAAAACCTTACAATTTCTTCACAAAATGCTTTAGTTTATTTACAAAATACTAAAATACTAATCAATTAGGGAACCCTAGGATCGATTTTACCATTTCCTTCATATTCAAGTATTTAGGCAAGAAACTAAAAAGCATATAATTGCATTAGGCTAGATTATATTATTACATTTCTCCTTGTATGCCATGAAATTAAAATCTCCTTAGTCTAGTGCATTCATAACTTTAAGTCTATATACGTTAGCTCTTGTTTGCTTGCATTTGTGTGATTTAAACGAAGCATTACATTTTAGATGATTCTTTATGATTTAGGTTCAAATAACAATTAAGGCTCGATAAAGAGTCAATATTAATAGAGATACAAAATCCCTACGTTTTTTTCTTAATTGAACTCATAAACACCACAAAAACAAGCATTGCACCAACCTTCATACAACCATAGAAAAAATTATCTAATTAGGAGTCTAGTTGTGTTGAGAATTTTTATATCCTCGAGATATAATTTGGAGAGAGGTCCTCCAGTGGGGAAGCAAATATTCTAACAAATCTCCCCCATGCACACTTGATATTAATTAGTCTTAAAGGAAAAATAACACAAGGTTTTATTATTGTCTACGTAAATTGGAGAACCTAACATGAACACTTCCTTTTGCCTTAACAAAGATAAAAGTTTATTAAACTTAAAAAGACCATCTAATTTGTTTTCTTAGTTTACATCTCATTAGATTAAGATAACAAGAACATAACCAATTGTTAATCCTACTAGGGGAAGGATAACCACACCTTGAGTAAAGGGAGCAATCTTCTTTGGTAAGTATATTACGATGGATTAATGGGAGTCATAAGGAGGGTTTCTTACTTAGGTGACATAAGGATCTCAAACATCTTCTCTTATTTCCTATAAATACTCTAGAAACAAAACTTTAATAAGTTAACCCCCTTTTTGAAGCATAGTCTTCAAAGCCATGTCTCAACATCCTTATAACACCCAAAATGAGGGTGTACCTATTACTTCCCAAGAAGGATCATCCTATAAAGGACAAATAGAACTAGAAGTAAACCCTTGGTCACATCAAGGACTTAGGGAACAAGAAAAAATTGTTGAAAAAAATTATCTTCAAACTTTATACCATGTTAGAGATTATATCAAAAGAAACAAGGATATCATTTTATATGTTCTTAGATATGAAATTAGAAAATAAGTGAAAGTGGAATCCACCACAATGCACAAAAATATAGGACATTCCAATAAACAATCAAGTGCCACTCAAATTAAGAAAATTCAAAACAACTTGGAAAGTCTCAATGTGGCTATGACACAACCTACTAATTCTACAACACCTCCTACTTTATCCATGGAAATGCCCACTTCAAGAAATCATTTTCTAATATTTCCTAGTGAAATAACTAATTCTACAAATCCCTTTTTTTCTCTCAACACGAGATCTAGTTAAGTCCCTCCCATCATAACAAGAAATCAAAATGCTTCAAATATTACAATTTACCTTTTATGACTCAAACCTTCACTCAATCACAAACTCCATTAAATGATATTAAAAATATCAATACCAAAATTTTAGACTTAAAAAAGAGAGATGCCAAGTTTAAAGAACTTGAGCATCAAATTTCCTCCCTTAAAGGAACATCTAAACTTAAATATTCCTTTTAAGAGTTCTATAATAAACCTTTAGATCCCAAAATTATTAATCACCCCTTTCCAAATAACTTTAAAACTCCCAATTTTAAAATGTACAATGGAAAAGAAGACCCTATCAACCATATAAGGCTATTTCAAATAGGTTGTAGTGACATCACTCATGATGAAAAACTTCTCCTTAAGTTATTACCTAAAAAACTTAGTGGTTTAGTCCTAGAATGATACTTCTAAATACCTCATAATTCCATCAAGAAGTTCAAAGAATTTATGAAAGCCTTTGTTAAGCAATTTTCAATCTACATAGAAGATAAGGTTACCATAGATGACCTTTATCAACTTAAACAAGGTAAGAATGATAAATTCTCAGATTCTTGGCCAAGTGGAGAGGTCTTGTAGAAAAACTTCAATATATTCCCCCTTTTAAGGAACACTTACATATTTTCATACGGAACATTCACAAAAAATTATCATATCCCTTGGATAAGATAAACTTAATATATTTCAAATAAGCCATCGACATGGCTAAAAGAGTAGAGGCCATCCTCATAATATGAGGTAAATTCAAATATAACAAGAAAGAATATGAAAATACCTCTAACAAGGGTTAATAAAAAAATAAACATGTTGTAGAAGACGGTGTAACTTATTCTCGATAAAAAAACAACATAAAAACTTTTAAAATTACTCCTCAAAGGTTAGTTATCTAAAAGGAGGAAAAAATTCAAGGGTAATATACCAACACGGGACAAAGCCAAACAACCATGTTAAAAATAATCCTTGAATCAAAACTCATAGAACTTCTTCCCGTTAGACCTTGGTACTTATCAAAAGGAGCATTCTTTTGGTATAAGCAAGACCAATACTATGACTACCACCAAACATGACATACTACCAATAAATGTAGGACCTTAAATAATATTATACAAGACCTCTTTAAGGAAATAAAAGTGGCAATTAATTAACCACAAAACCCTAATAAAGGTATGTGAATATTTTAAGATCCCCTACCAACGCACAATAAAAAATCAACTAATTTTTTAGGTGATATTCGTCTATAAAAATATTCCCACACTATAACTAGATAACAAGTAAAGAACCAATATTTGGATCAACCTTCGTTGGTTGTCCCAAAGGTAAAAATCAATGTTCCTAATAAATCACCTTTGGTGACTTTTTAAAACACCTTGCATACATTCGATCCTCATCAATAATTAGAGGAGGTACCCACAAATATTTTCGTCTTACAACTGCTAAAAACATCACCTGCTCATAGGAAAATATTACTAAATCTCTTAAGTGAACAAGAAGTTCCTCAAGACATATCTCCAAATTATATCACCATCATGGTCAGGTTAAATGGAATAAACAATGCTATCCTAGCATTTCACAAGGAAGACACTCCTCTCAAAACCATATCAGGGATTCCCCTCTCTATATCATAACTCAAATAGGTGAGCGATAAATATATCAAGAGAGTCCTAGTAGACAACGAATCAGCCTTAAATATTTGTAATGCCAAAATTTTATGAACTTTTATCTTAATAGAAAATGACTTACAAAAATTGAAACTCATTATTAGAGCTTTCAATAATGAAGAACGTGAGGTAACATGCACCATAACTTTACCTATCAAAATAGGGCCTTGTATCTTAAATAATCTCTTTTATGTCATATCATGTGATGTAACTTATAACATGATCCTCGTAAGACTATGGATACATGCTATGAGGGTGGTACCCTCTACCTTACATCAATGCATTAAATACGAATATCAAGGAAGGGTCATCCATGTTCCTGGAAACCCGAAACCTTTCAACGTGTGTAACTCTATAGACTTACAAGAGTTAATCTCTATCCCTCCATAAAATTGACAAAGTTAAATGATCAACCAAAAGAAAATAAATAAAAGGAAATATTAGAGGAACCCCTTGTAGACTTAGAGGAAACTCCCTAATCATATTTTTCCAATAATAAAGTTAACCAAATTTGTTGAAAACCAGACTCTGTCATAGAACTAGCAAGAATGGCCTAGTAGAAGGAGACTAAAAGTCCAAATAGGATCTTGTACTTTCATCCATGGAGGAACTACCTTCGATGAAAATATCCAAGATTGCAACCTTATGCCTAGTGAACAAACCTACGCTACATGTTACATGTCACTTGCATTTCCCATATTCAAACAAATGCTTGTTGATATGGGTTATTAAGTAAAGTGCCTATGTCGCTATGAGAAAGGTATTAAAGAACCTTTAGAAGTTGTACCTTGGTTGGAATGATGCGGTATTGGATTTATCTCTTACAAAAATGAACCCTCTCTTATATCAGGAGAAGAAGATGAGGATGACTACTCTAAGTCAATAAATGGTTATCAATGGGACGGAGAGGATGAAAAGTAACTATGGTCACTCCTCAATCAAACACCCCATAAAATTGTACGATTTGGGAGCATTAATATGTTATATTTAGTCCAGAAATAAGCCATTAACTTTTACTACCCCATGGGGGACCTTTTGCTATCAAAGGGCTATGACATACATAATTCATAACCTAATGCATAAAATAGTAGAATACTATGTGGATGACATAATAGGATGATCTCAGAAAAGAAAAAAACATGAACCAGACCTTAGGTGCATCTTTCAAAGACTACGATACTATAAAGTTAGAATAAAATCCTTAAAATATATTTTTGGGGTAAAATCAGGAAAAATACTTGGGTTCATCATATCTTGTGATGGTATTGAAATTGATCCCTCTAAAATTGTAGCTATAAAAAACATGCTACTACTTAAAAACTTGATTGAGTTACGAAGCCTTAAAGTAAATTACAAGTAATTCATAGGTTTATATCACAATTTGCAAATAAATATCAACCTTTCTCCAAATTATTGAATAAAGGAGCTAAATTTAAATGGACAAAGGATGTCAAGAAGCCTTAAAAATCCTAAAAAATTATCTCTTAATGCCACTTGTCTTGGTTCCAATAAACCTAAATCAATTATTAGTACTATATATAGATGCTACTAAATATGCCTTAGGAGCCTTCTTAGCACAATAAAATAAACAACATCGAGAGAGAGCAATCTACTACATTAGTAGAACTCTAGTAAACTGTGAAACCCATTAGACACCATTAGGGAATATTTTCCTAGTGGTAGTCTTCCCATATCTTAAAATAAGATATTATATGCTTAGTCAAAAGACTTATGTATTATCAATGATAGGTCCCCTACATTACCTTATTTCAAAGCCTTACCTATATAGTAGAACTACAAAAAGGGTTATAACTCTCAGTGAATTTGACATAGAATTCATAAATCAAAAATCACTCATAGGGCAAGTTATAGCAAATCAACTTGTTGCATCCCCTTTAGAATAAGAACACTCTATAATCATCTCTTTCCCTGATGATTTGGATTCATTAATAGAAGTCCATGAACCTGAAACATGGGTCTTGTACTTCAATGGATCTAGATGTGTAAAATGTGTGAGGGAATGAATCATCCTTCTCACCCCGTAATAACAAATCATCCCACTATCCTTTAAAATTTGTTTCTCATGCACCAAAAATATAGCTGAATGCGAAGCACTTATTTTAGGTCTTAGAACCACAATAAAGTTGAATATCAAAACATAACGGTATATGGTGATTCAACCTCATCAGGATTTGCAATTAGTAAATTTTACATGAATCACTTTACAAGGTAAGAAATTATTTCATGATGATCGATGGTGGACATATTATAAAACATAAGCAACTGAAAGAACATTTCACTTTGGTATGGAAAGCTAAAGGTGGAAAATTTTAAAGGCTTTCACAAGTTCAAAAATATAATACTCAAGAAGCTTTAAAAAAAGTTCTCACATTAAAAGTTGGGGGAACAACAAAGGTATATATAATTTTTAATAGTTACCTTAAAATAAAAATAGAATTCATCATTATTTTATTTGAAAAGAAATAGTCCAAGGAGGGAAAAATAATTTCACTTTTATTTTCCTTTTTCTCAATGAGACGATTTTCATGCAACTTGAAGTAACATCTAAAATATGATTATTGGCATATATATTCTCATTGAAAAGCTTTTTTGAGGATGATTCGATGACAGATAAATATTATTTTTTTTGTAAATGATTCCTTTGGCTATTGGAGCACTAAATTTCTTTTTGTCCCATTGCCATATATTAAGCGAGAACAAATATGATGCCTAGAAAACCAAACTCAAAATATAAATTGATTTTGAAGAAGTATGACAAGTTATAGATGAACCATTACCCGTCCTACCATAGAAGGTGGAGATCAAATAAATTTTGATAAGGAAGACAAAAATGTAAGATTAATCATCATGTTAGGAGTACCAAATGATGTACAAGCATACTTTTGGGATTTAACCATGACCAAAGATGCATGGGAGAAGCTACAAATATTTTTTGATGTAAATAATCAAATCAAATTATGTTTCTCTAGAGCTAGCTCTATTGCTTGAAGATGAAGATTAGAGAGAAACTAGAATATTTCATGAGGAGAAAATCTAAGTTAGTAGAATCATTTCAAGAATTATGGAACTAGGTATTTTACGAAACATTAGTTCTATTTTTTTTGAGATTTCTCCCTTAAAAATAAAACATTTTTGTGACAACATTGAATATCATTAAACAAACACCAATATTTGAAAATCTAGTGAACCTACTTCAAAAAATAAAAGCCTTGCATATAGTATATGAAGAATAACAATTTCTTCTTACAAATTAAAAAAAGAAAACAACCATTTAGAAAATGCAGAAGACCTGTACAATGCTTCGAATAGAGAAATATCTTTCAAGGATATAAAAATTAGAGGAATGATTACCAAATAAATATTTATTACACATAAAATATATGTGAAATTTATGGTATAAATGGTCACACAATGAAGGAATATTGACACAACTCATTAAAAAATGAATCTCCTTCATAAGATATGAACCATAATTAATATATGTCATCACAAAACAAGACAAATCAACATTGAAAAAGGAAATTCAAAATAATGTAGTTGGAAAAAATCAAGTTAAAGGAGGGGAAGAAAAATACCAAGAAGAATAAGAACATGTGTTTGTTGCATGATCATAGTCAAGACAACACAATAATGTTTGGTATGACTTCAAAGAAACCAAATAAATGATAAGTCAAGAAACTTGATTCCATTCAAATTGTTAAACATGAAGTAATGCAACTAGGGACATCAAGGACCAATTTGAGTAGGAAATTTAAAAAAATTAAGCACCTAAGAGTGATTCTAAATATCAATGAACCTTCTAGCAATTCTCCAGGTCCTGATGCTCAATAGGATGGCTTTGAACAGGTGAAAGGAAAGAGAAAAAAAAAGAAAAATGGCAAGGAGCAGGTGCAGCTCAAGCCAAACAATCGGTATGAAATTTTTAAGTCATTATTGGATCAGGAGGACCAAACTATGGAGGGAGTGGATGGAAATGGTGTGAATGACAACACTCCACCTCTTGTTTCTCCTTCATTTATTCCTGTAGTAGAACATGTGACTGTGCCAGATGAGAATCTGTAGTCAGAGAATCCAGGGGCATTGGTTATACACTCCCCAGCACAGCCGGCTATCAAAGATGTCACCATGGGAAATGCAGATAAAAACAGAGAAAGGCCTGCTTTAGGGATTACCCAGGTGGAGAAGAGATCTAGAAACAATAACTCTCAAGGAGCGGGAAGAAAATCCAATAAGGATCTACTAACAGCGTAAGGAGATAAACTAATCAATGGAGGATTGGTGAGGACCACTGATTCTTACTGCTCTCAAGGTTTTCAATGATTATTCAATCTTGGAATGTAAGGGGTTTAAACAGTAGAACCCATCAATCTGTTGTTCAAAGACTCTTAGAAAACCGTAAAACAGACTTTTTGCTTCTTCAGGAGACCAATATGTTTTTAGATATTATGAGTAAAACTGCTACTAAAATCTGGCGGGGAGCTGGTCATATCGAGGTGGCTGCCCAAGGAGCTTCAGGTGGAATTGTTACCCTTTGGAACCCTCTGGACTGGACTGCTTTAGAACATATAGCTTGCAGGGGTGTTCTTACTTCTCTCTTCAGAAATAACTTCACTTCTGAGCAGGTCCTAATCACCAACTTTTACGGGGCCCAAGACCTAGATGGCCAGAGGCTCCAATGGGAAGTTGTTCACAACATGAGGGCATACAGGGAGTGTTATGACTGGATTATTGCAGGGGATTTTAATGCAAAATTATCTGTTCGTGACCAGGAAGGTGGCACCCCTGTTTTGGATCCAGGGGACCGGCTTCTGATTGCCCAAGTTCAGGCCTTTCATTTAGAATACGTTCAAGGCCCTGGTGTTTTTTTCACTTGGACAAACAAGAGAAAGGAGCCACATAGCAGGAAGGTCAAGTTAGATCACTTTTTGGTCTCGGAGGAGGCTTTTGTTAAATGGAATTTTAAGTTCCAAATTTTGGAGGGCCCTATTTCGGATCATTTTCCCATTTTGCTAGAGGGAGGGACTTCGAGAGGGCAGCACCATAGGCCTTTTAAATTTGAGAATTTTTGGTTACAAAAGGAGGATCTTCGACAGAAAATTACTCAATGGTGGACAGAAGGCCATCCACCTTTTGGGACAACAATGTTCAAATTTCATAAACAGCTTCAATTTGTCAAAATTCAATTGAAACAGTGGAGGAAAGAAAACAAGTCAGATTTCCAGTCCCAAAGGGCCCCCTTGGTGGCTAGATGGGAGGAGGTTCAGAAACTTTTTAGGGAAGAATCAATTACTGAGCAACTCAAATTTGAAGATGATGAACTGCGTAAAGCGGTTGAGGACATTGATAACCAAGAGGAGATATATTGGAAACAGAGGGCTAGAAATACTTGGTTATTAGAGGGGGATAGAAATACCAAATTTTTTCATCGGTCAGCTTGTGCTAGGAGACAGATGAACAATATGGAAGCTCTTAAAGATGAACATGGAAATGTCTTCGATACTCTTCCTGGCATGCATTCCCATGCAATCGATTACTTTTCTAAACTTTTTAAGGAAAGTATGGAGCAAGATGTTGAGGCTCAGAACGAAGTTCTTAATGTTATTCCTTCTATTATCTCTGAAGAAGACAATCAGGCCCTGCTTAGACCCATTGAAAGGGATGAACTGAGAAATGTGGTCTTTGGTATGAGTACTGGAAAATATCCTGGTCCAGATGGCTTTCCTATTGAATTTTTTCAGGCTTTCTGGGACACCTTGGGGGAGGATGTTTTGGCTGTTACTGAGGAATCCAGATCCAATCGAAGAATGCTCAGGGCGATCAATCACACCTTCATAGCTTTAATTCCAAAAGGGGAAGCGAGGACTCATATCTCTGATTTCAGGCCTATTGCTTTATGCAATGTGATTTACAAAATCATCACTAAGATAATGTCTGAGAGGTTTAAACCCCTTCTTCACAACATCATTTCTCCTGAACAAGGGGGCTTTGTTGAGGGAAGACAAATCTTGGATGGGGTGATTTTGGCCCAGGAGGCCATCCATTCAATGCAAACCTCGGGCAACAAAGGAATGTTCATTAAACTGGATATGTCCAAGGCTTATGACCGGGTGGAGTGGTGCTTCTTGGCGAAAATGATGGCTGCCTTTAGCTTTTCTCAGGAATGGATTGATTGGGTTATGAGTTGTGTTTCTTCTCCCTCTTATTCTGTTCTCATCAAGGGCCTTTCATCGCATCCTTTCGGTGCCACTCGTGGTCTTCGCCAGGGAGACCCTTGTTCTCCCTTTCTCTTCCTTCTCTTGGCTGAAGGTTTGGGCAGACTGTTTCTGAGGAGAAGGCAACAAGGTCTGCTATCTGGTATCAAGGTTGGGGAGGAAACTCTGACTCACTTGCAATTTGTGGACGATACTAGCCTGGTTGGTGTGGCCACTCTTCGGGAAGCTAGAGGAATTAGAGATACTCTGAATTTCTACCTAAGGGCTTCAAATCAGGTTCTAAATGACAGGAAGTCCAAAGTGGTCTTTTTCAATCTTGACCAATGGCTACAGGAGCGTGTTATTGAGATCCTGGGCTTCACAAGGACCTCTCTTCCAATTGTTTACCTGGGCATTCCCATTCATTTCAAAAAGCTAAAAATTGACATCTGGAAGAATCTGTTGGCAGGCATCAAAGACAGAATGAATCATTGGGCCCATAAATGGCTAAGCTACGGGGGTAGATTAACCTTCCTGAAGTCAGTTATACAGGCATTGCCAATCTATAAATTCTCAATACTGGCTGCCCCTCATACCATCTGGAAAGAGCTGGAAAAAATGGCTAGAATATTTCTATGGGAAGGCGCAAAAGGGAAGAAAATATGGGCTTTGGTTGGGTGGGACAAAGTTACCCAGCCTAAGGACAAAGGAGGGCTGGGCTTGAGAAGTTCTAAGCTTAATAACAGAGCCTTGGCTGGAAAACTGTATTGGAGGTGGATTTCTCAGCCAACCTCCCTCTTCAGCAGAATTCTTTCCAGTAAATATTTGGGGCATGTTCATCCCAATGAGGTGGGTCGTTTTCCCTTGGAAGGGAATGGATCCTTAGTGTGGCAGACTCTCAAGCTTGGGTCCCAGATTATCAAAGATCAATTATTTTGGAAAGTGGGGAGAGGAGACAAGGCTCATTTCTAGACTGACTCTTGGGACCAACATCCACCCATTATTGTCATGTTCCCTGAGCTACAACCAATCATGACCGCCTTAGAAGCCCAGGGCTGGATCCATATTGATAATTATCTACTTACCAGTAAATTGGGGGGGTATAAATTTAAAAAGTTTAAGCGGTGGGAGGAGTGGCCAATTACTGTCTCTCCGGAGTTGGCGCCCATCCTACAAAAAATCTTGTCAGAAAGGTTCCTCACGGGGAGGGACGAGGAAGATGAATTAGCCTGGGGCTATGGAAGCCTTGGGGTCTACTCAGTTAAAGCTGGATATGAAGAGATCCTCCCGGAGCCTCCCCCACACTCTTTTCTGGTTCAGCATTGGAGAAGGATTTGGCATTCAAAGGGTTGGCCGAAAGTGAATTTCTTTGCTTGGCAACTTATGCATAATGGACTTCTCACCTTTGACAATCTCAGACGTAGGGGTTTCAATGGCCCCTCTCAATGTGCTTTATGCCTCCAACATGAGGAAACTGCAGATCATTTGTTTTTTGAGTGCCCTTTTACTCATCAGATTTGGGAACGCTGGTTCTCTCAATTTAAACTCCAGGCTAATGGTGTTTTCAATCGTACCAATATTTGGGAAAAATGGAAAAGGGGCAGGTTAAATTCCATAGCTCTCTGAACTGGATGGCAGTTAGGCTTTCTCTTCATTTGGTGGCAAGTTTGGTTGGAGAGAAACGCCCGGATCTTTAGAGACACTTTCTCCTCGATGGAAGGCGTTTGGCAGGTCATCTGGAGCAAAGTCACAGAAACTGTTGCTATTTATGTTGATGAAGAGAATCAGGCTGCTCTTGGGCATCTTGAAGAGGGGGTTGAGGGACATGAGAGGCAAGGCAGAGCATGCTGGAAACCTCCCCCTATTGGCTGGATCAAGATCAATACTGATGGGGCTGCAAAAGGCAACCCGGGAAGCGCAGGAATTGGTGTTGTATGTCGGGATCACTCGAGTGCGGTTATTTACTAGGAATTTCAGGGATTGGGCAAAGCCACGAACAATGAAGCTGAAGCCTTTGCCATTAAGTCAGCGTCTATCTTGGTCATTAGCGGGGTTATCAGAGGATAATTCTTGAATCAGATTCTCAAGTCCTGATCGGTGCTCTTGATTGCTTGCAGAATTTCTCATTAAAAGCCTGGAGACTGCGGATTTTGATTTCCCAAATCAAGGAGTTATGGAGGGAGTTAGATGATGTTATCCCTGTGTATGTGAGTAGAAATTTGAACACGGTAGCTGAATTCCTTGCAAAGATGGGTGCTGAGAAAGAGGTAGGTGTTCACTTGCACGATGGATATGCCTATGATAGATGAAGAGATTCGGAGTGGTCTGGAACGATCCCTGCATCCATGAGCTCAAAAATGGCTAAGGTTAGTTTTTGTCATGATATCGCGACATATTGCGCCGTCGCGACCTTGTTTGGAAAGCTGTCGTGATTTCGCGACATGCTGCTCTGTCGCGACCTTTCCTGGACAACTGTAGCGACTTCGCTACCTTTTTTGTTGCCGCGGCCTTGGGAGGAAAATTGTAGCAATTTCGTGACTTGTTGCGTCGTCGCGGTCTTTGATGAGAAGGTGTCGCGATTTCGTGACCTTTTTTGTTGGTTCTGCTGCTGGAGGAAAGGCGTCGCGATATCGCGACGCTTTGAGAAAAATTGTGTGAAGGGGAAAAACCGTCGCGATATCGTGACATTTTTTGTGAAAAGCTACTCAAAGGAAAATTTGTCGCGATTTCGTGCCATTTTTGAGGAAAGGACGCAAAGGGGCAAACCCGTAGCGATCTCGCGAAAATTCTGGAGAACAAACTTCATGAAGGATAAATGTCGCGATTTCGCGACTAGTTTGAGAAAAGGGCACCATGGGGAGAACATGTTGCGATTTCGTGACCTTTTTTGTCGGTTCCGCTGTTGGAGGAAAGTTGTCGCAATTTCGCGACGCTTTGAGCAAAATTGCGTTAAGTGGAAAAACCGTCGTGATATCGCGACGTTTTTTGTGAAAAGCTTCTCAAAGGATACTCTGTCGCGATTTCGTGACATTTTTAAGGAAAGGAAGCAAAGGGGCAAACTTGTAGCGATTTCACGACAGTTCTGGAGAACAAACTGCATGAAGGATAAACGTCGCGATTTCATGACTAGTTTAAGAAAAGGGCACCATGGGGGAGAACATGTCGCGATTTCGTGACACTTTTGTAGAAGGGGCGCCCATTGGAATTCTTGTCACGATTTCACGACACTTCCGGCCAACTGGGGCTTTAAGGAAAAGCCATCGCGATATCGCGACACTTTCTCAAGGTTGCTGTTTAAGGGAGAACTCGTAGCGATTTCACGACAATTTTGGTGAGCAGGTGCCTTATGGCTTTCTCATCGCGATTTCACAACGTTTTTGGCGTTTGGGTGCTTTGGAGCTGTGCTGTCGTGATTTCGCGACATTTTTTGAGTTGTGTGGCCTCGACGCTGTTTTGTCGCGATGTCGTGACATGTCGCGATTTTGTGACTTGTCACGTTTTTGCGATCGGTTGTCGTGGCACGGCGGTTGTTAGGTTTGGTGTCGCGATTTCGTGACTTGTCGCGTTTTCGCGACTTGTCACGTTTTCGCGCCCTTTGTTCTTCTGGTCTCTTTGCTCTTGGTTGGGATGCCCTTTCTCCCTCTTGTAACTGTAATTTGTTTTAATGCAAGCTTTTTTCAAAATTTTCAAAAAAAAGAGTGATTCTAAATATGATTCTTCACCATTTGTAGAATAATTTTAAGTAGAATATAACAAATAAAATGAGGAATCAATGCAATACATATTTAAAATTGATCCTTTAATAGCACATCAAAGAAAGAATGAATATATCATATTTCATAAACAACACCTTCTTCAAATGAACAATGCCAAAATAAAGTAAGTTAAAGGTGATTGATATCACTACATCAAGTGATAATCAAAATATAAAATTGAATCTAATCTACATAGAAGATATCACAACATACATAAATTATTAGTAACCAATCAATTCAATAATCAACACAGGATGCTTGGTAGCACATCATGTCAAAAATCAAAGGATGTAGGAATACATCATGTATCACAAGAAAAATATTAATTAAATGAATGAAAACATTATGAAGAAGAAAATACAAGGGGTTATTGACCTCACCATGCTAGACATTGATCAATATAATATTTTACAATAACTCTACATGGTAGGAGAATATTTGGTGAAGATCCTCCACATGAAAATATTAGAGGATGCACATAATTTATGCATTTTACTCTACAATAATTATAAAGTATCGAATGAGTATTTATAACAAGTATTTAGTGGAACCTAACACTCCTAAGCTTTTCTATTAAGTAGTCTACATTGAGAGGGGGAATTTCTCTATCAAATTGCAACATCACCCTTGAAAATTTTATCAAGTCATAAGCCTAGATAAATCTATGACTATGATGTATTAAAGGGTACTAATTATAAGTTATTGCATCACTATCCATGTAAAATAGAAAGTGGTATAGCCACCCATCACAAGGCCTATGCATGCACTATAGGATAGAGGTAGTTGCAAGTTTAGTTAGAGGTTTGCTATACCTAAAATATGAATTCTATATATTTAAGTATCTTCGATATAATAATACAAATCATTGAAGCTTTTATTTCTAACATATCTCTCTCCCTTTCCAACTTTTCCTTCCTATTTCTCTCCCTTTGAAGCTCAACTTTTTTTTTGTTTGTCTCCTCATCCTCTAGGTTATGAGATGCGTCCCAACTTTTCATCTACCCTATTAAGTCCTACCTCTCTACCTCTACCTTTGATACTTATTACAATAGGGCCTCTTGATCTATATCAAACACTATAAAAGGTCATTTTCTACACTCTCCTCATCTACTATATTTTTTAATAATGGCTAAAGTGGTGTTACTAATAATGAAAACTACCTATATATGTTCCTCCTCCATGCCTCCTATAGGTACCTCTATAAGATTAAATTAGTCTATTTATATGGCCTTTATAGTTCCTTGCTAGGTATTACCAACCATTATGGCCAAATCCCCTCATACATATGATGATACCCCTTAATCACACCTAGATTGTTATACCTAGGATCCAGGACCATGGTATCATCCTCATCCTACTCTATTAAATTACTAGGATCTAGAAGGTTGTTGAATCCTCTCTTCCATGTGGATATGCTAAACCACACTAACCCCTATAGTACATCCTCTACTCCATCAAATTTTCTTCGTGCCCAATTGAATTTATGTATCTCCCTCATACCCCTCTATCCTATTAACCACCTAACCCAATTTGGGTGGCCACTGTCATCACTTCATACTACAAATAGTTGATAAGGTTGCTATATAACTTGTTCAAGTTAGGAGTCATCAATCATCCTCTTCACTACTCCTTGTTGTATCTTGATCAAATCACCTTAACCTATCTCAAAATATCAATCCCACCTAAAGGCAATAGGTACTTGGCACTAATCCACTCTCTTGAGTACCCTTGGTGGTTGTATGATTACCATATGCTATCATACACACACCCAAAGAACTTTGTAGCACATCAAACTATGACCTCATCTTTAAACCACCTAGTAAAGCATCAAATATTGTCATGCAAGTACCATTGGTCCCTAGGAAAATACTACTTGCTCATATTGCATGGCCACAACCATACCCCTCATATCTAGTGATCTACTCTCTTTCTCATGTCCTCAATGAATAATATTGAGACCAATACACATAATAAAGTAGTTTGCTAATCCAAGTGGCCCCCAATGTAGATGATATCAATGTTAATTCTTGACCACTCTATTGAAAAATTCCCATTCCCTATCAACCTCCATAAAACTCCTATCATGTTCCATCTTGATCACAAACCCTTGATAGGTACTTGGAGGATTATCTATATGTTCTTTGGAGTAAATATCATATCGCTATGTAAATATAAAAGATACTCATATTTGAGTATCGTCACTTTATCAAAACTATCAATAGTTCTTGGTCAAACTCCACCTAGCATATAAGCTATATGAGATAGTCCAATTGTCACCAAAATATCATATTCACATTCATTCAGTAAGCACTAGACAGTATCTAGGGCATGAGGCCATCACTCCTAACACTCTAGAACTACCTATCATTCTTGCATCAACAAATAAATTAGATGTCAATCATTTCCATCCAAAAAACCAAATATGCAAGCACAATATGGAAGCATTATATAGACACAATAACACTATAAGAATGCAATAGCATGATACATATGCATCATATAACATGATATCAATGCATTATATAGAAGGTCTATATAAATACAAAAGTGTCACATGAATGTGATACCACTATACAAATGTTCAAAAGTAAAAAATAACCAAAAACATCTCGTCCAATGTGACATTGCCATATGGATGTAAAATTTTTGATTCATCCATATAATATTTGGTTTGGAAATATATGCAAAAGAATAGAATAGTTCTAGTCACTTACTAGTGCCACTATGTCTCCTTCAATTGTGGTACTCGAATGACATTAACGCGATATCTCGATCATCACTACTGAGCCTTCATCTACAAACATTAGCAATCTACTCTCTAAAACTCCTTTCTTTTCCCTCTTATGGTCTAAATTATTACGTATTATCATCCTCGCTCCATTTTTAAGCCTCTTTTTACCTCTCTTCAAACCCTTTAATCCTTTTGTGACTCTTTTACCCATTTAATGCTATTTTTCTATTTTTACGGTCTTTTCGCCCTTTCAAATCATTTTTGGATCCCTATCTAGACTTTCCACACCATCCATATCCATTTTCTCATCCCCACTCCTATGTGGACAATAATTAAATTGAGTTTCCTTGGTACAACTTGGTTTTTTCTCCAAAACTCAAAGGTGCACACTAGGGCATAGATACATTTAATTTATTTTAATTAATTTTTAACCTTTTTATTACTATGATAACTTTTATATTCGGTAAACAAGAGCATTACCATAAAATACTGCAATGCCTTTTCACACATTTATTTTGTAATTAATGCATAAAAAAGGTAAAATGTAAACACCCAATTTACTTTCCAACTAGTCACTTAAAGTGTCACTAAGTAGTCCTTTAAGCAAACCAAGCCAATTTTACCATGCCATGTCCAAGTTTAGAGTAAAATAATGACATCATCTTTGGAGCTTAAAAAATCTCTCTAAAGCTTCATAATATTTTACGATAATATTAACATTAGAACATGTTATAAAATATCTTTACAACATACATAAAAATACCTATACTTTCATGAGAACTAATGTGTCAAAAATACCTCAAAAGTAAAAGCATTGGGGCCCCATAAAAGCACTAAAAATTATTTTACTTCTCTATGGTACTTTTGCTGGTAAAAAATATTAATATTTTTTGCTTATATTTGATCGACAATAGTCATAGTGGTAGTTCCATTAGGTAAAAGCACCAATGCTACTTCTCTTTTGTTATGTCACTTTTGATCTATCATCACTAAAGCCAAGTTTTTAGCAGTTTGACTACCTATCATTGCCTACTTCATCATGAATCTTATCCGATCAATATAATTTCTAGTTATTACCATTTAACTAACTAATAAAATACCAATCATACCTTCCTGATTGGTAGTTGCATGCCATCTAACTCTAATTAAATTCTAGTCAAATCCATGCAAGTTGTAATCAAGCCTACTCAGTCCCATGCTTTAGAACCATCCTTTTGGAAGGTCTTTGGGAGAGTAGGGAATCATTAATGCACTAGCATACTATTGGAATTACTCTAAAAGCTTCTCTTCCATGTTGACATTCTACTGTAATACTACCAAGTCTTAGATCTCTTAAAGGCTATCTTCCGCATTGATATTTATCTACAATACTACTAGGACTTAGATCTCTCAAAGTCTCTCTAGATCATAAACCAGTTTTTAGTAACATGCACCAAGAATTCAATCAATATTTGGGTACATAATCAAGTATCCCATGGTTATCTTGATTGGTAAAAAGTACAACCAATAGTTTTGGGTTATATCTACTTTTCCCTTTTCAAATTTATTTAGCATTTTATATTTTAAATTATCTTATTTGCATTTGAATATTTTGCATATTTATACTATTTAGCATCAATTATTCCCTTTCAATTTGCATTGTTTTTAATATTTAATCTCAAGAATAGAGGTTTGATATTTTCAAGCAAGGAAGCCTACTAATCCTTGTCAAAACTAGTCAAACCCCTCTATGTTGATCCCTCATTTTTTTTATCTCTATTTTTAGATTTATGTTTTCTATAGGTATAGTCAAAAGCACCATATAAGAGCAAAAGTGTCATACATTTTTACTTATGTTGTTGTTGCATAGAACTTATGCCTGATGGTTATACTCGGTGCTTCTATGTGGAGCTTCTTCTCCAACTGAGAATCAAGTGTAGAATTTTTGGGTTTTGGTCTAATTAAATCTCAAATTTCTAAATCTGCTATGTTTGAAAATTTAGGTTTGTAAAGAAATTTTACAAAAGGGATAGAAAGTCAGTTTTTTATTACAAAAATATAAAAGAGATAAATTTGGGTTGCAATCTCTGCATTAGGCTGATATTGGAGGGTTACATGGTTGTGTCATAGGATAAATTATTTGTTACATCATTTTTTACATCCTTGTTTGAAGATAAAAGGAATTTTGTTCATTTTGCAATCATTCAAATAAGAAACAATCATAGATATTAAGCACTTGAGTATTTTGAATCCTTTTGTCATTAAAAGGTAAAAACAAACTTGTTTAATTTTTGTAATAATTCAAATTGAAGAATCATATGAGACATGTACATGCATGCTTGCATATTTTTTTGGCGTATCTTAGCTTAAAAGTCATGTTTTGGCATTTGGATAGATAGGAACATAAAGAAAAGTTGTTGCTTCCTTGAAAGCCCTAGATGTTTGTGAATTAACCCCATCAAACTAGCTCCTTAGGCTTCACAAAATAGCCTCTAACCTTAAGTATGATCCAAGGTGAAATAAAGAACTGCGTTTGGAAACACCCTTGCTATTAGCATATTTTACCATACACACGTAGAAAGCAATACATACAATATAAGAAGTTCTTCTATGTTCCAAATAGAAAAGACTACATTGTAATGGATAATAAAATAGTAGATATAAAAGGATATTTATATCCAATTACGAGTGACCTTTAAATCAAGGTTAAAAATTTGATATATTAAATAACTAATTTTATAAAAATACCTATAAAAGTTAAAATATATATATATATATATTATACATTATAATATAAAATGTAAAAAAAAAAACTTATACATACAACGACAATGCAGAACCATTACATGTTTCAACAATCTGTTAAAGGTAAAAATTAATGGTATAACACATTCAAGAAGAAGAATTAATGGTATAACACTTTCTTTCAATCAAGTGTGGCTGGTAAAAATGCAGACAGAGAACCATATCCCTTTCTATCTTATATCTTGACGTTTATAGCTTTGCAAACGGAAAGGTCCATTTAACTGTATTAGATCGTTTATTTAATTTTAATTTTGTAACCACAAAAATCGAATCTTTATTCAAATCAATATCCAGATTGTTTGCCTCGGTTTTCGACCACAATTTTCAAATGTATCTCAAATATGTCTATGCAGATGGATATCTTCACCGCATATGACTTTCTTTTCATTTATGAAAGTCAGCGTAAATTCTATTCTCTGTAGAAAGAAGTTTATTAAAAAATTTAAAACGCTTTCACCACTTATGATGAGGCTTATTGGCACTCACATTCAATGATTGCAACAGGAGGACTTGTATGTAATATGTATCGTTATTTTGATCGAACTTTTCTACCATTCCATTAAATTTTGGTGAAAATGGTTCTCAAATAACCCAAGGGGAATACATAAATGAATGGAATGTATCGCACCAGCGCTGCCATGCGTCCACCGATAAACTGAATATTAATTAGGCCGAGTGAAAAAAGTCGTCGAGGAATGGTGTTTGGCCTGTTTTGACTGGTAGCTTTGTTAGCTTCGATGGTGATGGTAATGGTGTTCTGTGGAAGCCTGCCAGCCACTTGTGTGTGGATAGAAATCTGACAGTTCTGGTGAATTCCTGTTAGCTTGGCCTCCTGATTTTATTATCGATCTTCACCTAAGTTTTAATCTAAGTTTCCATTTTTATGTAACACTTCATCCTTTGAATTGAGAAAATAGACGAGCGTAGAAGTAAGATGCCTCATGCCATCCTTATTCCCCTTCCTGCACAAGGCCACATTAATCCCATGATGCAACTCGCTTGGAAGCTCATCAAGGATGGATTCCTCATTACTTTTGTGAACACGGAGTTCAATCACCGACGCATACTTCAGGCCAACAGCGAGAACAAATTTATGCAGGACAGCTGCAACATGATCCGAATGATGTCCGTTCCTGATGGATTGCCGCCCGAGGACAGTCGGAAGGACTTCGTGAGGCTGTTGCAGGCATTAGAATATAGCATGGGTCCTTCTGTGATTCACAACCTTATTCAGGAGATCAACGAGAAAGAAGAGGAAGAGCACAAGATCACCTGTGTAATAGCAGACTACTGGTTCTGTTATGGATTACATGATGTAGCAAAATTCCATCACGTTTCTCTCGCTGCATTCCATGCATCACCTGCTTATATATGTGCCCTTCGCTGCTCCAGTTCCAGGCTTGTCTCTCTTGGGCTCCTTCCTTCAGATGGTAAGACAAACTTTTGTTTTTTTTTTCAATTTTTTTTGTTTCGGTTTCCAATTCATTTGCTCTGAGACAAATAGGGTTGTTTTGTTATTGAAGGAATTTCAAAGGAGGATAAGATAGTAAAATATCTTCCCTCCATGCCACCGCTACATTCTCGATGTGTTCCATGGTTGTTTGGAGGTGAATACATGTTTCAGTTGGGTATTCGCATTGGGGAAGCTCTTAGACAAATCAAGTGGATCCTAATCAACTCAGTGTACGAGTTAGAAGCTCCTGTAGTGGATGACTTCTCCAAAGAAGTGGGGACTTATCCAATAGGTCCTTTGATTCCTTACGAGTTTCTGAACGGGGAGACCACAACAAGGAAGATCGGCACGAGCTTCCGGGCAGATGAAGTGGACTGCTTACGGTGGTTAGATAAACAGGCTGCCCAATCTGTGATATATGTATCCTTTGGAAGCATTGCGGTTTTTAGTGGAAGAGCTCGCTCTGGGTCTGCAGGCCACCCGAAGGCCATTTCTGTGGGTTGTTCGGTCAGATCTGGTGGATGGGACCAGGTCTGCTCTCCCTCCGGGGTTCTTGGAACATGTTGGAGAACGGGGCTGTATAGTGTCTTGGTCTCCACAGGCAAGTGTGTTATCTCATCCCTGTGTGGCGTGCTATGTCACGCATTGTGGGTGGAATTCTGTAGAGGAGAGCATCACCATGGGAGTGCCCATGCTCTGCTGGGCTTATTTCGCAGACCTGTTTATTAACCGCACATACATTGTGGATGTCTGGAAAGTGGGATTGCCTTTGAACGCCAACAAGGATGGAATTATAGATAAGATGGAGTTTACCAATGCTGTAGAGAGATTACTAGTAAAGGAAGAAGGTGTCACCATCAGAAAGGAAGTGAACAAATGGAAGAAAATTGTGAGAGATGCCGTCCAGGAAGGAGGAACGTCATACAACAAGTACTGCTTATTTGTGGACGCCGTGAAGAACAAGATTAATTGACTGAGTTGTGAAGTCCAATTTCTAGTGTTGATAATGAGATAACGTTGTATTATCAAGGTGCCTGTTAAGCGTGGTTGCTATAAAACTGATGTAGGGTCGGGGAGATAGGGTAGCAGAGATACAAAAGATTATTCTAGATTATCTAAGATTTAATTCTTAAATTATTTGGAGTTTTAATAATAATATAACTTATGTTATTAGCAAGATAAAGATTTTAAAATTTTATAAGTATTAAATTTCATAAAAATGTATATGTAGTTTAATATTTGGAAGAGGCGTTTAAACTATTAATAGTTTGGATGACTTGTTTCTAAGGCATGTTTGAAGTCCATAAGTTATTTAAAACTCTATTTAGAATAATTGTTAAAAAAAAACTTGCAAGAGTAGATAAATTATTTAAGATGAAGATGAAGAGTCTTCAATGTAGATACAAAGTGCGTATATATCACCACCTTATCATATTGTCAAACAAATTGTGTACGGAGAAATTTAGAAGATTTATAACAATAATGGGATAATGATTTGAAAAGTAGAAAAGTAGTATTTTATACGTATAGAGGGGTTTATTCATTGAGATTATAGTCACTACTAAATAATCTAACATAACTAACTTTAACATTATTGATGGTACTATCATATTTTCATTTTATAACCATAAATTGCATATATTTTTAGTTCATAATTTTATATGGTGTTATATTTTTTGCACTACAATTATTTATTAGGATTGTAAAATTAAATAAAAGAATAAAAATGATTATTAGTGAATTCAATTGATTACTGTTTGTCAAGTTAAGATTATTTTAAATGAATAATTATATGTTTTATCTAGATTAATTATATTTTGCATATTGATCATAAATTCAATGTCTAATTAATTCTAACATCAAGATAGGTACAAGATAATGGGAGAAAAGGACAATATGACTCCAACCTCTAAAATATGGCTTTTTAAGGAAATGATTCATGTCATTTAGACTTCAAACTAAAGTATAATATAGTTGAAGATGAATCATAATAATTTGAATCTAGTTTTAAGATATATATTATTTTTCATAGTTTTTAAGAAAAAGTAACTCAATTCATTAATTACAAATTTGGACATGTTTTTAAAAAAATACATGTCCTATTTTCCACAGTAAGTTTAAAGGAAGACTTTTGAATTAATATTTTGTATGAAATTAAAGGATATATTTACATCATATGTATTTTTAATAACGCTTTATATATTTATTTTGAATTGTATAACCTAATAGGGAACCACCTTAAGGTGAAAAAAAAAAAAATTGTACATAACAATATATATAGAGTAATTAAGAATTAGATTAACTAGTAGATATTCTTAAAGTTATAAGCAGAATATTATGTATTGAGATTAAAAATAAAAATAACATCAAATAAATAAAATTAATGGTATCATGCATGAATATGTGCATCAAATGTCAATATAGCCTCTATCTCAACATTGGTTAAAGTAAGAAGAGTCAATGCATGCGATTGAGTAATAATGGACAAATAAGGAATATGCCTCATTATGTGTGAAGATCTTATAGAGGTGTATCCATAGAAGACAATAATTAATTATGCAAGGTGATGAGCATCCTATTGCAAGCTAACAAATATGGTATCAGAAATGTATAGCATGTAAATAAAGGTAATAAATGTGAAATTCTACATGAAAACCTTCTATAAGGTATTATTTCCTCATTTATATCTTTACCTAGCCCACAACACTTAAAATTTTCTTGAGCATGAGAGAGATTTAAGAAGCACAATTGTAGAATGGACACAAAAGAAAGTAAAGAAGTGGAAATTTCCAATGAGCATCAATAATAATGGAGAAGAAGAGAATGACCATTCACACAATAAATTCTAAGGCCTATCGATCCAAAATAAAGATGGCCTCTTCATTAGAAGCTTTGGAGATACCTATGCCAACTTATAAGAAGCTTTGGAGATACCTATGCCAACTTATAAGAAGCTTTGGAGATACCTATGCCAACTTATAACTCCAACATTAAAATATTGAAAGATCCAACTATAAAAAAACAAAATATTTTAAAAATGATACATATTTTAAGGGAAGACACATGGAAAATATTAAAAATCACTTAACCTACAAGCTTTGGGTTAAATATTTGGAGTAGCTACTTGGCACAATACATAGTACTCGAAGTTCATCATTACTATGAGATGATTTTAGCATGTGTAGAGTTTTATGAGCCCAACACATGATAAATTAGGTTCCTCGATGGTCACTTTAAAGTAAATATTGTTGGACATACCATCTAGAAAATTTTTCTCCTACTAGAAGGTGAAAATCATGTTAGTATGGAAGAAGAGAAGAAATATTTTGGTGGAATCTCAAAGTCATGATGAAATTATTGTGCATTAAATGTGGGGACTTGTTAGCTAAATCGTTATCAAAGGGCCTTCTTCCTCTTAATATGTTTGAGAAAAACATGAAATATGATTTGATTATATTGGCATCCATATTTGGGTTGGAGCATGATAAAAATGTGGTTCTTGCCTGATTGGGTATTTTGTACAAAATGAAGCAGACACCTAGGGATGAGTAGATGATGCTAATATTTTTATTGAACATATACATGAGGGTCTGAGTAATTTTTTAGCCATTCATATGTTTAAGTATTCATCATTTTTGGTACATTTGATTATGTTCCAGAAACTAAAATTCTTTACATGTTTGAATCAAAAGTGGACAGATGAGAATTCCTAGGCTAACAATATATTCCAAGGGCCTTTATAAAGAATTATTCTTATTATTCTTTTGTAGATCATTTCTCTATTTTGGTTATTATATTTTTTATAGGTTCCTAGCCTGAGCACCTCATAGAATTGCCACTCATTTGTAGAATAAATAGTGCCTAGAGAATGGTATTTTTCCAAAGAAGGTACCATTGTTAGAATGCATGGTTTTAGTTTTATGTTGTACCTTCTTCCTAAAGTTGTTCTATACATAGTTTTTGCTTTAGAAGTATTCAAGCACAACATATGATAAGACTCCAATTAGCCTAGGAGGAATGTTACTACAAAGGAGAAAAATAGCTTCTGTTCTAGAGGGTAAGCTAAAGGAGCTAGGAATTAATGAGGTGGAGTGCAACTAGGATAATGACCCTTAGGGTAAGTTCTCCATATATATTAAGAGCATAAAAAACCTTAAATTTAAATATTAACTTAGGATTGATATCGAGGTTCTAAATAATTTGATAGATGAAACTAGCACACACCCCTTGAGTTTGTTCATTAAGCCTCCTCCAAATATTAAAACATATGAAACATTCTACAAGGAAACAAGTGAAGTGAACCCATTGTAAAATAAAGTAAAATAACGAAATATGCTATAATAAAAATGTACTAGAAATAGCTTAAGACCAAGGCTTGGTGGATAATGCATCAGTGAACTAGAAAAAAAGAAAAAAAACTTGGCACATTAGTTGCAAATGATGAATTTAGCAAATACTATAACAAAAAGCACCAAGATGATGAGATTTCAAGTTCAAAGCAATGGGGTGAGAAATAAGTATTGAGATACTCTAAAATATAGAAAGAGAAAGAGAAGCAAAATAAGGGGCTCAAGAAGTTCCATGTAAAATCTTAAAAAAAAGCCCTACTATTGCTCCTCCTAAAAAAACTTCAATACCACCATATCCAACATAACACACTCCCAAATGGGAGATCCCACAAGAGGATGTCTAAAGGAAAAAAAATTGAAAGCTAAAACCAAAAACCAACTCTACTAAGAAAAATAAGAAGTAAAGGAACACTTTTAGGATGGAGTTATTTTCCAATGATATCTCTTTATCTCCCCTTTCATCGCCTCCTACAAATGAGCCACCAAAACTATAAGTTTTTTTAGTCCCATTAGTCCAAGCATCCATCATTATAGCCATAGAAGCTACCACTCATCCTACTATACCTTCATATTTCTCTAGTTTGGAGGTACTTCAATTAATGTGACCCTTTGAGATTACTCCACTCTCATATGTTTTTCCCTCCTAATTCCTCATCATTTAGTCCTTCTATTATTTAAGCCATTATTTGCATTTCTATCATATCAAGGAAATTAAAATAGTTTTAAATTAGTCCACAAGTTTAAGCAAAATCATCTGAATCAATATTTATAATATTATTATATTCCAAGAAAATGATGGAAAATGAGAGAAAACTTATAAATTATTTTAAAATTATTTTAAGCCTAAAAATGTAGGCAAGGTTGGGTTTCAAGACTAATACCAAACTTATTTTGTATGTAAAATAAATGTGTAGTCATTATATCTTAAACATTATAAAACATGTGCTTTAATATAAGTCATTTTGTAAAACACAAGTTGTTTCATTAACCATAAATGAGATTCATGGTCAAAGTATTTTGGGTAGAGTTATGTTCATGTCTTTCTATAACATGCAAAAACTATTGAATGTAATCATATTATAAATAACAATACTGTATTTTTTTTAGTATGAATTAAATGCATCATTGGAGTATAATTTTGAAAACTTCAAAGGAATTTAGAATAAAATTTTGACAATCATTTAATTTGATTTTGAAAATCAAGTTAGTGATTAATTGTGTGTAATTTGACATAAGCTTTTAAAACCATTTGAGTGTAATTTAGAATAATTTTGCAACTCATTTGTGTTTCAAACATTTTTTTTTATTAGGGTAAAAATAGGATTTTGAAAGGGTCCGAACCCTTTTAGAACATAAAGTTAGCCCATAAACTGTATAGCTACCAAGGGCAAGTAGATAAAAATCCCATGGGTGCAAGATAAATAGTATTCATATTGGACCCCAATTAGTTGTAGTCCTCCCTCATGAAATTTTCTAAGTCCTCATGGACCACACTGGGGAGATCCATCTCCTATCCTCTTCTTTAATGACACCAAAGTTTGCTAGACAATCTTCTAGTTTGTTACCTTCTCTAAAGACATGAATAAAGTCAACCTATTTAAAATTATTTACATTCTCTCTAATATAATGTACAATGTAATCAATTTACCAATTTAATTCTCCCTTAATTTTCAAAATATTTGTAATATTCAAGGATTCTTCTTCAAAGATAACCTTTTTAGCACCTATATCCTTAGCTAGCTCTACACCCATATTTAAAGCATTAATTTTTGCTTTATTACTAGTAGTAATTCCAAGAAACAAGTTATCCACACTAATATACCTTGATTGTTCCTCATAATTGCTCTTGCTTTGGCCTTACCTATAATACCATTGGATGCCCCATATAAATTTATCTTCAACCATTCATCTTAGGGTGGTTTTCATTTTACATCAGTTCTAATCTAAGCATTTCCCTCTACACCACTAATGAGTTCCAAATTCCATGCCTTAGCTATCATAGTCTCTTTAGTATTCTATGGCTTGATAGGGTACTTGATAGATTTAACATTATCCTTTAAAAATGGGTGATACTTCTAAAAATTCTCACCACTGACATTTTTTTCCCTCTAAAAATTCTCTTGTTCCTCTCTAACTATACTTCCCATAAAAAATGAAATGGAATCAGGTTCCCAATTAAATTAATATGAGGATTGAAATGAGGTTCTCCCACTATTGTGTAGACACCAAAACAACACCAATCTGATTATGTGACTACAAAAACTGATCGCATTGACACACACAACACCCAGGGCAGCCCCTAGAGGTTAAACAGTGGTCCTAACCACTCTCATAGTAGTTTTGAAGGTTAGAGGTCAATTTGGCACCTTTTAGGCACTCTGCTCTCTACTCGTTCCACCCAAGGATGATTACAAACTGGTATTCATCCCACCCAAGGACGAGTAGCAGTATTCACTCCAGGATGGGGCGAATAGCAGGTTTTATGGGCAAAAAGTCAAATCTTGACAAATCGTAGCTCAGATCCACCACTTAACTCTTCCTTCATTGCATGGGAGTGTGAGAGTGTTTTTGAGTGCTAGAGGCAGTTACAGGTGCAGTCATGGAACCCCTAATCAGGGAGGAATCTTCTCCCCCTAGGAAGGCATGATTGCCAAGTGGCGCCTCTGCATGCTCATCCAAAGAGACCATCAGGTCTATAAAATGGTGAGTCTTCTCACCCCAAAAAGATACAAATAAGGAGCATTTTTATCAATGAAGTGCTACCGTTTTACATCCTCACACCTTTTTATTTGTGCCTTTCACATCCTTGATCTCTTTTGGAAGGGAGGTCATAGGGTGGTTATTGGAAGTGCAAATCTGAAACCAAAACTTGACATTTGGCCATAACATCCTACAAAATTTATCGACAAAACCCCACAAGAGGTTTTGGACCCATTCCAAGTGGATTGGTGCCAAAATTGGGCCCCAAGCGATGGACGTCCTGCCCCCTAGCGTCCCCCGCACTTTTGTAGTTCTAATCGCCCCGCCCCGGAGCAATTAGAAATATGTACCATATTTCAGTTCTATTATTTTTGCATCTGATTCTAGGTTGCTTAGATAGGTTTGCATTCAAATTTCAAGTAATTTTGAGTAGTTTTGATCATGTTTTTGTTATATCTCGCTTTCGCTAACATGCAGGTAGCATCATCAAATTCTCGGTGATAGAGGCCGAATTGGAAAAATATGACCTTCTAGGTATTTCCAAAATACCCCATTTTACCTAACCCCAAACTTTGTAGGTGATTTTGAGCCTCCCAAACGTGACATTTGGGACCGTGATTTTTGACACTTTTTTGTAGGTCTAATCATCTCGCCTCAGAGCGATTAGGAATCCATGGTGAATTTTTTGACTGTTCCATTTGTAGTGCCCTCTTGGTAATGTCCTCATGCTTCTGTTAAATTTTTAGATCATTCTGATATTATTTAGTTATCGTTTTATTCATTTTTTGCATGTACTAATCGTAGGCTTGGGGATTGCATGTTTCATTTTATCTACAGATGCTACTGACTATTTTTTGTTTCCTTCAATGTAGGGTCTCGACATTAGAGGAGTATCAAGGAGTCAAGACTCATCAATACAAGCAGCGATGACGTTTGGTCCGCCCATTCTACATGTGGGCACGCGAAATAAGGAATACCATCTGTTGATGTGACAAGAACATATTTAATGCTCTGAGCCCATGAAAATGGAGGATATGGATTGCAACCGGGTTCTAAATCATATTAATAAAAAGGATTGTACTCCATATTCACTTTTATACCTTGTTTCAATACGTTTATGTTTCTCTCCTTTCATGCATTTCAGTTCGTATGATTTAGCGTTAAGTTTAGTTTCATTTGCATCGCACCTTGGCATTTCCTTTTTGTTTCTATATCCTCGTGATTTCATATTGTAACCACAAAATCATATTAGAAGGCATCACCCAAGAGATGTCCATCCTATAGATAAGGAGTTGGAAAATATCTAGAGTGTAGGGATATTCCAAGAAGATGTGTTCCACTATTTTTTCTAGTTTTTCACATAAACTACATCTATTAGGTAACTAAAAAACTCTCTTTTGAAGATTATTGATTGTTAGGATCTTATTCGGGACAACTTACCAAAGAAAAATCTCTAGTTTAGTAATAGCTCTCTTACCCCACATTCTATTCCAAGGGAAACCATTATCTACAGCAGGATCCAAAATATCATAGACTATCTTCACATTGAATTCACCATTCTCATTTTTACTCCAAACCAAAGAGTTTCTTTGCCTAACAAAACCTAAGTAATGATCCTATATTTTGGATTTAAGGAGGTTTAAAGCCTCTAAGGTTTCAAGGCCTTTCTCTAGATATTTCTAGCTCAATTGTTTATCCAATAAATTCATGTAGTCACAAACCTTTTTACCATATCTCTCTTCTAGATCCTCTTTCATATTAGAGAAAATATAATTTTTGGCTAAAGGGTTGTCATATAACTAGGAATATTTCCAAGAACTTATATACAACCTATCTCCCACACATTGTTTCACACCCTTCCACAAGGACTCTATAGCCTCTACCAAGTGGTTCCATAAAGAAGTGCCACAACAAAGATATTGAATTATGAGAAATTTGGTATCCTCCTAGCTATCAAGATAATTTTCGTTAAGAATCCTTACCTAAAGAGTCATACCATACCTTAGAACTCTCCATCCCACCTTGGTTTCGATAGCAATATTAACTAGGTTGAGTCTCCTCAGACCAAGACCACCATGCTTCTTTTGATGGTATTTTTTTTCCTAAGCTACAAGAGGAATCCTCCTCCTCTCTTTATACCTTAACCATAAAAACTATTTTTGAATTCCTTCTATGATATTGAAAAATTTAATAGGGATATTAAAAAGGGAGAGAACATAATTGGGGATAGCTTTCAGAACACTCTTAACAAACAATACTTTACATGCTTGAGATAATATATTATATCTTTATCTAGTAAATTTGGATTGGAACCCGTCAAGCAAACCATTCCAAGGAGGTGCCTTTCAAGTTCCCACGAACATAGGTATTTCAATTATTTTATTCAATTTATTCAAATATAATTCATGAAATTACAATACCCATACACAAGCATGAACACCACTATCATTTGAATATATTTCTAGGATATTGGTGTAAATTTCAATGGTATTCAATACAATCTATAAGAGTTTGTTGATGATAAAAAAATACTCTTCTTAAATAGATTATATTTGTTCCTTATGGTTAGTCACAGTGCATAATATTAATCTTCAAAAGAATTTAGTTATTTTTTGTAGTTGGTAATCATGGAATACCACTTATCAAACATTAATTGTATATGTTTATAATAATAAAGAATATTAGTATTCAAATATACAGTTCAATTGCTTCTATTATAACTAGTAATTATGAAGAATCCATCTCAAATAATATTTCAATTCTTTCTTATCAGCTTCGATAAAATTCAAAGCTATAGAATGTATTTTGTTGGAAAATAATATTTTTCTATTTATTATAATAGACTAGGTCATACGCTCTCAATGTATTTCTTGATGTTTTAAAAATATAATAAAAACCAATAGAATTGTCAACTATTGGTTTATACATATATTTATATTAGATACATCTTATTTACCATAATATATACTTATATTTTATTAAATTCCTTGCACTTATATATTTTGAAGCAAAAAACAACCTTTTGTTTTTAAGCAATGTATGCTTCTATTAAGGGTGACTCCCATTATGAAAAAAACATATTTTATTTCTCTTATTATATTTCTATCAAGTTAATAAAACCATATCCAAATTACTAGCAGAGTTTCATAACATTTTGGCCTGTGAGAAAATATATTGGAGGCAAAAATCAAGGGCTCTTTGGTTGAAATATGGAGATTAAAATTCTAATTTTTTTCACGTCACCATGCTTAGAAACAGAAGCAATAACAAGATAATTTTTTTAAAAAAAGTAGATGGTTCTATTACTCAAAACTTAACATAAATTAGAAAGGAGACAGTAATTTATTTCAATTCTATCCTTGGTCAGGAATCGTAGTGCAATGAGGAGGCCAAAGATATTCTCTTGCAATCCATTCCTAGCATAATAAATGAGGATATAAACCTTAAGCTTCTAGCTCCATTTTTTGATGAGGAAATTAAGGAAGCCTTGTTTAGCATGGAGCTAGACAAAGCCCCGAGACCCGACGAATTTCCCCCTCATTTCTATCAAGATTTTTGGGACATCGTAAGTGAGGATGTAATTTTTGCTATCAGAGAATTCCAAGCAAGAAATCATATCCCAAAAGGTATCAAATCTACTTTTATTTCTCTAATTCCTAAGAAGCAAACCCCCGAATCTATGGCTGACTTCAGGCCAATCAGTTTGTGCAATGTTTCTTACAAGATCCTAACTAAAGCCATTGCAAATAGAATGAGAGATATTCTGCCCCGCATCATAGATCCATTCTAGGGAAGCTCTGTCCATGTTAGGTCAATCTTGGATGGAGTTATCATAGTTCATGAAGCTTTACACTCTGCTCATAAGACCAACAGGTTTGTTTTTACCCTCAAGCTTAATATGAACAAAGCATTTGACAGGCTAAATTGGGACTTTTTGATTGATGTCCTCCTTAAGTTTGGTTTTCACCACCAATGGGTTAATTTGATCAAAGAATGTATTTCTAAATCATGGTTCTCGATTCTACTTAATGGAAAAATTGCAGGTTACTTTCAAAGTTGTAGAAGAATTCGACACGGGGACCCTATCAGCCCCATGTTATTCATCATTGTGGTAGAAGCTTTAGGCAGAACCATAAAAAATGCTTGCAGTTCAAGGCTAATATCGATAATCAAGGCAAAATATCTCACTAGTGTTGTTTCTCACCAATAATTCATCGATGATACCCTTATATTGACTAAGGCATCAGTGGTTGAGGCCAAAATAATTAAATACATCCTGCAACTCTATGAGGATGTTGCTGGTCAGAAAGTTAATTTTAGTAAAAGCAAGTTATATTTCTTGAACACCCCCATTCAGAGGAAAGGAAGGATTGCAAAAATTTTAGGGTGTGATATAGCAAACCTCCCCACTTCGTATCTTGGTCTCCCTCTTTTCATTGGTTCTCCGAGAGAGTCAATGTGGGACAGGATTATTGAAAGAATTCAAAAAAAACTTACTGGATGGAAAGGTCATCTTCTATCTCAAGAATGAAAGCTGACCCTCACTAAGGCCTCTCTTCAGAGCATTTCAATATATTTCCTCTCCATTTTCAAAGCCCCTGTGAAGGTTTTCCAGAAAATTGAGAAACTCCAAAAAGAATTTTTATGGACTAGATCAGAGGAGAAAAAAAGGATACACCATGTAGGATGGACCAAAGTGTGCAGAACCAGGGAAAATGGGGGCTTAGGTCTGAGGAGAATTTCTCATATAAATTTAGCTTTACTAGCTAAGTAGGCATGGCATCTCATTTTTGGTGAAGAAAATGAATGGACAACTATCATCAAATGAAAGTATCTTCAAAATATGGAATTTCTAAGTGACTCAGTTCCAATCAGAGGTTTTGCTTTTTGAAAAACAATTCTTAATTGTAAGGAAATCATCAAAAAAGGTTTAAGATGGCTTTTAGGCAATGGTGAGAGGATAAGTTGCTGGAATGACAAGTGGGCTAAGGATGAACCATTGATGCAATATCCTAACTTAGCTCGAATTAGAGATATCATAGAAGAACTCATTGGCAGAAAAGTCTTCGATTATATGGTTGAGGATAGAGGTAGAATGAAGTGGAAACAAATAAGGATTTAGGGATTCCTAGAGGAATCAAATGACCTTTATAACATTCTCAAGCAATAGTTTATCCCCATGAGACCCGATAAATATCAAGGGATCTGGGCTCCTATGGAAAATGAGCAGTTCACTATTAAATCATTTTAGAAGCTTCTACTTGATGATGAGGATTTTGTCCTCCAAAAGGACTTAGTTTGGATAAAAAATTTAATTCCAAAAATTGTAGTCTTTTCATGGCTAGTTATCCAAGGAAGAATTCTAACCATTGATAATATGATGCATAAAGGTATTTGTATCACTAATTGTTGTTATCTATGTAGGGCTAATTGGGAGACCATTTATCACATTTTCCTTGAGTTCCCTTTTTCCTTGACTGTCCCAAGTGGGGTTTTTCAGGACTTCAATATTTCATGGGTTAAACTAGCCATCATACTTTATTTGTTTTTCCAGTGGCCTTGCAATTTTCAAGTCAAAGACTTAGATACATGTGGAAAATTTTTCTGTCACTATCTTTGGAAGGTGTGGTTATAAATAAACCATAGAGTCTTTAATGAGTCTGTCCATGATCATCAAACTATCATTGCGAGGATCCTATCCTTTTTCAATGAGAATGTGAACCTTATCCCTTTTGATAGTTGTAAACCTCATTTGTAGGAGACCACGATTGCTCAATATTTAAGCTTAACATTGTTAGATAAGTCTGTGCCTAGGGTAGTCAACCCCAGAGCCAATGTTAAGTGGTATTCACTTCCTAAAGGTTGTTTTAAGCTTAATTTTGATGGAGCAACTAAGGACAATCCTGGAAGAGCAGGCGTTGGTGGCATTGTGTGAGATCATAATGGGAATATGATGCTTGTGTTTTTTGAATATTTGGGAATAAGGACGAACAATGAAGCTAAAGCTAGAGCTATGTGGAGAGGCCTTCAAATGACTCAAGACTTAGAAGGTAATTTTATCATAGAAGGAGACTCTATGCATGTTATAAATATCCTCAATAATTAGAAAAAACCTCCTTGGAGGATTAAAACAATTATTGAAGAGGCTAGGATCCTTTTCCAGGGAAGACAAGACAGAAAATCCCAACATGTCTTTTGGGAAGCTAACAAAATTACTGATAAGCTGGCCAATTTGGGTGTCAATGGTGACATACTTTTCAAATGGGAACATGGTGTCTTGAGTGAAGTAGAGGAGCTTATTCAACAAGAATGCCAAGAATGATAGTCGAATTTACCAATAGGGAAGGCACTAAGTTCGAAGGCTAGGAGTATTCCCATATCTTTTTTGAATTGGACTCACAATAAAAATTATCTGAGTTGTCAGTCTTCATGGATGCTGCTTGGAAATACCACAAAGACTAATGGGGACAGTCAAATGTCAGATAACATGGCTCCTAGTCATCTTAGTAATTTTAGGTTGGTTGATAATCACAAGGAAGGAAAGAAATAACAATATAAGACTTTGAACCAAAGCCACATGGACCACCATATAGCCACCGCCAGAAATATAGCCAGCAGGTTCACTTCTCCAAGGTTGATTGGCCAATATAGTATGTGGTACCAAAGCATGTCATATACGGAAGAAAGCAATTACCAAAGAATTATTAAGAGTAACTATCAATATAGAGCTTGTGGGAGTTTTTTTTAGTACTCTTCTATGTGTGTCTACAAATTTTTGTTTCTTCATTGTCTCAAGGAAGTGATCTGTGTCTGTTTCTTTTTTGTAATTATGATCCATGTGTGTTTTCTCAGGGTATACCCAAAATTTTGTATGGGAAGATTATTTTTGATAACAGGCTATGTGCCTTACCAAATGTAATGTCTTTGGCGGCATGTATATTTTACATATATAGGATCCTTAGTAAGGATATGTTCATCAACAGCCCTGGGCTGATTTTTGTAAAAGGTTTTGGGTCAACCTGTAAAACCTAGTATTAATGCTATAGTATCTTATCTACCAAAAAAAAACCATATCCAAATTTCCTTTCTATCAAAGATATTCTTCATTTACCTTTTTGTCAAAGATGTTATCCATATTCTTCAAATTGCTAATTTTCCACAACCAACTCTTTTATATGATTTTTATTAAGAGATAAAATCTCACCCATACACACTAAGATGAAATTCAACACTAAGAATGACAAAAAATATTTGCTATCTAGTATTCATATTTATAATAATATTATCTATAACAACCTGTCAATTTCTTAATACCTTTTTTTAGTGATCTTATTCATGACCGTAATATTCCAATACATTATTTTCATTGTCAATTTTTGTTCTTATTTCTGGGTTTAGCTCTACTTCTTGTTAACACTTATGATATTTTTTTGTTTTCCCATATCAAAATTCCTTTGGGTTTCATTTTCTCTATGTTTTTGCTTCTTGGGTTTTCCTCTCTTTTTTTCATTCCCATCAATATTTTTCATCTTCATAAATATCTTTAATATTCTCATAATGCTCATAGTAAGACTTATTATCTGTAGGTTTGTCATTTTTTAAATGATATGAAGTTGTCATGACCCACCTTTAGCAAACTTTTTATGTTGATAAATTTATGTTTGATATGTTGTTTTGTGTAATGAAGTGATTGACTATTTCATATTGGTATGCAAAACACTTATTTCTTTTATGAGAAATATGATATGTGAATATTATTTTGGGATGTAGGATAATTCCATGTTTGGTTTTGTGAAAACCTACATTTTATATAAGAATACGATGCTGCTAATGAAAGTGCACTTTTGCAGGAACATGTCTCTTCATGGTGGCAAAAAGAATTAACCACCAAGAAAAGGATACCTTGGGGAAATGATGTGATGGGTTATTTTTCAAAATATTTGAGGAGGCAACATGGATGAATTCCCCTTTCATGAAGATGCATAACATGATTTGCATATGAAAAGAAATATTAAATTGCTTTAATTTTTAGTTGCATAATAATTGCTTATGAAGAAATTTTGTTTGAAAAAAACATTATAATGAAAGAAATGAATGTTTGTTTCCTTGTATTGAAAAATAATAAAGGTAGGAACAATAAGCTTATAAATAAAGTTAATGAAAATGGATGTTGAGTTATTATTATTATTGTATATTGATGCTTTGTTTATAAACCAATTAGAAGTAAGGAACTTTGAGTTTATGTTATGAATCATGTTTGTAGTGGAGCATTGATGAAGCATTACTGATACATTGGCTTGAATTTGTCCCATCATATTCGAAGTAAGTGGGGTTTTTGAGATTTGTGGGAAGAAGTATATGTTTAACCTCAAGTTTGTCCTATGATCGAGAGAATGGAAGTGAAGGCAGAAGGGATTCCAAAATAAAAATGGGTGGAAAGGTTTGTTGTAGGGATTTTTTTCTTTTGGGAAAAAAATAGAGGAGAAGGAGATTCGGAAAAGAGGAAGATAATTTTTGGTAAAAATATAGCTGAGGAGAATCACTGATGAAATCATATATTCCAATAAACTATGTTGACTGGTTTATGATTTGGAAATGATATGTAAATGTGATAATAGTTGAATGAATAATTGCTTCTATTATCATAGTAAGGGAGATTTTTAGGATTTATATATTTTATTTCATGTATGTAAAAGACTATATGAGTTATTCTTTATATTGATTGGAAAAAAACTTGACATTGTTATGCTTGAATATGTAAATTCGTCAGATGGAAACCGATGATGGTTTTCATTACACCTTGCTTGATTTATGAATGATATGAGTGTTTATAGATAGTACAACCGTAGATGATATGTTGGGCTCTTAAACTATCACATACATTTTTCTTAGAATAAGATATTTGGTGGTATTGTATGGTTTAAAATTTTATATGAGGATTTAATTTGTAAGTAGGTGTTTTGATGTACTTTGCATGCTTTGAAATGAAATGATCCTTGTTGAGTGAATTACCTGTACATGTATTTTTATAGAAGAAAAGAGTTTAGGAAGTCTTCTTGGTAAAGTGTTATTGAATTTTACCAAATAATGGTGCAATAGATTATTTTAGATGATTCATTTTATAATTTATTTTTTATTGGCTAATAGCAGTAATGATCTTCTTGACTATTCCTTTATGAAAAGAACTATAATGCTATAAAATTTTGTAAAAGAAGAATAGGAAAATACACAAACCTTTATTTGAGAAAATTATATTTATATATTGTTGTTGTATTTTTAATTTCTATGAGTGTTTTTATATAGGACAAAGATTGACTGAACATAGAATGTATTTATGAGATTATAGTTGAGAAAGAAGAAAAATAATGTCTTTATGAGACTATAATTGAGAAATAAGGAAAATATTGTTTTTATTTTATTTTAGTAATCTTCTTTGGGAAAATAAAGCTAGCTAGATTATAATATGTTTGCTGGAATGTTTCGTTTGGGTTTTCATTACTTAAAGAATGCTTCATGAAAACAATTTGCATGTATTGAAATATGTAAAACCTTTGAAAATGGAACCATCTCTGAACCCCTCTAAATGAAATCCATTCTTGATAGTTAAAGGAAGTGCTAGAGAGAAAGTAATCCAGTTTGTGTTGTGAAGATGTGGAGCAGACTATTCTTTTAATCAATGCTACCGAAAAAATATGGGGCACATATTTAAGTTTTCAAGTTGTGAACCTACCGTTGTTCTTGAAGAGAATATTGCAAAAATATCAAGGAAATTTAATGCTTTGATGAGTGATGTAGCAAATAATTTGTAATATAGATAACACAATATTTCAAGTACTATTGTAATGCCGAATTAGGAAATAAAATTAACATTGGGATTTTATATAACTAGGAGTAATATCAACTGGATTACTTCAATGATTTTTAGTGTTCGTCTAAACCGTGTTGTATTTCAATCTAAGCAATATCATGTTATTATAGATATGACAGAGTTATTGGTGGTTAATTTTTTAACGTGAGATATCTTACGATTATCAAAAATAGATTGCTTATGATTAATGAAACTTATTTTAGACTTAGATCTAAGTATATTCTTACTAACACAAAGATCTTGGATAATCAAATTGCTTAAATAATTGTGTGTTATCTATTTGAGGTCTCTTGTGAATGTACAAAATTAATACCAAATATTTTTGAATAATTCTTATGAAACAATATTATTTTAAGAGTCAACCCTTTGTTCAGTGATGTTGTTGGCTGATTGCTAGAAAAACTTACTAGTTAGAGTAAAGAGGGTTGGAAACCTAGTTTTCTAGAACTATTGGAACACTATTATTTATCTGAATAATAGTGATCAGCTGAGTTAGTTTGTGTCTGATAGAAGCCTTGGTAGAAAACAAGAGAATATTTTGAGTTAGTGTAACCACAAAAAGATAGTGGTCAAATCCGCTAGGTAATTTTAGTAGGGATGACTAGCTCATCTAATGGATTAGTGAGGTAGTCGAAGTGATAATCACTCATATAAAAGGACCTATGTGGAGTGTAGTGTATATCACGATATTTTCGATTGACTAGAAAGAGATGGGTCATCACCTAGTATACTACCTTGGTAGACAAAGGTAAGTATAGTGATGGGTGATTCCTTACACCTAGAGTACTTACATTAATAGACAAATGTAAGTATAGGGATGGGTGTTTATTTATACCTAGTATACTTTCATTGATAGACAAATGCAAGTATAGTGATGGGTGAACCTTTACATCTAGTGAACTTACATTGATAGACAAATGTATGTATAGTTGTGGGAGTACATTTGAATGTTGGATTATATATTTATACCAACCTTTTGATGGATAGTCTACAATAAAACAACAAAAATTATGCTCTAATTTTGGTAGAAAATTGGGGTTATGACATTTGGTATCAAAGCATGATTTGTAGTGGAATAGGTTCATTGTGCAAAACTAATTTTGGGTGTGTACTATAAAACATACCTACAAAAGGATTATACCTTAAATAAAATAAAATACTAAAATTTAAACTGATATAACTATTTATGATAACTAGAAATTTAGTTGATGATAGGAGAAACCAACCAAATAAGTGATGGTGAATTGACTCCTACTATCCCTTTTGTGTGTGGCCAAGGACAATTCCACCAAAGAGAAGAAGAGGAAATGATATCCCAATGACAAGATAGACATGATGAACTAGTTTAGAGGATAGAAACCTAAAAGTAGGTTATGAGAATCCTAGTAATGAAAAATAGGATCTCACTACAATAGTGGCCCTCCGTTATGAGCAAGTAGAAACACAAACAATTGATAGACACCATGCTAAATAAATAAATATGGGTTACTAATTCTATAATGGGTTAGGCAAAAGAACCCCTTACAAAGGCACAATATGCTAGGGTTTAACTTGAGGTTGAGATGGGTAAGGAAATGAAACATTTAGTCTTCAAAATTTAATGGAGAGGAAGATGGAAATAAATCCAAGGTTTGGTTGAAATAAATAGAAACCTATTGTAATATGAAGAACTTTTTATCTAGAAATCAAATATTCTATGCCACCCTGCATTTGCAAAGAGATGGTTTGCATTGGTGGGAAACTCTTAGTGAGGATTAAAAACTAGTAGCAATAGTCAACCTAAAGTGGGAAGAATTTGTAGTAGCATTTAAAGAAATATTCTTCATGGAGTACTTATTTTACTAGAATTTTGAGGAGGTCATTAAACTTTGATAGGGAACTAGAACAATGAAAAAATATTATCAAATATTTGTCAAGTTGTTGAAGTATGTACCTGCTTATAATGAGAAAATGAAAATTCATAAGTTTATACTAGGGGCAAATCCTAGAATAGGCTAAAATGTAGATATGCAAGAACCTACTACTTTGTAGAAGGCCTATGATTTGGCTAGAAAAGTTGAAATATATCTCAAACCCTATTTTGAATATGAAGGTTTAGATGAGTAGGGAAGAGAAGCACTAAGGAAAATAAATAGCACAAGTTTTGTTAAGTGGAAAAAATAATAGATAAACAAAAGTTCCTCTAAGCATGATATAAGAAATGACTAGCAGTTGGGGAAGTTTAGAAGGAGGTTCTAAGAAAACAATTGTAATCCCAATAATTATAACAATGGTAATGATAGACCATATTAGGGATAGATTAATTCTCCACATGCAAAAAATAAGAAGAGGAATAGAAGTAGAAAGAACATCCAAGATCGAAGGAAGGGTGTTTTCTTTGTAGAGGACTGTATTATGCCATTAATTACCTATAAAGAGCAGGAATGATTTCAAAAGCAAAGGAACTAATGTAGAAGGAATATGCATCTAAGGAACCCGCATATAAGATTTTTTTTTTAATAGGGAATCAGGATCTAGATGGTCAAGCCACACAACTATTGATAAAGGGTAATATTTTTGGTAAGGACGTTAAAATATTCATCGATAGTGGTGCTACGAATAGCTTTGTTTCCACTAGTTTAGTTAAATATATTTTAGAAAGGCTAGGAATATTGGCATATGGGTGGAAAGTTGAGTATGGTTAAGGATAAACTTACTCTATAAATCAATGTTACCCTATGGAAAAAAATTCCTTACCTAGTGGAATGACAATAGGATGCCTGTATGTAGTACCTTTGCAAGCCTTTGACATAATTTTAGGAATGGCATGGTTGCAACCACATTAAGAAATAATCAATTTTCAAGATATATGAATTGAGTATATAGAATATGGTAGGGATGTACGAAGGGTGTACAACCTACATGGGGCATTACAACCCCAAATCCTCTCGATAATGCAACTCAAGAAAGCCTTGAAAAATGGAGGAACGATGTATGTAGTCAAGATAAATTAAATTGAGAAAGAAAATAAGGAAGAGGAGGTTAGAAAACACTCAGTTCTCCAAGAATTTAGGGATGTATTTCTAGAATATTTACCTGGATTACCCCCTAAATGGGAATTTTATTTTACAATTGAGCTTCAACCTGGAATAGAACCTATTCATAGAGCTCCTTATAGAATGAATCCTATAGAAACGCAAGTACAACTACAAGGACTACTAGAAAAAGGATTAATCAGACGAAGTGTATCACCATGGAGTGCACCTATACTTTTTGTAAAGAAGGATGATTCCTTGAGATTATGCATAGACTTATAGATGTGTAATAGTTTATTTATTTAAAAAGAGGAAAATATGTTTAAATAAATAGTTTATTTATTTAAAAGGGCAAAAGATATTATTTAAAATAAATGGTTTATTTATTTAAAAAGGAAAAAAATATTGTTTAAAATAAATAGTTTTTTATTTAAAAGGAGCAAAATATGTTTGAAATAAATAGTTTATTTATTTAAAAAGAGCAAAAGATGTTTAAATAAATAGTTTATTTATTTAAAATTGCAAAATATATTGTTTACAATAAATAGTTAATTTATTTTAGAGAGGCAAAAGATAATGCTTAATCAAAAGGTTGACTATTTAAAATAAAACAAACAACAAACCCTAAGAAAAAGGTGTTTTCCTCGATGTGCCTAGGAAGCCATTGCTCACCCATCAGTCGACCCCATGAGACGTTATGGTGATAAGATGACATTCGATAGAATAGGCCAAATTGCTCTTTGGAGACCTAGATGGCCAAATACATGAAGCTCCTTTGACATGAGAGGAAATTTTTTAATGAGGTAAGGGGTGTTCACCCTACCTCTTGTCGAAGGTAATCGGGGAGTAATGGTGGGTAGGCAGGAGCATGGACCGAGGATGTAAAGAAGAGATGAAATAAAAATCCCGAAGAGGTAGAGAGGTAATTTAAAGCACGAGGATACGAAAACAAAACGGAAATGCCAAGTGCGATGTATGCAAAAGCAAAACGTAACGCTAAGTCCTACGAACTGAAATGCATGAAAGGAGAGAAACATAAACGAATTGAAACAAGATAGAAAGAAAATTTCGAGTACAACCCTTTTTATTAATTTGCTTTAAAATCGGGTTACAATACGTCTCCTCCCTTTTCGGGGGCTAGGAGCGTTAAGTAGGGCTCTATTACACCACGGATTGGTACGCTTTCTTCCGCGTGCCCACATGTAAAGTGGGCGGGCCAAATGTCATCGTCGCTTGCGTGAACGCGTCTTTGATTCCTTGCTGCTCCTCCGATGTCGAGATCCTACGTTCAGAGAAACAGAAAAGGATTAGTAGCACCTGCGGATGAAGTAAAACATGCGATCCCCAAAGCCTACGATTAGTGCATGCGTAAAATAAATAAAATGATAACTAAAACATATCAGAATGAGCTGAAAACTTGACAGAGGCATGAGAACATTACCAGGAAGGCACTGCAAAAGGAACAATCAAGAAATTCGCCACGGATTTCTAATCGCTCCGGGGTGGGACGATTAGACCTGCAACAAAATGTCAAAAAGCACCCTCCTAAATGTCCCATCCGGGAGGCTCCAAATCACCTGCAAAGTTGGGGGTTAGGTAAAACGGGGTATTTTGGAAAGACCCAAAAGGTCAGATTTTGCCAATTCGGCCTCTATCACCCGAAATCTGATGATGCTCCCTGCATGTTAGTGAAAGCGAGAAATAACAAAAGCATGATCAAAACTGCTCAGAATAACATGAAATTTGAATGAAAGCCTATCTGAACAACCTAGAAACAAATGCAAGAAAAATAGAAATGAAATCTGCTACAGATTTCTAATCGCTCCGGGGTGGGGCGATTAGGACTGCAGCAGTGCGGGGGGCGCCCGGGGGCAGGACGCCCATCGTTTGGGGCCCGATTTCGGCACCAATCCACTTGGGATGGGTCCAAAACCTCTTGTGGGGTATTGTCAACAAATTTGGGTGGGATACTATGGCCAAATGTCGGGTTTTGGGTCCGGATTGTGCTTCCAATAATCACCCAATAACCTCCCTTCCAAAAGAGAGATCAAGGATGTGAAAGGCACAAGCAAAAGGGTGAGGACGTAAATCGGAAGCACTCCATTGCTCCAAATGCTCCCTACCTATTCTTCTTTTGGGGTGAGAAGACTCACCATTTTATAGACTTGAGGGTCTCTGTGAATGAGCATGCAGAGGCGCCACTTGGCGATCATGCCTTCTCAGGGGAGAGAAGATTCCTCCCTGATTAAGGACTCCATGACTACCTCTATTATTGCCTCTTTGAGCTCAAAAATGCTCACTCGCACTCCCATGCAATGAAGGAGGAGTTAAGTGGTGGATCTGAGCTGCCATTTGTCAAGGTTTGACCTTTTGCCCATCAAACCTGCTATTCGCCCCACCCAGGGGCGAATGCTGCTAATCGTCCCTGGGTGGAACGAATACCAGTTTGTAATCGTCCCTGGGTGGAACGAATAAGGAGCAGAGTGCCTGAAAGGTGCCAAATTGACCTCTGACCTTCCAAAACTACTGTGAGAGTGGTTAGGACCACTTTTTAACCTCTGGGGGCTGCCCTGGGGGCTGTGTATGTCAGTGCGATCAGTGTTTGTAGCCACATAATCGGATTGGTGTTGTTTTGGTGTCTACAGATGCCCCTTTTTGGGATGCGTTGTGCGTGGCACAGTGTTGAGCAAAAATAGATAACCAAAGCACTAATGATTAGGGTTTCTCAGTAACCTAACCAAATTTTGATGCCCCAAGTATGGAAAGGGGCATGCATTCTTGAATCCTTGCTTCTGACGAGCTAAGGAACTTAATTCAAGTGTTAACCTTTTTTTGGTGAGGTGTTACTTGATCTTGGGCATTGATCAGTCATGAATAGGCAAAGGGCGCAACCTTTTGTCTGTGGGAACCTTGAGTTCATGATTCACAAATGCCAAGTGTTTGATCAGCTTGTGATTATTGCTTGTTTGCTGCCCCAAGCAGGGGCGTGATTGTCTTTGTCAATGATTCTTTGAATGCATGCCATTTCCTTGATTGGGTGTGTATTTGTTGATTGATGACTAAGTGTGACTACCCCCTCAAGCGACGAATCGATGAGGGAATGACCTACATGAGAAAAGCGACGAGTCGCTTGACCCAAGATGACTTGTGTAAGGGTGCCTTCAGTTGTTTTTCTTTGAATGCTTATGCAGTTTCCCAACATTTAGACCTATTTTTGGTGGGTGTTAACCCTTTTTGGGACGCCATTTGGGGATGAAATTCTCGAAAATCCGTCCTCCCGTGGAGCGGTCCGGCTATGGTAGCCTTCTTAGGGAGTAGGATAGTGAGGATTTGTGACCCCGACGTCTAGTTTGAATGCCAAGAAGCACAGGTGCAAAGGCGCCTTGTTCGGCAATGTTATTGCTATTTTTGGGTGGGTTTGGACCCTTTTTGTGATGTCGTTTGGGGATGAAATTCATGACCATCCGTCCTCCCGTGGAGCGGTCCGGCTATGGTAGCCTTCTTAGGGAGTAGGATAGTGAGGATTTGTGACCCCGACGTCTGTTTTGCATGCCAATAATGTCAAGTGCAAAAGCACTCTTATTTGGCAATTTTATTGCTATTTTTTGTGCATTTGGGTGCAGTTTTTGTTGTTTTTGATTTTCTTGCTCTGTAATCATCCTAGGGTGGGACGAATACCAGTTTTGTAATCATCCCAGGGTGGGACGAGCGCTAACTAGAGCGCTCATCCCAGGGTGGAATGATTACAGGCCTAAAAGCCTATTTAAGGGCCAAAACTAGGGTTTGGGCTCATTTGCAACTTGTTTTTCTGGCGATTTGGAGCTGTGAGGAGGAGGAGGTCGAGTCTGCGAAGCGGAGCGCTACCAAATTTTTTTGGACACCATGAGTTCACGAACCGGATCAAGTGGCGGAGCCGAAGCGAGACCGGTGAGTGCTCCTTCTCGTTTATTTGGCTGTTTTATTTGACAGTTTTAAAACCGTAATGATTTTTTTCTTTCTTTTGTATTTCGTTTGTAATTTAAACTAAAACAAACCCTAGTTCAAATTTATTTTGTGAAAAAAATGTAATGAATTTATTTTGAAATTTGTTTTCCATTTTAAACTAAGGTAAACCCTAGGCTAAAAAAAAATTGCTTTTAGTTGATTATTATTATTATTTTTTTGTATTTTCGTTAAAAACCCTAGATTTAAATGCGTTCTTTGTTATTTGTTTTTGTTTTTAAACTAAAACCCTAGTTTAAACTTAGGTTGAAAACCTTGCTTAAAAAATTGGTCTTAGTTTGTTTTTTTGTTTTATTTTCGTTTAAGGTTAAAAAACCCTAGATTGAAATGACCCTAGTTGTGTGGCTGTTTTTATTTGAGACTAGAAAATAAAACCCTAGTTATGTTAAAAAAACCTAGTTTAAAAATTTATTTATTCTGTTGTTTAAGTTTTGTTATTGCTTGTGCTTTGTCAGTTCAAACTAAGGTTAGAAACCCTAGATAACTGACAAGTTTGATTTTTATGAATTTGTCTATGTTTTTGTATTTATCAGCTTGAACCAAAAGTTAAAAACCCTAGGTACTGACAAATTGATTTTGATTTTATTTGCTTTTTTTGTTTATCTGTCAGTTTAAACTTTAAAGTTAAAAACCTTAGGTAACTGACAAACTATTTTTTTTGAATTTGTTTGTTTTTTTGTATAATTAAGTTGAACAAAAGTTTTAAAAAAACAAAAATATGATTTTGAATTTATCTGTTTGTTTTTGGACTATTTTTAGCTGTACATTTGTTAGATGTGGTTGTACAGTTTATTTAACTGTGTTTGTTGTACAATTTTTATGCATTGCTGTATATTTATGTTATTGTTGTACAACTTTGTTGTTTTTCATGTTTTTAATGTTTGTGTGTTGTTTTTGTTTTTTAGGTGGTGAAGAGCTAGTACCGTCAGTTGACGGTATTCTCTGACGCCCGGGAGGCATTGACTGTGGTGGACTGGGAGTGGCTTGACGCCCTTGGGCTCAAGCATGTGACTCGACTAGAGCCTGTGGTGGGGGATCGGGCATATCTGACCGCCCTGATCAACTTATGGGATCCTCGCACCAATACCTTCCATCTCCCAATAGGGGAGATGATAGTGACTCTCGAGGACGTCTATCGGATTCTATGGATTTTGATAGACGGGCTTCCTATCAGGACTATGCCACGTGATCAGCGGATGATAGTGTTGACATGATGCTTCGGGCATGGGACGGAGGTGGGTGTGGATAGCCCGATGGAGAGGGCAGAGGGCGACTGCCAGATTGGCGGCATTCTGGTATGATGGTGGTTAGAGAGGGGCATGTTGGGGGTGAGGCATGCATTACTGATGACCCTCATCTCCAACATGCTGCTGCTTGACTCCTCAGGCATGAGGTTCTCATGGAACCTGTTGGAGGTTGTCTTCAGACTGGTGGAGTGTCCGACTTTAGAGCCCCTGATTATGAGATGGGGTCAGACACTGTTGGCACAGCTCTATGATGAGTTGTACGAGGTCCGCTGTCGGAGGTGAAAGGGTATTGGTTGTAGTTACCTGTTGCAGTGCTGGGCTTGGCAGCACATAGTTGTGGAGAGACCGTTGGGTTTGTCATGGATGACTTGGGTGGAGATGGTTGATAGAGAGATAGGGTATGCGGCTCTGTGGTGGCGGTCTGAGGAGCAGGGGTAGAGTCGGTGGTGGGCAGGTGTCGTAGGGCACTATGCTGATGCCTTCGCTTGGCTTGCTCTAGGGGAGGTGTTCTGGCGCCCATACTAGGACTGTCTAGCCTGGCCTGAGGTTGGAGAGTGGCTTCGATGGGTGCATAGGGGGAGATGGTTGATCGGGTAACACGGGATCGAGGAGTACTTCTCGTACGTTTGGGTGATGCAATAGTTTGGGGTGCACCAGGGGTTACCTGGTGAGCCCTTGATCTATCGATGTTGGGGTGATGAGAGGACTCTGGCCTGGCCGATCATCGAGCCATTGGGTGAGGAGTCAGATCCTGTGATCGATGTCCCTGATGTGGACAACGTCGGGGTGACCGTTGAGTATGACCAGTGGTGGACGTTGTGGCGGTGGCGAGGTGAGGGGCCTCTAGGAGGTCTTGACATAGCAGCAACAGGTGGGGAGGATGCAGAGGCATCAGGGGAGGGTTGGGGGGCTCCACTGGAGGATGAGGACATGGTGGAGGTTGATGATTTTGTGGGTGATGACTTTGGGGTTCCGAGTAGCCGGAGATGCAGGACGTCCCGGAGTAGTGGGAGCTAGAGCAGCCTACCATTTTGGAGATGTCGATGCCTCAGGCGGTCTCGAAGGGTATGGAGGTAGGGTTTCACGTTGAGATAGCATGATTGGAGGGTCTGCTCTAGAGATGGGATGAGGAGCTTGGGGATGCGCTGCAAGAGAGGGATCTCCTACGGACGTAGCTGGTAGAGCGGGAGAATGCATTGGCTGCGTACCACCGATGGGATGGGGATACAGATGCCATGTGGGAGAGGGATCTCCTGTGGACTCAGCTGGCACAGCGTGATGATGCGTTGGTGATGTACCGTCAGTGGGAGATGGACTTGGTTTGGCATCGGTTGGAGCTGGAGGCGGAGATTATCCACCTCGATGGGCGGATACCTGAGCTGACTGGAGGTGGATCGTCGTACCGCATGAGAGGGAGCGATACTGAGCAGTCAGCATCCTCTCGGTGTAGGCGGCTGGATGAGGGGGGTGCTAGTGGGCGTGATGCGGGGGCTAGCAGCAGGCCCTGAAAGGTCCCATAGGACCCACACCACGGGGGGTAGTTCTGATCGCACCGATCCTGCGTGATCATGGTGGCCGACGCCCTAGGCTTGGGGGTTTTTGAACTTTTGCTTTTTTGTGAGGTCAGAGGACCGGTTTATTGTAGCCTACGGGCATTTTGATGATATATATATACATGACTTTCTTTTATTTATACACTTGTCATGAGTTATTGTTATTCTTATGTGATTGATGGATGTTGATGTATGCATGTTAATTTATTTTGATGGATGCACAGGTTATGATGAATGCAAATGTGTCTAATATATATGATATGCATATGAATGTATGAAATGATTTGTTGATAACTTGGCGGTTGCACCATAGACTGTGCAAGACTTACCGACTTTTTGTACTTATGCGATTGTTTTATACGATGACTTTGCATGATATATATTTTTTTGTTTTTGTTTTGGATTTTTTGATGGCGATGTAAGAATGGGATGTACTGCAGTTGTGTTAAAATGTAGTTAAGGTTTTCTGAGACTCAGATGTTTTAACTAACTAGCCAAGACTGTACTTTTATCCTACAAGACTTTTGAACAAGGTATAAATCCGACTTGACTTTGACCAAGTTATTTCACATCCCTGTGTGTGCAATTGAGTTCGTTTATGTGGTATTTGTCAGGATACCGCCAGTGCTAGATAGGCTGTCAACCAAACCTGTATTGAGGATCACCTAATTAGCTCCACTAACTCCTTTGTTGTATTTAGTCAGATTAATCTGTGGTGCTATCTAGGATACCATGAGCTAGCTCATCCACATGCAAACATTGATCTGCACACAAGTTAATGTGACAGATATATCATCATGCGGGAGGTTTGCCACCAGTGACCGATAGGCTATCCACCAAACCGATACTGAGGTTCACCTCATGACCTTCTGAATGCTGAGAGTTCCAGGGATTCAAGTTCGACTCCCTTCTTTTCTTCAATTGTATTGGGATACTTGCTCTTCTATAGTGATAAAAATCACTATTTATTTTTGTTTTTTCTTTTGAGCAAGGGATTTGAATATTGAGTGATGAGAATCACTATTGCTTGTGCCTTTTGATGTATGCACTTTGGTTTTGATGTCAAATTTTGGAGTTTTGACTTTTGCAAATTTTTTGATGTTTGCAACTTTTTGAGAACTTGGGATTCTTGGGGAATTGGGTAGGGAAGATGCTTGTCCTTTTGCCAACTCTCAGCATTCTTGGGGTCATTCGCACAGGGGGATGAGCAAGATAACCTTTTCACTAGATGGTATCCTGGATTGCTTTGCAGGTTTCATCTTTCGTTTACACAACTTGGGAATTTTTTTTTTATGTGTTTTAGCTTGTGTTGGGATGCTACGTAACAAGGTGTGATCCAAGTGGAACTCTACCTTTGTAAAATCTGTCTGACTTTGTACAGTATTTGGCTAGAAAGCTAACGACAACTTGAATGACGAAAACTCTAGATACATTAGAAGACAACTGACTATGATATGGCAAAAAAATGTGAATGGCATTTATTTGCGATGAACTATTTACAAAGTGGAAGAATGTGGAGACTGATGGAATTACCCGTGATTACAGTCTATGGTGCTTTTGACCCATATGATCAACAAATATGCAAATGTATGTATGGGATGCCTAATGCAGCTATTATTTTTGTGTTTTCGATTGATTGATTTTTGTGAGTATTTTGAGTATGCATGAAAATGAGATGCAAAAGTTTTCTTTATTGTTTTGATGATTTTAGTATGCATGGAAATGAGATGCAAATTTTTGTTATTTTTGATGATTTTGTTGTTTTTGAATTTTCTTTATGGTTGGTTCATTCCGCGTGAGGGCGGACCAAGTGATTCTTTCGGATCCTTGGAGGTTTTGACCAAAGGGATTATGGGCACCTTTGGGGCATTTTAGGGTTGACCAAGCGATTGCGGGAATCCTTGGAGCTTTTTGGTTTGACCAAAGGGGTAATGGGCACCTTTGGGGCATTGGTGGGGTTGACCAAGCGATTGCAGGAATCCTTGGAGCATTTTGGTTTGACCAAAGGGTTTATGGATACCTTTGGGGAATTTGGTTTTGGGTTGACCAAGCGATAATGGGAATCCTTGGAGCATTTTGGTTTGACCAAAGGGTTTATGGATACCTTTGGGGCATTTTGGGATTGACCAAGTGATAATGGGAATCCTTGGAGCTTTTGGTTTGACCAAAGGGTTTGTGGACACCTTTGGGGCATTTTTGGGGTTGACCAAGCGATTGTGGGAATCCTTGGAGCATTTTGGTTTGACCAAAGGGTTTATGGATACCTTTGGGGCATTTTGGGATTGACCAAGTGATAATGGGAATCCTTGGAGCTTTTTTGGGGGTTTGACCAAGCGATTGTGGGAATCCTTGGAGCTTTTGGTTTGACCAAGTGATTATGGGAATCCTTGGAGCATTTTGGTTTGACCAAGCGATTACGGAATCCTTGGAGCTTTTGGTTTGACCGGGGGTCCTGGGTTTTGGTTGCGGTTTGGGAATCCTTGGAGCTTTTGGTTTGACCAAGCGATTAGGGAATCCTTGGAGCTTTTGGTTTGACCAAGCGATTACGGGAATCCTTGGAGCTTTTGGTTTGGGCTATGGCTCTTTTAAATATGGAATGGCCTCAAATGACTGATGTTCAAGGGTTCTAGTTCCTTGATTCCATCAAGAGAGGCTAGCCGGTATGTTCCAGGTCCTATTTTACTATCAATCACATATGGACCTAACCAGTTTGCCATGAACTTGTCCCTTAGATGGGGTGGCAAGTTAGAATTTTGTTGGTTCTCTTTTAGTACCAGGTCACCAACCTGAAAGTCCCTCAGGTGAACTTTCATGTTGTATGCTTTCTTAAGTCGCTCTTGGTAAATACGCAAATGCTCGAGAGCATTGATGCGTCGTTCATCGAGTAACGTAAGCTGGTCTAACCGGGCTTGCCGTGCAGTGTCATCATCGATGAACTCTTGCATTGATATGCATAGGGAAGGAATTTCCAACTCGAGAGGCATGACTGCCTCGGAGCCATACACGAGCAAAAATGGAGTTGCCCCAGTGGGCGTCCGAATGCTAGTGCGATACGCCCAAAGAGCAAGTGGGATCTGAATGTGCCAATCCTTATGACTATCTACGACTGTCTTTCTGAGGATGGCGACTAGCATTTTGTTTGACGCCTCTGCTTGCCCATTTGCCTACGGATAATAGGGTGTCAAAAAACTATGCTAAATTTTGTACTTTGTGGTCAAAGCACGCACGTCTTTGTTCTTGAATGACGTCCCATTATCCGAGATTATCTTGGATGGAATACCAAAATGACATATGATGTTATGTAAAATGAACTCCGAAATGCGGGTTCCAGTCGTAGAGGTAAGCGAAATTGCTTCCACCCACTTGGTGAAGTACTCTATGGCCATTATGATGAACGTGTGATGGCTTGACGACGTAGGGGAGATCTTTTCGATTAGATCTAAGCCCCACTATGAGAATGGCCAAGCCGATTGGATCGGCTGCAAGGCCTGAGAAGGTACGTGTGTCAAATTAGCATGGTGTTGACACTTCACGCACTTCCTTACATAGGCGCAACAATCTCGCTCTAAATATGGCCAGTAATAGCCCATGCAAAGAATGCGCTTTGCGATGGCCATACCGCTGAAGTGGCCACCGCATGTACCATCGTGCGCTTGGGTGATCACCCAAGTGGACTCCTACTGGTCCAAGCAACGAAGGAGGATTCCTTCGTAGCTATGATGGTACAAAATGTCTCCTAGCAAGACATGTTTTGCCGCTTTCTATTTGAATGATCTTTTCATGGCATGTGACAATCCAAGTGGGAGGTTGCCTAGCTTGAGGTAATCTCGTATGGGTGTATACCAATCCTGCTGATCGAAAACCTCGATAGTATGAACAACCAATCCCTCTTGAAGTTCATCCCTAGCAAAAGCTGAGCGGGAAAGAACTTGTAAGAATAGCGTTGTGTTGCTATTAAGGGGAGTAAGGGAGAACAAGGACCCCTAGTTGGCATGATTCAGACAATCATGGATTCGAGAGAACTTGTCTAGGGATGGTTCAATCTGGATCAGGTGGATTCCTGGCGTTAAGTCAGAGCTTGCACGCTCCATCATGGATTGCGATAGTGTTTTGACTTGAATGGTTGTCATATCACCAGAAATGTCTTACGGGATTAGTGACCCCAAGGAGGCCATAGTGTCCACAAAATGATTCGATGATCGAGGGAGTGCCTCGATGTTGTACCATTCAAGATTTGCTAGGAATTTATCCACAAGGGCTTTATAGGCCTAGAACTAGGCATTTACATTGGAATACCCCTTTCACTTGGTTAACGATTAACAGTGAATCACCAAAGATATTCAAGCATTTGATGTTCATGGTGATGGTTGTCTGAAGACCTATGAGCAAGGCTTCATATTCGACATTGTTATTGGTGCATGAGAAATCAAGTTTAAATGATAGAGGCATTGGAGCCCCTTGCGGTGTGAAGAATACGATTCTCGTGCCACCCCCTTGCTCACATTTAGAACCATCAAAAAATAGGGTTATGTCAGCTTGTGACTCAGGCTCATCAGAATCTGGCGATTCTGAGACATGGAAGACCCCATCATCGGGTAGCTCTATTGCCAGAGGCTGATCATCTTCGAGAGGAGCCTCTGCTAGTTGATCGATGATGACTTGACCTTTGATGGACTTCTGTCCAATGAATTCGATGTCAAACTCCATCAACAACATGATCCATTTTGCCGTGCGGCTACTATGATAAGTATGACTCATCATGTATCATAATGGATTCTCCTTAGACACAACATACGTCGTGTTGCTCAGCATGTAATGGCATAGATTTTTGGTAGCAAACACCACTGCCAAGCATAGCTTCTCAACGTATGCATAGTTAAGTTCATAATTGACCAGGGTGCGGCTAAGATAGTAATTAGCCTGTTCTTTGTGTAGTTCATTTTTTTGGGCTAGCATGGCACCCAGTGCCACCTCAGTAGCTGAGATGTATAAGTAGAACGACACTCCTGGTCTAGGTGGTGCCAATACTGGTGACGAAGCCAAGTATTGTTTAATGTCATCGAAGGCTGACTAGCACTCGTCATCCCAATGAAATGCTACCCCCTTGTGCAATAATTTATTCATGGGTCGGCACTTGTCAGATAGCTGCGCTATGAAGCGCTTGATTGATGCGACCTTTCCCTGCAGGCTTCTGAGCTGCTTGATGGTAGTTGGGGGAAGCATTTCAAGGATTGCCTTGACTTTGTTTGGGTCCACCTCGATGCCTCACTTTGAGACTATGAAACCCAAGAGTTTTCCAGATGTGATGCCAAATACGCACTTCTTGGGGTTTAGTCCGACTTTGTGTTCGATGAGGCGATCGAGGATCTTGCTTAAGTCATCGAGATGATCCGGGCACAAAAGAGATTTGGCCAACAAATCATCCATGTAATCTTCCAAAGTTTTATGCATGTGATCATGGAAGATGTATGTCATGGCACGTTGGTAGGTGGCGCCAACATTTTTAAGGCCAAAGGGCATGACCTTATAACAAAATGTCCCCCAAGGCGTTGTGAATGCCATTTTTAGTTGGTCCTCGGGATTGATACGAATCTGATTGTATCCCGAGAAACCATCCATGAGGGAAAGCATTTCGTGACCTGCTGTGGCATCTACCAATGCGTCGATGCTAGGCAAGGGGAAATCATCCTTAGGACTCGCTTTGTTTAGATCTCAAAAATTAGTGCATATGCGAATCCTCCCGTCAAGATTTTTGATGGGCACCATGTTGGACAACCATGGTGGGTAATCCATGCAGATGACAAACTGTGCATCCAACAACTTTTGCAATTCATCTTTGACCATTAAGGCCACTGTTGGGTGCATCTTACGTAGTTTTTGCTTAACTGGCTTGACTGTCGGATCAAGCGTTAGATTATGCGTGACTAGCTATGGATCTAGCCCCGACATGTCTTTGTAGGACCATGCAAAAACCTCCTTCTTCTCTTTGAGAAGGGCAATGTAGTCGGCTTGCTCTTCGGGGGATAGACTTACCCCCTACTTGATTATCTATGGATTCATTGGATCAGAGCCGATGTCTACGTCGGTCGTCTCCTCAACTGACATGTGGGATCCATCCTCCAACTGATGTGGAGTTGGGATCAAGTGGATATCAGTCACTGAATTCAGATCTGCATTAGGAACTTCGGGTCCCTCTTCAGCATGGAAGATATCCTGAGTTGGTTCTGGGGTGAAATGAAGCATCTCATCGAACGACCAATACTCTGATGGGGATGGTGGTGAATTGACGTGATCCCAGTCTATGGCATCTATGTCTAGATACAATGACCATGCTGGATCGGCTGGATTGTGGATGGGGGTGGTTAAGTCAATGGAGATCATGTTGATGAAATGATTTTGGTCTCCATTACCATGGGTGTGGTGACTCGGACTTCCTTGGTGATCTCTGTGCTCTAGATCTGGCTCTGGAGGTATTGGCACGAATGGATCGGCCCTATGTGCGGATAGGAGGATAGGGTCTGCCCTCGGCACTGATATCGCTATAGGGTCTCTGGGTGGAAGGTGCTCTCTGTATGCCCAAAGTGGCGGATGCAACACTTGGTCCAACTGTGCTGGGTTTAGGTGCCACCTATGCCTTGGCCCCATGTTTAGTTGTTCAAACATGTCATCAATATCCATGGGGTATTGTTGCTATCGCATATGATTGAGATAGGCCATCTCAGTTTCATCTTCATAATCACTATCGGAGATCCAAAGGCCTTCGTTGGTTCCAACAACTATTTGCGACATGTGAGGCTCGTCCTGCTCGAGCAAATTGATATGGTCCCATCGGGGTTGTTCTGCTCTCTACGGGGGGACCTAATTTTCTTGAGGTGGCACTTGCTCGATTGGAGCATCCAAAGGGAACATTGCCAAGAGGCTTTCTTGATAGTCATCCATGGGGGTCACTTGTGAGTGATTGCTATCCGATTCGAAAGGGTCCCATGGTGCTACCTCATATTCTGACTCGTCTTCTAAAGATCCTTCCTGACCTTGTCTATATCCCCCTTGTAGGTGAGTTCTCGAACTTTCTCCTTTCTCGGTTAAAGGGAAGGGGTTGTTGAGGTCAACAAGGTTGGTTGTCAACAATGGGAGGTAATCCCCCAATGTGTATGTTGTGTTAGGATTGGCATATGGATCTAATGCCAACCCATCCTTGTTGCCTATCCCTAGGCCTTGCATGTTCTCTACCAAGATGTCCAAGGGCAGGGGTGGTTGAACCCTACTCCTGATTTGTCGTATGGCATCTGATATCTTGGTTGGCAAAGAACGTGCACTCCTTGCTCATATCTGCCCAACCCATATCCATGCCAATTGCATTGGCCAAGATATCTTAAAGCGAAGTCTGGGTTGGACAAATAGTTGACGTCCTCAACGAAAGGCTCTTCATCTTCTTCTTCTTGCATGTAAGGTTCAATGCCATTATCAAGGCCCCCATATACAAAGTTTGTCTGGTTTGGCGGGTAGCCTAGAGGAACAATAGTGCCTATGGGGAGGTGAGGTCTCCCCATGTCCTGCATGTAGACACCAAAACAACACCAATCCAATTATGTGATTGCAAACACTGATCGCTTTGACACACACAGCCCCAAGCGCAGCCACAAGAGGTTAAATAGTGGTCCTAACCACTCTCACAATAGTTTGGAAGGCCAAAGATAAATTTGGAACCTTCAAGCACTTTGCTCAATATCCGTTCTACCCTGGAACAAATTTGAACTAGGATTCGCCCCACCCAGGGATGAATTTTGAATTTTCTCTAGGGTGGGGCGAATTGCAGGTTTGACGGGCAAAAAGTCAAATCTTGAAAAATGGTAGCTCAGATCCACCACTCAATGCTTCCTTAATCACATGGGAGTATGGGTGAGATTTTTTGAGTGTTAGAGGCATTTGCAAGGTCAGTCATGAAGTCCCAATTCAGGGAGGAATCTCCTTCCCCCTTGGGAGGGCATGGCTGCCATGTGGCGCCTCTGCATGCCCACTTCAAGAGACCTCCAGGTCTATAAATTTGTGAGTTTCCTCACCCCAAGAGATAGAGAGAAAAGGAGCATTTTATAGCAATGAAGTGCTATCATTTTGTTTACACACCTCACACCTTTTGGATTTGCACCTTTCACATCCTTGATCTCCTTTAGAGGGGAGGTCATTGGGTGACTCTTGAGAGGACAAATATTGAGCCCAACACCCAAAATTTGGCTACAACATCCCACCAAATTTGATTACAATACCCCACAAGAGGTTTTGGACCCATCCCAAGTGGATTGGCACCAAAATCAGGCCCCAAACGATGGGCGGCTTGCCCCATGGGCGCCCCCTCCCACACTGTTGCAATCTTAATCGCCCATTTTTAGAACAATAGGATTCTATGGTAGACTTGTTTTCTTTCATTTTTGCATTCATTTCTATGATGCTTAGATAGGTTGTCGTTTGAATTTCGTCTTGTTTTGAACAATTTTGACCATATTTCTATCTTTGCTCGCTTCTACTAACTTGTAGGTAGCATCATCAAATTATCGCTAATGGAGGCCAAATTGGGAAAATATAACCATCTGGGTCTTCCCAAAATTCCCCCAATTAGCTAACCCCAATTTTATAGGTCTTTTGGAGCTTTCTAGGCCAGACATTTGAGACAGTACCTTTTCGGCATTTTGTTGCAGGAGAATTCGTCCCGCCCCAGAACGAATTCAAAACGGTGAGGAATTTCCTGACTATTCTTTTTGTAGTGCCCTCCTGGTGATATCTTGATACCCCTATAAAATTTTTAGAGCATTTGGATTTATTTTAGTCATAGTTTAATTCATTTTTCTCATCTGTTTATCGCAGGCTTGGGGATTGCATGTTTCGTTTTATCCATAGGTGCTATTGATTATCTTTTGTTTCTTTGAACACAGGACTGAAACATTGGAGGATAATTCAGGAATCAAAATTCATAGACATAAGTAGTGGCGATGTTTTGGTCTGCCCATCTTACATGTGGGCACGTGGAAGAAGGAAGGCTATCCATGGATGTAACCAAGAGATGAATTTAACGCTCCTCGCCCCTAAAAAGGGAGGATGCACATTGTAACTGAGTTGTGAAACATATCAATAAAAAGGGCTGTCTTATTTATTCACATTTGTTTCATTTTGATTCACGCATGTTTTTCCCTCTTCTCATTGCACTTTCAAGTTTCTAGGATTTAGCGCTAAGTTCGGTTTTCTTGTTTGCATTTTGTATTCGCTTTCCTTTTTTCTTTCGTATCCTCATGCTTTCACCTGCATGGACTGAAGTGTGGGTGTTACTACAATTTTCCACACTAGGTACTCCCCCAGGCCCATATTGGCCATCTCAACAATGATTTTTTGCGGTTGAGGGGGAGGGAATGGGAGTTCTTCCTGAGTCCACTCCATGTTAGGTGAACTAGGCATCTCGACTTCCATTCGACTAGGCATATCTTCGGTAGATATGGTTGAGACTAATGGTGGTGCCTCTTCTAGGGGTTTCTTCCCATCATCCTTCGATGTGGCCACAATAGGTGGCATCGTTGGTGAAGGACCAGATGACAAAGATGGACCCGGCTAGGGATTTGATGGACTTAACAGCGGGGATGTATGCGAAATCAAACCCTGTTTATATGGATTCAACTAAAAATTCAAATGTGTTGATGGAAGGTTCAATTGCAGCATCAGCTGCACCACATTGTAATACTTGAAGGGTTCTAAGTTCGTCGGGACTACATGCACCTGCCCTTTGAATGTATACTTTAAGCATTGGTGGGCTATTGAAGGGACACACTTCATGTCCTTGATCCATGGCCAGCCTAGCAAAATGCTATAAGCCATCTCACCCTCCAAGATGTGGAACAATGTAGGAATAGTCTTTTGTCCCGCTTGGATGGGTAGGAAAATTGTGCCAACTGTCGAGCATATCGCATCATTGAATGCTCGCAGAGTGTAGGTGGAGGCCACGATGTGAGATGCTGGCATCTTTAGATGTTTCAATGTCACTGTTGTAATGATATTACTGGATGATCCAGTGTCCACCAACACCCTTTTATATGGAATCCCATTGACCCGTGCAATGATGTGCAGGGGTGGATCCACAATGTCACCAGTCACTGATTTAAATTCGTCCCCTCTAAAGGTGATGACTGGCTTGATGCATCGCTTGACATGCCCCAAGAAGTTGTTGAAAGAGTTTGCTTCACGGGGATGCAACTCGATGGATTTAAGTATCTCCATTAGAGCCTCTCGATGGGGCGATGATTGTTGTATGAGCTCGTAAATGGAGAGCCTAGCTGACGTGGTCCTCAAACTTTGGGTGAGTTTGGTCTAAATTGTGGCCACTGGTCTAGGTGTAGAAGGTTGCATAGGGTGCTATTGCGGTTGTGATGTTGTTGGCACCTCTCCTATAGTCATCGTGGGGGCAGCTATGCTCGGGTACCTTTTGTTCTGAGTCACTATATTGATCATCCCTACATACCCCTGCATGGGGCAGTTCTGTGTTACCTCATTGACTTGTAGGGTCTTTGCCTGTGCATCATGGGCAGGTAGGAAGTTCTTGAATACCTCCATCTGTTGGTTGCTTGGTGCCACAAGGTTATCCATCGCCATGTTGGACTAACAGACAGCATCCCTCCTCGGGAATCGTGACATGGACTAACTGCCTCTCATAGGTTAAAGCTCTGGCCTGTAGTGGCTACCTCCAGTTCGAGCTTTTGGTAGAACGGTAGGTTTTGCCTTTCTAACAATTGGTATCAGAGCTGGTCTCGGGTTCGATTCCCTTCGGGTAACGTTGGGGGGGATTGTTGGACTAATCGCCAGCGTCCCTCCTCGGGAATCGTGACATGGACTAACCGCCTCCCGTAGGTTAAAGCTCTAGCCTGTAGCGGCTACCTCCAGTTCGAGCTTTTGGTAGAATGGCAGGTTTCGCCTTTCTAACATGCCAATGTTTTGTTTTCTATTAGGTCTTGCACCAAGCCTTTAAACTTCCAACATGCATTAATATCATGTCCTTTTTGTCGGTGAAACCTACAGTACAAGTCTTCCCTGTAGCCCTTAGGTTTTGGAGCATTGGGGTCTACGGGTCGGCTCTCTGGTAGGTTTATCAAGTTTATCGCTGACAAGTGATCAAACAAGGATTCTTTAGACTCGGTGTAAGGTGTGAATTGTCGCCTAGGGTGATTCTACTAATTTTGCTCTTGCCGATGGTTTTCTCTTTCATAACTGTCAAGAGGGACCACTTGATAGTTAGCCTTTGGGGGCTGCGTTGCTTGTATAGGCTTAGGTATGTTTATAGCAACCTAATTGACCGTAGGGGGTTTTGGTTGCGTGGTCCCTGTCTTGGCATTTTTATACCATTCTTTCTTCTTTAGCTTGGCAATATCACCATCTTGAATCTTGATCTCCTCAATGATTCTGGCTTGTGCCAGAGCCTCCTCTAAAGTGGCATATTGCTGTAGCTGCAATAGCACGTAGATCGATCTCAAATAGCTCTTTGAGAACATTTGGGTAAGGTTGGCCATAGGAGGGAGGTAGGGCAGCTTTGAAAGCAACATCCACCACCGATTACCATAGGCTGCCATGGTTTCTTCCTCATATTGCCTAAGGCTAGCTAGGTCACTTAGTGATGCCTTCTTCTTTGTGTTGAAGGTGAAGTGTTCGAGGAATGCGTCCACTAGCTGATCTAAGTTACTGATATTGTGCTTTGGCAATTGAGTGAACCAATCTGAGGTAGGGCCTACAAAAGTGGTTATAAATGTTCTTAGCAGCAAAGCATCATTGTCTTAAATGCCAAAGCATTAGCTCAGGAATCTAGTCATGTGCTCCTAGGCATCCTCCTCCCCTATAAATATTTCTAACTGGGGTAGTTTAAAGTGTTCAAGGTAAGGGGGTGCCGACATTGACAGATTCACGGGGTGATTACGAAGTTGGCATAAAGTGGGATTTTGGGGCCCAGAAGTCTTGGTATCCATAGACTCTAAGCGCTCTAGCAGTTATTTATATGCATAGGAAGATTTAATCTCTTCCTCCTTAGTTTGCTCATGTTGCATATTGCGGGGAACTTGAGGCCTATAGAGGGGTGGCCGGATAGCACCCCCTCTGCCTTGGTAGGGCATTTCAACCCGCTATTCTTCTTTCTCATACTCCTCATAGGATTATTGAGGAGTTCCTAGGTGAGACCTATAAACATGGGTGGGTCCCCACGGAGGGTGCCCATCGTTGTTCCTGGGAGTGGCCTCCCGCTCAGGTCTAGGAGGCCTCGAAGGCAACATTTGGTAAGGTCATGGAGACCTGTATCGTACCAAGGGGTTGTGCCTCTCATACAACTCTACCCTCTGCATGTGAGGGGTTGGAACCCTCTTAGATATAGTGTTCTGGAGTAGCTCATATGTTTGACACCAAATGCACTCTTTACTAAGGCGATACAGGTGCTCTAGCTATTGTTGGTCTTACTCAAGCTGCATGATTTGCGCTTGGCGGACGGCATGTATGGGAAATGCCAGGTCAATTTATTTCGTCGTCTTGAGTCTAGGAGGCCTAGATGCCTATCCTAAACATTTATCTCAGTCATGATGATTTGATATCTCTATAGGTCGCTTTCCTCTGTCGAGGTTGGTGGCATTCACCTGAGGCTCTAGCCTCAGTAGGTGATCCTGATAGATAGCAGGTGCGGAGGTGCATTGCTCCCACACCGTGTATTGATCTTGAGGAATGTAATTGCCTTCCTCGTGCTCCCTTTCATATATGTGAAAGGGGCAAGCAGAGTTGGCTCGCCCTGTCTGAAGAGCCTTGCGCTCTAGATTTGGCTTACTATTCCTAATAGTGATGAGGGATGACATAATCATGTGGCCCCTCCCTATGGACCCTATGTTGTTCTAGTGCTTCATTGCACGGTGGCCACTCATAACGAGCATCTAAGGGAGCCTTCCCATTTATGTTGAGTGCCACGTGTAAGGATTCTTCCTGAAAGGGTCTATGTTGAATGGGAGTGTCCCTCGAAGGGGTGCCTCTATAGTCCCATTCTGAAATGGTGTGATGTGGACTATCTTGGGGGTCAGGCTGCCAAGGTGGTATGACCAAGTCCTTGGGGCTATAGCGGAGGTGACTTGTGCCCCCTTGTACACTTTCCATAGCTTCTGCCCGTGATTGGGCTTGGCTACGGGTGTACACCATGGTGGTGTCTCTCTACAAGCTACGTAGGTTTTTATATATTTTATGATTTTTATTCTACACTAAACAAAAAGGAACCACACAATCAAAGAAGTGATTATCTCGTTTATAGATTTAAAGGTGTGCCCTAAATCTGGTTTAGTGTGTTTTGATTTTTGTTTTGAAAGCTTCGTAAAGAACGTGTTGTTGTTCATGCAATATGATGGCTCTTATGTCTCCCAAAATGGTCGCCCCTTCAATATACCACTTCCAGGCCATTATACCAAACCTCTCAATATACCCGCCCTTACGTGAGGGAAACTATTGGTACATGAGAGCAGAATGGTACATGGAACATAGGCGGTACGAAATGGGGATCGCCCTATTTTTGACACCTACCATAGAAGACTTATCCTCATGCATTGGGAATCATCCCAGCTACACTTGGTCAGCTTTCATCAGGATTTACGTCTAGCAATAGTAGCGATCGGGGTTATGGATGCAAAAATTCAAGCCAAGGTGGTGATGAAATCCACCGTTGGTCTTGATCAAGGGTTGGGGTTTTACGACCAACTCCTTGTTGTTTAAATTACCACATGGTGTGTGGGGTTATTTTTACTTATGCAAGGAAATTAAACATGCAGTAAAACCTTCCTAAGCAAGCAAAGAAACTAAAAAATACAGAGATAGAAAACAAAAAATGACAGAAGGTATTCAGAACCCCTACCTCTTCTCTACCCAAACTAGGTGCCTCTGTTTCTATATTCTGAAAGTGCATAGAGGGATTATTCATCCCGGGGTGGGATGAATAATAGAACTATATTCATCATAGGGTGGGACGAATGCCCATTCGTCCCTGGGTGACACGAATTCCAGCTCTGTACTCATCATAGATTGGAATGAACAGTAGTCCAACGCTTGAAATATTGGTACTTGCAAGCAAAAATAAACACTTTTGATCAAAAATTTGATCTCAAAATCAGAGGACTTGGTCCCACCATGATCGCCACTGAAATCACGAGGATACGAAAACAAAACGGAAATGCCAAGTGCGATGTATGCAAAAGCAAAACGTAACGCTAAGTCCTACGAACTGAAATGCATGAGAGGAGAGAAACATAAACTAATTGAAACAAGATAGAAATCAAATGTCGAGTACAACCCTTTTTATTAATTTTCTTTAAAATCGGGTTACAATATGTCTCCTCCCTTTTTGGGGGCTAGGAGCGTTAAGTAGGGCTCTATTACATCATGGATTGGTACGCTTTCTTCCGCATGCCCACATGTAAAGTGGGTGGACCAAATGTCACCGCCACTTGCGTGAACGCGTCTTTGATTCCTTGCTACTCCTCCGATGTCGAGATCCTACGTTCAGAGAAACATAAAAGGATTAGTAGCACCTACGGATGAAGTAAAGCATGCAATCCCCAAAGCCTACGATTAGTGCATGCATAAAATAAATAAAATGATAACTAAAACATATCAGAATGAGCTGAAAACTTGATAGAGGCATGAGAAAATTACTAGGAAGGCACTACAAAAGGAACATTCAAGAAATTCACCACAGATTTCTAATCTCTCCGGGGTGGGACGATTAGACCTACAAAAAAATGTCAGAAAGCACCCTCCTAAATGTCCCATCTAGGAGGCTCCAAATCACCTAAAAAGTTGGGGGTTAGGTAAAATGGGGTATTTTGGAAAGACCCAGAAGGTCAGATTTTGCCAATTTGGCCTCTATCGCCCAGAATATTATGATGCTCCCTACATGTTAGTGAAAGTGAGAAATAACAAAAGAATGATCAAAACTACTCAGAATAACATGAAATTTGAATGAAAGCCTATCTGAACAACCTAGAAACAAATGCAAGAGAAATAGAAATGAAATCTACTATAGATTTCTAATCACTCCGGGGTGGGGTGATTAGGACTGCAACAGTGTGGGGGGTGCCTGGGGGCAGGATGCCCATAGTTTGGGGCCCGGTTTCGGCACCAATCCACTTGGGATGGGTCCAAAACCTCTTGTGGGGTATTGTCAGCAAATTTGGGTGGGATACTATGGCCAAATGTCAAGTTTTTGGGTCCGGATTGTGCTTCCAATAATCACCCAATAACCTCCCTTCCAAAAGAGAGATCAAGGATGTGAAAGGCACAAGCAAAAGGGTGAGGACGTAAATCAACAACACTCCATTGCTCCAAATGCTCCTGACCTATTCCTATTTTGGGGTGAGAAGACTCACCATTTTATAGACTTGAGGGTCTCTGTGAATGAGCATGCAGAGGCGCCACTTGGGGATCATGCCTTCTCAGGGGAGAGAAGATTCCTCCCTGATTAAGGACTCCATGACTGCCTCTATGAGCTCAAAAATGCTTACTCGCACTCCCATGCAATGAAGGAGGAGTTAAGTGGTAGATCTGAGCTACCATTTGTCAAGGTTTGACCTTTTTCCCATCAAACCTACTATTCGCCCCACCCAGGGGCGAATGTTGCTAATCGTCCCTGGGTGGAACGAATACTAGTTTGTAATCGTCCCTGGGTGGAATGAATAAGGAGCAGAGTGCTTGAAAGGTGCCAAATTGACCTCTAACCTTCCAAAACTACTGTGAGAGTGGTTAGGACCACTGTTTAACCTCTGGGGGTTGCCCTGGGGGCTGTGTATGTCAGTGTGATTAGTGTTTGTAACCACATAATCATATTGGTGTTGTTTTGGTGTCTACAGTAAGATAAGTAAGGGAGGTCATATGGGTAAGGAGTGAAGGAAGAGTAGTGAGTGACTTTTGAGCAGTGCAGGTGACCTAATTACCTTGGGTGAACTAGGTTGGTCCTCATCCGAATTTAGTTGTTATGTTATTCTCTGTATTAAACAGAGTGAAAGCTTTGTGTAAAGAGCATTGAAGCTCTATGTTAAAGAGAGTGAAATATCTATGTTAAAGAGAATGAAAGCTATGTGATAGAGAGTGATGAAGCTCTGTGTTAAATAGCATGAAAGGTCTATCTTAAAGAGCATGAAATATTTGTGTTAAAGAGCATTGAAACTCTATGTTAAAAAGCATTGAATCTCTATGTAAAGAGCTTTGAAGCTTTATGTTAAAGACCGTGCAAGCTCTATGTTAAAGAGCATGAAAGCTCTGTGTTAAAGAGTGTGAAAGCTTTGTGTTAGAGAGTGATGAAGCTTTGTGTTAAAGTCCATTGAAGATCTATGTAAATATAATTGAATCTCTATGTGAATGAGTTTTGAATCTTTGTGTTAAAGAGTGTGAAATATCTATGTTAGAGAGTGATGGGGTTCTATGTTAAAGAGTGTTGATAGCTCTGTGTAAAAGAGCATAGAAGCTCATTGTTAAAGAGCATGAAAGCTCTATGTTAAAGAGTATGAAGCTTTGCATAAAGAGTATTGAAGCTCTATGTTAAAGAGCATGAAATCTCTATGTTAAAGAGCATGAAAGCTCTATTTTAAATAGCACAAAAACTTTTTGTTAGAGAGAGTTGAAGCTCTATGTTAAAGAGCATGAAAGATCTATGTTAAAAAATATGGAAGCTCTGTGCTAAAGAGCGTTGTAGCTCTGTGTTAAAATAGAGAATAGTAGCTTCGTATTAGAGCATTGTAACCCTGTGTTAGAGGATGCATAGTGTCGTTGATGGCTATTTTTTGTGCTAGCCAAGAATCTGGATGCTTTACCATCCGATAGCTCATTGTAATTGGTAGAATATTAGCTATTGTTCATTGTCTTATTTATCGATTTTAAAATGAAATGAATGTTTATTTTGTAATGTATGGGTATGGGACCTTATGTTATAAAATAAAATAGAAATTAATGATTATTTTATAATGTAGGGGTATCATACCTTATGTTATGAAATAAAATGGAAATGAATGATTATTTTGTAATGTAGGGGTATGGGACCTTATGTTATGAAATAAAATGGAAATGAATGATTATTTTGTAATTTACGGGTAGGGACCTTATGTTATGAAATAAAATGGAAATGAATGGTTATTTTATAATTTAAGGGTATGGGATCTTATGTTATAAAATAAATGAAATAAATTGGAAATGAATGATTATTTTGAATTGTAGGGGTATGGGGCCTTATGTTATGAAATAAAATGCAAATGAATGGTTATTTTGTAATTTAAGGGTATGGGACCTTATGTTATAAAATAAATGAAGTAGATGGTTGCTTTGTAATTTAAGGGTATGGAACCTTAAGTTATGAAATAAAATGCAAAAGAAAGGTTATTTTATAATTTAAGGATATGTGACCTTATGTTATGAAATAAATGAATTGAATGGTTATTTTGTAATTTAAAGGTATGGGACCTTATTTTATAAAATAAATGGAATAGATGTTTTTTTTGTAATTTAAGGGCATGGGAACTTATGTTATGAAATAAATGAAATAGATGGTTATTTTGTAGTTTAAGGGTATGGGATATTATGTTATGAAATAGATGAAATGAATGGTTATTTTGTGATCTAAGGGTATGGGACCTTATGTTATGAAATAAATGATTACTTAGCAATGATGAGTATGGGACCCTAATTATTGAGGAGGGTAGTTCACTTACTACAAATAGAGTACATGAGCTAATGCATGGTTGATTGACTCTCTCAAGTTGGGTGAGAGAGAAAGTGGAAAGGGTAGTTTCTATGATAAAGGACTATGCATTAGTAAGTTTAATTTCGTGGGTTATTTTTATAGTTAAGTGTGGCAATGAATTAATTAAGTGCATATAGAAGCATGTATATTTGGATCCATGAGTGTCCTAATCCCCTACTATCCTCACTTGATCGATGGAAGAGTAGGAAGGTCAAAGTTAGGAGATAGACCAATCCAAAATTTTGCTCTCTACCTTACTTCTTGTTTATTTTTACAATAGATTAGATTGTGAGAAGATTTTCTCGATAAAATAGATTTAATGTAGTGTGGAAAGATATGGGGTGTACCATACTAGTTCATGTACTTGAAAAAAATTTGTAACTACCACATATAGTACTTTTTGTTTAATCTTCTACATTTAAACCTTATAATGCATGCATAATTGGTTATTGTGTCAGTATACCTTGACTATGTTTGCTTGATGATAATTCATTTTTTTAGATTTAGTATCTAGATCTTGTATGATCTTGTGATGATTAAAAAAGAAAGAATATTTATTAAGTTCTAAGTGAACTTAGAGGTACCCTAAGGGCTTGAAACCCCCTTAGAGAGGTTGGAAACTAGGTTTGGAATATTGTACCAGATATAAGATAGCTTATGAGTGGACAATATCAATAGCTTAGATTGTAGAACACATAACATGCCCACACCTAACAACTCTTATGGATATGGAGATGTGTGTACACCTTCTAACGATTGAAGGTGGTAAGTCTAGCTCATCAATATTGATGAGAGAGATAGACTTACATGCACAACATAATATAGGCTTATGCAGATGGTACTTACATGAAGAGAATATTGTGTGGTATAGTTCTTAAGAAACTTAGGCTATGTCAAACTGTAGTTTGATCTAAGGTTGGTTGTGAATTTATGAACCCTCCTCCTTAGTCAGCAAAATATATAATAATATATATAAACTTTTATTTTGTGTGTGTGTTTTCTTATTTCATATTTTTGGGGTGTTACATTTGGTATCATAGCTCTAGGTTTGAGGGTATAGATCTTATTATGTGCTATAAAAGAGATTCAGGGATATACGATAAAGGGTTGCCTAGGAATAAGCTCAATGCTGGAGTAACCTAGAGTCTCTGTTCATTTAGGATATAAAGGAATTGATTCTAAAAAATGTGGATTATATGATACCTCAGTATGGAATTTGGTATCAACGATTTATCCTAACCTTGGGACCTCATCCTAGTTAGATCTCTAATGAATAGTGAAAGAACTTTGTATTGTGGTCAAGTTAGTAATTCAGTTAAGATAAAGTTGTAGTCTAACTCTTTTTTTGGGTGGAAACCAGATCAATATGCCACCCAAGGCCAGGACAGGAAGGTTTCCACCTAGGACAAGCTCAAAAAAGTGATTTCAAAGAAGGGATCTAGAATGAGGATCCAAAGGTTCCCAAAGTAGGAATAGAGGAACTTACTACTAGGATTTCTAAGTTACAAGATCAATTAAGACAAGTGCTAGAAACTATGACAAATAAGAATTCATAAGTTAGATATTTAGAAGTCAACCAAGTTTAGGGGCTGATAGTGAAATAAAATCAAGCGAGGTCCCTCTTAGAAAAATATATAGTAAGGGACCTAAATAATTTATGTATCTCCAAGTTTTATGGAGAAGGGGAGGGAGACATAACTAAAGCTTGGTTGAGAGAGCTGGAAGTCTTATTCATAGTGAAGGGGAATTCTTCAAGTACCCAAAGGGTTTGGGCTACTATTTAACTTGAAGCAACTACCATGGACTGGTGGGAGACTTACAATGAGGAAACTAATATTGAACCGGTAGACATTCCATAGAAGTAATTTATAGACATCTTCAAGAAAATATTCTTCATGGAACATTTATATGCTTTAAATTTTAAAGAGTTTGAAATTTTAAGGCAAGGAACTAACTTAGTGGAGGTATATTACAGGAAATTGGTAAAATTATTGAATTATGTACCCACCTATAATGAGAATATGTGGATTCATAAGTTTACTCATGGATTATAATCTAGGATAAAGCATGACATAGAAATGTAGGAACCTAAGTCATTGCAAAAGGCTTATGATTTAGCAAAGAAAGTAGAGTCTCATTTTTTCTATAAGTATGAAAATTTGACCGACTAGGAACATCAGGAACTAAAGAAGAAGAATAGCAATGGGGTTATAAAATGGGAGGTATAGAAACAACGAAAGGCTAAGAACTCATAGAATCGAGTGAAGAAATTCAATGGAGGCCAAAATAAATTCAATAAGAACTTATTCAAGAAAGGTAGCAAATCCAATAATGCTAAACCTCCCCCACAGAAGCCATCAGCTCTAGTATCGACAATTAAGAATGGATTAGAAAATTAAAAAGAGACAAGGGCCCAAGAATGGATATTACCATTACAAAGGGATGCACTATGCTAATCAGTGTCTATATTGACTAGGGACAAGCATGTCTAGCAATAAAGGAAAGGAGTCGATGCATAAGATCTATGTTGCAACTAAAAATTAGAAACTTAAAGGGAAAGCTACCCCGTTAGCCATAAAAGGTAATATTTTTGATAAGCAAATAGATGTTTTAATAAATAGTAGATCCAGTGATAATTTTATTCCTTGTAAATTAGCCAAATATATGTCGAAAATACTAGAGTATTTGGCTCATGGATGGAAGGTTGAGTATGGCTTTGGACAGACGTACTCCATAAATCAATGCTTCCCAATGATGGAAATTACTTTAGAAAGTGGAACTATGGAAGGTTGCCTATACATAATCCCACTTCATACCTTTGATGTGATCCTAGGGAAGGATTGGCTATAGGTCCATCAAGTTGTAATTAATTTTTAAGATAGATGGATTGATTATTTCGAGGGAAATAATGAGAGGCTATGAATTTATAGCAAGCAATTGGTATTCAAGCCCCAAATATTGTTAGGCATGCAGTTGAATAAATCCATAAAGAAATGGGTGATCATTTATATTGTAAAAATGAATGAAGTTAAAAGATATCGAAAGGAAGAGGTGACTGAGGCACACCCAATTCTGCAAGAATTTCAAGATGTATTTCCAAAGGATCTACTATGGCTCCCTCTTGTGTAAGAATTTGATTTTACTATCGATCTTATACTAAGATCAAAACCCATCTATCAATATCTGTATAGGATATCACCTATTGAGATGTAGGAGTTAACTGTACAACTACAAGGGTTATTGGAAAAGGGGTTGATAAAACCAAGTGTGTCATCATGGGGTGCACCCATTTTATTTTTGAAAAAGAATGATGGATCTCTAATATTGTGTATTGACTATAGGATGTTGAATAAGACCACAATAAAAAACCAGTACCCCTTGCCTAGGGTCAAATATTTATTCGACTAGATAAGAGATTCCACGATATTTATCAAGATAGACCTAAGATCAAGTTATCACCAGATGAGGATTCATGAGGAATACACTCACAAAATGAAATTTAAAACAATTTATGGACATTACAAGTTCACTATCCTACCTTTCAGGCTGACTAATACACCCGTTGCCTTCATTTATCTAGTGAATAGTGTGATCAAGAGGTACTTGGACCATTTTGTTCTTGTATTTCTTGATGACATCGTATTATACTAACAAAATAGGGAATAGCATGACAAACATCTAAATATCATGTTGGATTTGCTAAGGGAAAATCAAATCTATGAGAATCTAGATAAGAGTGATTCCTATTTTCAGATATGCACTATTTGGGGTATATCATATTGGATGAAGGGATTGTAGTGGATACAAAGAAAACATAAACCATGATAAATTGGCCATCCCTACAAATATTACTGAGGTAAGAAGCTTCATGGGGCTAATGAGCTATTACCAACATCACATAAAATATTTCTTAAAAATCACCTCGATGATAACTAGTCTCCAAAATAAAGGAAAGGAATTCAAATGTATGAAGAAGTGCAAGGCTGCTTTCACCATGTTGAAGAAAAATATCACCACTACACCAATACTAAATATTCCAAACCCGCAAGGAGATTTTATTGTATGCTCTAATGCATTGTTGTAGGGTCTAGGGGGAGTGCTCATGCAGGGTGAGTCATTTGTAGCTTATACTTAAAGGAAGCTTAAAAAGCATGAGGTTAACTATGCTACTCATGATTTAGAGCTAGATTTTTTAGTTCATGCTTTGAAATTCTAGTGCCATTATCTAGTACGAAGACTCTTAGAGCAAAAATCAGATCATAAGATTTTTAAATACATATTTACTCAACCAATACTCAATGAGAGGTAGAGAATGTGGGTTTAGTTCCTTGTTGACTATGATTTTGAAATTGAGTATATTAAAGGAAAATAAAATAAGGTTGCAAATGTCTTAAGTAGGAGGAAACACATAACAACCATAACTAGGAGCCACATAAAGCTCATGGCCAAGTAATAAATAAGAAATATCATGATGGATATGTAGACACCAAAACAACACCAATCCGATTATGTGACGACAAGCACTGATCGAATTGACATACATAGCCCCTAGGGAAGCCCCCAGAGGTTAAACAGTGGTCCTAACCACTCCCACAATAGTTTTGGAAGGTCAGAGGTCAATTTGGCACCTTTCAGGCACTCTGCTCCCTACTCGTTCCACCCTGGGATGATTACAAACTGGTATTCATCCCACCCCGGGACGATTAGCAGCATTCGCTCCAGGGTGGGGCGAATAGCAGGTTTGATGGGCAAAAGGTCAAACCTTGACAAATGGCAGCTCAGATCCACCACTCAACTCCACCTTCAATGCATGGGAGTGCGAGTGAGCATTTTTGAGCTCAAAGAGGTAGTCATGGAGCCCTTAATCAGGGAGGAATCTTCTCTCCCCTGACAAGGCATGATGGCCAAGTGGCGCCTCTGCATGCTCATTCACAAGAGACCCTCAGGTCTATAAAATGGTGAGTCTTCTCACCCCAAAAAAAGGATAGAGCAGGAGCATTTGGAGCAATGGAGTGCTACTGAATTACATCCTCACCCATCGCTTGTGCTTCTTACATCCTTGATCTCTCTTTTGGAAGGGAGGTTATTGGGTGATCATTGGAAGCGCAATCCGGACCCAAAACCCAAACATTTGGCCACAATACCCCACCCAATTTGTCGACACAACCCCCTAGGAGGTTTTGGACCCATCCCAAGTGGATTGGTGCCGAAACCAAGCCCCAAACGATGGGCGTCCTGCCCCGGGCGCCCCCGCACTATTGTAGTCCTAATCGCCCCACCCCAGAGTGATTAGAAATATGTAGTATATTTCTTTACTATTTCATTTGCATTTCATTTTAGGTCACTCATATAGGCTGCCATTCAAATTTCATGTCATTCTAATGAATATTGGCTGTGTTTTCAGTGTTTTCCATTTTCATTAACATACAGGGAGCATCATCGGATACAGGGCGATCGAGGCAGAATTTGCAAAATCCGACCTTCTGGGTCATCTCAAAATGCCCCTTTTTGCCTAACCCCAACTTTTTAGGTGTTTTGGAGGCCCCTGGATGGGACATTTAGGAGGTCACTTTCTGACGTCTTGTGACAGTCCTAATCGTCCCACCCCGGAGCGATTAGAAATATGTGGCAGATTTCTCAACTGTTCCTTTTGCAGTGTGTTCTTGGTAATGTTTTCATGCCTCTATCCAAATTTTAGCTCATTCTGATATGTTTTGATTATAGTTTTAATTATTTTATGCATGCATTAACCGAAGGCCTTGGGGATCGCATGTTTCCCTCCATCCGTAGGTGCTTTTAATCGTTTGCTATTTTTTTGAATGTAGGATCTCAACACCGAAGGGGCAGAAAGGAAGCACAGATGCATTCATGCAAGTGGCAGCGATGTTTGGCCCGCCCATTTCACATGTGGGCACGCGGAAGAAAGCGTACCATCCGTGGTGTGACAAAACTATGTTTAACGCTCCTAGCCCCTAAAAATGGAGGAGACGTATTGTAACCTGATCTCGAGAAAATTAATAAAATAAAGGGCTGCACTTTACATTTTCTTTACATCTCATTTCATTTCGCTTGTTTTCCCCTTTTCATGCATTTTCGTTCGTAGGACTTAGCGTTACGTTTTGCTTTTGTTTGCATCGCACCCGGTACGCCATTTTGCTTCCGTATCCTCGTGCTTTCAGTGGCGATCATGGTGGGACTCTGTCCCTTGATTTTGGGATCAAATTTTTGATCAAAATTGTGTGTTTTTGCTTTCAGGTGTTAATCCTTCAAGCGTTGGACTGCTGCTCGTGCCACCCTGTGACGAATACAGACTGGAATTCGTGCCACCCTGGGACGAATAAGGCATTCGTCCCACCCTGTGATGAATACAGATCTGCTATTCATCCCACCCCGGGATGATTAGCTCTCTATGCATTTTTTGAGCAGAAACTCAGGGGCATATGGTGTGGGCAGAGAAGAGGTAGGTTGTCTGAACACTCTCTATCATTTTCTATTTTTTGTCTCTATAATTTTTAGTTTCTTTGCTTGCATAGGAAATTTTACTGCATGTTTTCTTTCTTTTCGCAAGTAAAAAGAACCCCACACACCATGAGGTAATTTAAACATCAAGGCGTTGGTCGTAAAACCCCAACACTTGATCAAGACCAACGGTGGATTTCATCACCACCTTGGCTTGAATTTTTGCATACATAACCCCGATCGCTACTATTGCTAGACGTAAATCCTGACGAAAGCTGACCAAGTGTAGCTGGGGTGATTCCCAGTGCATGAGGATAAGTCTTCTATGGTAGGTGTCAAAAATAGGGTGATTCCCCTTCCGTACCGCCTATGTTCCACGTACTGTTTTTCTCTCGCGTACCAATAGTTTCCCTCACGTAAGGGTGGGTATATTGAGAGGTTCGGTATAATGGCCTGGCAGTGGTATATTGAAGGGGCGACCATTTTGGGAGACATAAGAGCCCTCATATTGCATATACAACAAAATTTTCTTTACAAGGTTTTCAAACAAAAATCAAAACACACTGAACCAGATTTAGGGCACACTTTTAATCCATAAACGAGATAATCACTTCTTTGTTTGTGTGGCTCCTATTTGTTTAGTGTAGCATAAAAAATTGTAAAGAAGATAAAAACCTACGTATCTTGTAGAGAGACACCACCATGGTGTACACCCGTAGCCAAGCCCAATCATGGGCAGAAGCTACGGAAAGTGTACAAGGGGGCACAAGTCACCTCCGCTATAGCCCCAAGGACTTGGTCATACCACCTTGGCGGCCTGACCCACAAAATAGTCCACATCATACCATGACGGAATGGGACTATAGAGGCACCCCTTCGAGGGGCACTCCCATTCAACATAGACCCTTTCAGGAAGAGTCCTTACATGTGGCACTCAACATAAATGGGAAGGCTCCCTTAGACACTCGTTATGAGTGGCCACCGTGCAATGAAGTGCTAGAACAACATAGGGTCCATAAGGAGGGGCCACATGATTACATCATCCCTCCTCTACCCCTTATTACTGTCAAAAACAATAGGCCAAATCCAGAGCACCAGGAAGACCACTACATTCCTCAAGAGCAATACACAATGTGGGAACAATGCACTTCCGCACCTGCTATTTATCAGGATCACCTACTGAGGCCAGAGCCTCGGGTGAATGCCGCTAACCTCGATAGAGGGAAGTGACCTATAGAGATCTCGGATCACCATGACCGAGATAGATGTGTAGGGGAGGCATCTAGGCCTCCTAGACTCAAGACGGTGGAACAAATCGACTTGGCATTTGCCAAACATGCCGCCCACCGAGCGCAAATCACGCAGCTTGAGCAAGATCAACAATAGTTAGAGCACCTGTATCGCCTTAGCAAAGAGCGCATTAGGCGTCAGACAGATGAGTTGCTCCAGAACACTATGCCTGAGAGGGTCCCAACCCCTCGCATGCATAGGACAGAGTTGTATGAGAGGCACAACCCCTTGGTGTGAGACAGGTCTCCACGACCTTATCAAATGCTGCCTCCAAGACCTCCTAGACCTGAGCGGGAGACCACCCCTAGAGCCAATGATGGGCACCCTCCGTGGGCACCCACCCATGTTTATAGGTCACGCCCAGGAACTCCTCAAGAAGCCTATGAGGAATTTGAGCAAGAAGAAGAGCGGGCTGAAATGCCCTACCAAGGCAGGGGGGTGCTACCCGATTACCCCTCCATAGGCCTCAAGTTCCCCATAATTCGCAATGGGAACAAACCAAGGAGGAAGAGATCAAATCTTTCGATGCATACAAAGCGCTACTAGAGCGCTTAGAGTCTGTGGAGACCAAGACTTTTGGGCCCCAAAATCCCACTTTACGCCAGCTCCGTAGTCACCCTGTGCATCCTTCAGTGCCTGCACCCCCATACCCTGAACACTTTAAAATGCCTCAATTGGCAATATTTAGAGGGGAGGAGGATGCCCAAGAGCACGTGACAAGATTCTTGAGCCAATGCTTTGGCATTCAGGACAATGATGCTTTGCTTCTAAGAACATTTATAACCACGTTCGTAGGCCCTACCTCGGACTGGTTTACCCAGTTTTCGAAGCATAGCATCAGTAACCTGGACCAGCTAGTGGACACATTCCTCGAATGTTTCACCTTCAATACCAAGAAGAAGGCATCATTAAGTGACCTAGCTAGCCTCAGGAAGTATGAGGAAGAGACCATGGCGGCTTATGGAAATCGGTGGAGGACGTTGCTTTCAAAGCTACCTTACCTCCCTCCCATGGCCGACCTGACCCAAATGTTCTCGAAAAGTTGTTTGAGGTCGATCTCCATGCTATTGTAGCTGTAGCAATATGCCACTCTCGAGGAAGCCCTGGCACAAGCCAGAATCATTGAGGAGATCAAGATACAGGATGGCGAGATTGCCAAGCCATGCAAGAAAGAGTGGCCCAAAAATGCCAAAATAGGGACCACGCAACCGAAACCCGTTGCGGTCAATCAGGTTGCTATAAACGCACCAAAGCCTGCACAAGCAACACAGCCCCAAAAGGCTAATTATCAGGCAGTGCCTCTTGACAGCTATGAAAGAGAAAATCATAGGCAAGAGAAAAATCAGCAGCGTCACCCTAGGCGACAATTCACACCATTCACAGAGTCTAAAGACTCCTTGTTTGACCGCTTGTCCATGGCAAACTTGATAAACCTGCTAGAGAGTCGACCCGTAGACCCCAATGCACCAAAACCCAAGGGCTATAGGGAAGACTTGTACTGTAGGTTTCATCGATAGAAGGGACATGACCTTTACGCGTGTTGGAAGTTCAAAAGTTTAGTGCAAGACCTAATAGACAACAAGATGCTAGCGGTGGATAATCCCGTTGTGCCAAACAACCAATAGATGGAGGTCTTCAAAGACCCCCTACCTACCCATGATGTGTAGGCAAAGACCCTTCAAGTCAATGAGGTGACACAGAACTACCCCATGCAGGGGTATGTAGGGATGATAAGCATAGTGACTCGGAACAAGAGGTACCCAAGCATAGCTGCCCCCGCGGTAGCTACAGGAGAGGTTCCATCAACGTCACAACCTCAACAACACCCTACACAACCTCCCCCGCCTAGACCAGTGGCCACAATTTGGACTAAACTTACCCAAAGTTTAAGGACCACGTCGGCTAGGCTCTCCATCTACGAGCTCATCCAACAATCACCGCCCCATCGGGAGGCTCTAATGGAGATATTAAAAGCCATCGAGCTGTAGCCCCATGAAGCAAACTCTTTCAACAACTTTGTGGGACATGTAAAATGATGCATCGAACCGAGTCATCACCTTTAGAGAAGATGAGCTAAAATCGATGACTGGTGATATGGCAGATCCACCCCTGCACGTCATTGCACGGGTCAACGGGATTCCATTTAAGAGGGTGTTGGTGGACACTGGCTCGTCCAATAATATAATCACAACAACGGCATTGAAGCACCTCAAGTTGCTAGCATCTCACATTGTGGCCTCCACCTATACTCTTCGAGCATTCAATGACGCGATATGCTCGATGGTTGGCACAATTGTCCTACCCATCCAAGTGGGACAAAAGACTATTCCTACGTTGTGCCACATCTTGGAAGGTGAGATGGCCTATAATATCTTGTTTGGCCGGCCTTGGATCAGGGACATGAAGTGTGTCCCTTCGATAGCTCATCAGTGCCTAAAGTACACATTCGAAGGGCAGGTGCATGTAGTCCCGACAGACTTAGAGCCCTTCAAGTATTGCAATGCGGTGCAGCTAATGCCGCAATCGACCCTTCCATCGACACATTTGGATTTTTAGTTGAATCCATCTAAACAGGGTCCGATTCCGCATGCATCCCCATTGTTAAGTCCCTCAAATCCCTAGCCAGGTCCATCTTCATCGTCTGGTCCTTCACCAACGATGCCACCTATGGTGGCCACATCGAAGGACAATGGGAAGAAACCCCTGGAAGAGGCACCGCCATCAGTCTCAACCATCTCTATCGAGGAGATGCCTAGCTGAATGGAAGTCGAGACGCCTAGTTCACCCGACATGGAGTGGACTCAGGAAGAACTCCCATTCCCTCCCCCTCAACCGCCAACGATCACCGTTGAGATGGCCAATACGGGCCTAGGGGAGTACCTAGTGTGGAACATTGTAGCAACACCCGCACTTGAGTCCATGCAGGACATGGGGAGACCTCGCCTCCCCATCGACACTATTGTTCCTCTAGGCTACCCGCCAAACCAGACAAATTTTGTATATGGGGGCCTCGATAATGGCATTGAACCTTACCTGCAAGAGGAAGAAGATGAAGAGCCCTTTGTTGAGGACGTCAACTATTTGTCCAACCCAGAATTCGCTTTGAGATATCTTGGCCAATGTAATTGGCATGGATATGGGTTAGGTAGATATGAACAAGGAGTGCGCATTCTTTTCCAACCAAGATATCAGATGCCATACGACAAATCAGGAGTAGGGTTCAACCACCCCTTGCCCCTTGACATCTTGGTGGAGAACATGCAAGGCCTAGGGATAGGCAACAAGGATGGGTTGGCACAAGATCCATATGCCAATCCTAACACAACATATACATTGGGGGATTATCTCCCATTGTTGACAACACACCTTGTTGACCTTGACAACCCCTTCCCTTTGATCGAGAAAGGAGAAAGTTTGAGAACTCACCTACAAGAGGGATATAGACAAGGTCAAGAAGGATCTTCGAAAGATGAGTCAGAATATGAGGTAGCACCATGGGACCCTTTCGAATCTGATAGCAATCATTCGCAAGTGACCCCCATGGATGACTATCAAGAAAGCTTATTGGCAATGTTCCCCTTGAATGCTCCAATCGAGCAAGGGCCACCTCAAGAGAATTAGGTCCTCCCATAGAGAGCGGAACAACCCCGATGGGACCAGATCAATTTGCTCGAGCAAGACGAGCCTCACATGCCACAAACAACTGTCGGAGCCAATGAAGGCCTATGGATCTCTGATAGTGATTATGAAGATGAGACTGAGATGGCATATCTCAATCATATGCGATAGCAACAATACCCCATGGACATTGATGACATGTTTGAACAACTAAACATGGGGCCAAGGCATAGGTGGCACCTAAACCAAGCACAGTTGGACCAACTGCTTCACCCGCCACTTCAGGTATACAGAGAGCACCTTCCACCCAGAGACCCCATAGAGCCATCAGTGCCAAGGGCAGACCCCATCCTATTATCCACACATAGGGCTGATCCATTTGTGCCAATACCCCCAGAGCCAGATCCGGAGCACAAAGATCACCAAGGAAGTCCGAGTCACCACACCCGCGGTAATGGAGACCAAAATCATTTCATCAACATGATCTCCATTGACTTAACCACCCCCATCCACAATCCAGCCGATCCAACATGACCATTGTATCTAGACTTAGATGCTATAGACTGGGATCGCGCTGACTCACCACCATCCCCATCAGAGTACTGGCCTTGCGGTGAGATGCTTCATTTCACCCCAGGACCAACTCAGGATATCTTCCATGCTGAAGAGGAACCCGATGTTCCAAACGTAGATCTAAATTTAGTGAATGATATCCACCTGATCCCAACTCCACACCAGTTGGAGGATGGGTCCCACATGTCAGTCGAAGAGACGACTGACGTAGACATCGGCTCCGATCCAATGAATCCAAAAATCATCAAGCTAGGGGGTAAGTCTATCCCCCGAAGAGCAAGCCAATTACATTGCCCTTCTCAAAGAGAAGGAGGTTTTTGCATGGTCCTACAAAGACATGTCGGGGCTAGACCCATAGCTAGTCATGCATAATCTAACGCTTGATCCGACAGTCAAGCCAGTCAAGAAAAAACTACGTAAGATGCACCCAATAGTAGCCTTAATGGTCAAATATGAGCTACAAAAGCTGTTGGATGCACAGTTTGTCATCTGCATGGATTACCCACCATGGCTGTCCAACATGGTACCCATCAAGAAGCCCAACGGGAGGATTCGCATATGCACCAATTTTTGAGATCTAAACAAAGCGAGTCCCAAGGATGATTTCCCCTTGCCTAGCATCGATGCATTGGTAGACGCTACAGTAGGCCACGAAATGCTTTCCCTCATGGATGGTTTCTCGGGATACAATCAGATTCGTATCAATCCCGATGATCAACTCAAAATGGCATTCACAATGCCTTGGGGGACATTTTGTTATAAGGTCATGCCCTTTGGCCTTAAAAACATTGGTGCCACCTACCAACGTGCTATGACATACATCTTCCATGATCACATGCATAAAAATTTGGAAGATTATATGGATGATCTGTTGGCCAAATCTCTTTTGCGCCCAGATCATCTCGATGACCTAAGCAAGATCCTCGATCGCCTCATCGAACATAAAGTCAGACTAAACCCCAAGAAGTGCGTATTTGGCATCACATCTGGAAAACTCTTGGGTTTCATAGTCTCAAAATGAGGAATCGAGGTAGATCCAAAAAAATTCAAGGCAATCCTTGAAATGCTTCCCCCAACCACCATCAAGCAGCTTAGAAGCTTGCAGGGAAAGGTCGCATCAATCAAGCGCTTCATAGCGCAACTATCTGACAAGTGCCGACCCATGAATAAATTATTACACAAGGGGGTAGCATTTCACTGGGATGATGAGTGCCAATCAGCCTTCGATGACATCAAACAATACTTGGCTTCACCACCAGTATTGGCACCACCTAGACCAGGAGTGTCATTCTACTTATACATCTCAGCTACTGAGGTGGCACTGGGCGCCATGCTAGCCCAAAAGAATGAACTACACAAAGAACAGGCTACTTACTATCTTAGCCGCACCCTGGTCAGTTATGAACTTAACTATGCATACATCGAGAAGCTATGCTTAGCAGTGGTATTTGCTACCAAAAAGCTATGCCACTACATGTTGAGCAATACGACGTATGTTGTGTCTAAGGAGAATCCATTGCGGTACATGATGAGTCATACTTATCACAGTAGCCGCACGACGAAATGGATCATGTTGTTGATGGAGTTTGACATCGAATTCATTGGACAAAAGTCCATCAAAGGTCAAGTCATCACCGATCAACTAGCAGAGGCTCCTCTCGAAGATGATCAGCCTCTGACCGTAGAGCTACCCGATGATGGGGTCTTCCATGTCTCAGAATCACCAGATTCTGATGTGCCTGAGTCACAGGCCGACATAACCCTATTTTTTGATGGTTCTAAATGTGAGCAAGGGGGTGGCATAGGAATTGTATTCTTCACACCACAAGGGGCTCCAATACCTCTATCATTTAAACTAGATTTCCCGTGCACCAACAACAATGCCGAATACGAAGCCTTGCTCATAGGTCTTCAGACAACAATCACCATGAACATCAAATGCTTGAACATCTTTGGTGATTCACTGTTAATTGTCAACCAAGTAAAAGGGGTATTCCAATGTAAATGCCTAGTTCTACAGGCCTACAAAGCCCTTGTGGACAAATTCCTAGAAAATCTTGAATGGTACGACATCGAGGCACTCCCTCGATCATCGAATCATTTTGTGGACACTATGGCCTCCTTGGGGTCACTAATCCCGCAAGACCCTTCCGGTGAGATGACAACCATTCAAGTCAAAACATTATCGCAATCCATGATGGAGCGTGCAAGCTCTGACCTAATGCTAGGAATCCACCTGATCCAGATTGAACCATCTCAGGATAAGTTCTCTCGAATCCATGATAGTCTGAATCATGCCAACTGGGGGTCCTTGTTCTCCCCGACCCCTCTTAATAGCAACACAATGCTATTCTTACAGGTCCGTTCCCACTCAGCTTTTGCTAGGGATGAACTTCAAGAGGGATTGGTAGTTCATACCATCGAGGTTTCTGATCAGCAGGATTGGTACACACCCATAAGAGACTACCTCAAGCTAGGTAACCTCCCACTTGGATTGACGCATGCCGCGAAAATATCATTCAAATAGAAAGCGGCAAAACATGTCTTGCTAGGAGACATTTTGTACCGTCGGAGCTATGAAGGGATCCTCCTCCATTGCTTGGACCAGCAGGAGTCCGCTTGGGCGATCACCCAAGCGCACGATGGTACATGCGGTGGCCACTTCAGCGGTATGGCCATCGCAAAGTGCATTCTCCGCATGGGCTATTATTGGCCATCTTTAGAGCGAGATTGTTGCACGTATGTAAGGAAGTGCATGAAGTGTCAACACCATGCCAATTTGACACATGTACCTTCTCAGGCCTTGCAACCGATCCAATCGGCTTGGCCATTTTCGTAGTGGGGCTTAGATCTAATCGAAAAGATCTCCCCTACATCGTCAGGTCATCACACGTTTATCATAACGGCCACAGAGTACTTCACCAAGTGGGTGGAAGCAATTCCGCTTACCTCTATGACTGGGACCCGCATTACGGAGTTTATTTTACATAACATCATATGTCATTTTGGTATTCCATCCAAGATCATCTCGGATAATGGGACGTCATTTAAGAACAAAGATGTGCATGCTTTGACAACAAAGTACAAAATTCAGCACAATTTTTCAACACCCTATTATCCATAGGCAAATGGGCAAGCAGAGGCGTCAAACAAAATGCTAGTTGCCATCCTTAAAAATATGGTCATAGATAGTCATAAGGATTGGCACATTCAAATCCCACTTGCTCTTTGGGCTTATCGCACTAGCATTCGGATGCCCACTGGGGCAACTCCATTTTTGCTGGTGTATGGCTCCGAGGCAGTCATGCCTCTCGAGTTGGAAATACCTTCCCTATGCATATCAATGCAAGAGTTCATCGATGATGACACTATGCGGTAGGCCCAGTTAGACCAGCTTACGTTGCTCGATGAATGACACATCAATGCTCTCGAGCATTTACGTATCTATCAAGAGCGACTTAAGAAAGCATACAACATGAAAGTTCACCTGAGGGACTTTCAGGTTGGTGACTTGGTCTTAAAAGAGAACCAACAAAATTCTAACTTGCCACCCCATCTAAGGGACAAGTTCATGGCAAATTGGTTAGGTCCTTATGTCATCGATAGTAAAATAGGACCTAGAACATACCGGCTCACCTCTCTTGAAGGAATCAAGGAACTAGAACCCTTGAACATCAGTCATTTGAGGCCATTCCACATTTAAGAGAGCCATAGCCCACCCCAAAAGCTCCAAGGATTCCCACAATCGCTTGGTCAACCTAAAATGCCCCAAAGGTGCCTATAATCCCTTTGGTCACCCCAAAAGCTCCAAGGATTCCCACAATCGCTTGGTCAACCCAAAAATGCTCCAAGGTGCCCATAATCTCTTGGTCAAACCAAAAGCTCCAAGGATTCCAACAATCACTTGGTAAACCCCAAAATGCCCCAAAGGTATCTATAAACCCTTTGGTCACCCCAAAAGCTCCAAGGATTCCCACAATCACTTGGTCAACTCAAAAATGCTCCAAGGATTCCCATAATCACTTGGTCAACCCTAAAATGCCCCAAAGGTGCCTATAATGCCTTTGGTCAAACCAAAAGCTCCAAGGATTCCCATAATCGCTTGGTCAACCTCAAAATGCCCCAAAGGTATCCATAAACCCTTTGGTCAAACCAAAAGCTCCAAGGGTTCCCACAATCGCTTGGTCAAAAACAAATATTCAAAAACAAACAAAAACAAAAGATAATCAAAAATAACAAAAAAATTGCATCTCACTTCCATGCATACTCTTAAAAATCAAAACACAAAAATATAATAAACTGCATTAGGCATCGCATCCATACATGGCATATTTGTTGGTCATACACGTCATAAGCACCATAGACTGTAATTGCTAGGCAATTCCATCATTTTCTACATTCAGTCCATTTTGTAAACACATCCATCCAGAATAACACCATCCACATTTTTTATCATAGTCAGTTGTCTCCTAATGTATTTAGGGTTTTTCGTCATTCAGCTATCTTTAGATTTCTAGCCAAAAACTGTACAAAGTCAGACATATTTTACAAAGGTAGAGTTTTACTTGGATCACACCTCGTTACGTAGCATCCCCACACAAGTTAAAACACATAAAAAAATTCCCAAGTTGTGTGAATGCAAGAGAAACCTACAAAGCAGTCTAGGGTACCATAGGTGAAAGGTTAGCCTACTCATCCCCCTGTGCGAATGGTTCAAGAATGCTAAGAATTGACAAAAGGACAAGCTCTTCCCCATCCAATTCCCCATAATAAATAGTGGTTAAAATCCACTATCAAAAAACCCCAAACACCTTTGGTCCCCAAAGTCATAAGGATTCGTACTACATGCCCCTGACAAGGATGGGTAGTCATCCCCAAGGCCTAAAAGATCAATGCCATTACATAATCATATCCCCAATCACCTTTGGTCCCCAAAGTCATAAGGATTCATACTACACGCCCTTGACAAGGATGGGTAGTCATCCCCAAGGCCTAAAAGATCAATGCCATTACATAGTAACATCCCCAATCACCTTTGGTCCCCAAAGTCATAAGGATTCGTACTACACGTCCCTAAACAGGATGGGTAGTCATCCCCAAAGCCAAAAGGGATCAATTCCATTCACAAGCCAAAAACCTACGAGCTCAACTTTGAAACCTAAAATGCAAAATCAAATAATAGTGGTTATCACCACTATTCAAACCCCTTGCTCAAAAAGAAAAACAAAAGAGAAAAATAAATAGTGATTTTTATCACTATGTATGAGAGCAAGTATCCCAACAAGTTGAGCAACCGAAAGACGCCTGAGCTTGAATCCCTAGAATTCTCAGCATTCGAAAAACCATCTAGGTGATCCTCATTACGGGTTTGGTGGACAACCTACCTGGCAATGGCGGTATCCTAAATGCATGACGATATGTCTATCACATTAGCTTTGTGTGTGAGCAGACCAATGTTTGCATGTGGATGAGCTAGCTTATGGTACCTTAGATTGTCCTATGGATTAATCTTACTAAATACAACAAAGGAGTTAGTGGAGCTAATTAGGTGATCCTCAATACAGGTTTGGTGGACAACCTATCTGGCACTGGTGGTATCCTGACAAATACCACATAAATAAATTCAATCGCACACACAGGGATGTGAAATAACTTGGTCAAACTCAAGTCTGATTCATACCTTGTTCAAAAGTCTTGTAAGATAAATGTACAATCTTGGCTAGTTAGTTAAAACATCTGAATCTCAGAAAAACCTTAACTACATTTTTAGCACAACTGTAGCACATTCCATTATTACATCACCATCAAAAAATACAAAACAAAAAAAATTCACAAATTCAAAGTCATTCCACAAAGTCATCACATAGTATAGAAAGCCAGTGAATCTTGTATAGTCTATGGTGCCACCGACAAGTTATCAACAAATCATTCCATCCATTCCATATGCATACATCATATAATTAGAAACATCACATTCATAATAACACATGCATACATCAACTAACTAAAATGTGCATAAAATTAAATCATAACAAAGAAATAATCCAAAAAGAAAGTCATGTATATATATCACCAAAATGCTCATAGGCTACAATAAGTTGGTCCTCTGACCTCACAAAAACATCAAAAACTAAAAAACCCCAAGCCTAGGGAGTCGACCACCATGATCACGCAGGATCGATGCGACTGGAACTACCCCTAATGGTGTGGGTCCTATGGGACCTCTCAGGCGGCTACTGCCAGCCCCCGCATCATGCCCACTAGCGCTGCCCTCACCCACCCGCCTACGATGAGAGGAAGCAGACTGCTCAGTCTCACTGTCTCTCATTCGACATGAAGATCCACCTCTAGTGAGCTTAGGTAACTACCCATCGAGGTGGATAATATCTGCCTCCAACTCCATTCGATGCTGGACCAAATCCATCTCCCATCGATGGTACACAGCCAATGCATCATCACGCTATGCCAACTAATTCGTAGGAGATCCCTCTCCTACGAAGCATCTGTGTCCCCATCCCATCGGTGGTACGTAGCCAATGTGTTCTCCCGCTTTGCCAACTGAGTCCGTAGGAGATCCCTCTCCTGTAGAACCTCCCCATGCTCCTCATCCCTCCCCCCCCCTCCCCCCTCCCCCCCCATGTCCCCTGGAACTTCTTAAGGCATGGGCATCTTTGGGATGGTGGGCTGCTCAGGCACCCATTACTCTGGAACATCCTATATATTCGGCTACTCCGAAACCCCTAGGTCATCCCTAGTCAAGTCGTCAACCTCTACCATATTCGCATCATTGAGTGGAGCTCCCCAACCCTCCCCTGATGCCTCTGCATCCTCACCACCTACTACTGCTGCATCTACACCTCCTAGAGGCCCCTCACCCTGCCATCACCGCATCGTCCACCACTGGTCATACTATGTAGTCACCCCGAAGTTGTCCACGTCATGGACATCGATCATTGCATTCGACTCCTCACCCAGTGGCTCAATGATTAGCCAGACCAGAGTCCTATCATTGCCTAGATGCTTATAGATCAAAGGCTCACTAGAAAATCCCTGGAACATCCCAAACTATCTGGTAACTCAAACATACGAGAAGTACTCCTGCTCGATACCGTGTCGCTCGATCAGCCACCTCCTCCTGCGCACCCTTTGAAGCCACTCCCCAACCTCAGGCCAGGTTGGAAAATCCCTGTACGGATGCCAGAACACCTCCCCTAGAACAAGGCATGAGAAGGCATTGGCATAGTGCCCTATGACACCTACCCATCATCGACTATCCCTCTCCTCTGACCTCTACCATAGAGCCGCATACCCTATTTCCCTGTCCACCATCTCTTCGGGTGGTCCAAGGCAATCCTTGCGGCCACTCCATAGCTATGTGCTACCATCCCCAACACTGCAATAGGTAGCTACACCCAATCCCCTTCTTCCTTTGACATTGGACCTCGTACAACTCATCATAAAGTTGTGCCAGTAGCGTTTGACCCCACCTCATAATCAGGGGTGCCTCCGTCGGACACTCCACAAGTCTAAACACTACCTCTAGCAGGTTCCAAGGGTTTAATTTTAGTTTAAAGTGCATAATACAAAAAACCAAACAAAATAAAATATTTTAACATAGGGTTTTCATCCTAGTTTAAACGAACAAAATACAAAAACAAAGTAAAACAGTTTAACCTAGGGTTTTAATCCTACATTAAATGAACAAAATACAAAATACAAAGTAAAACAGTTTAACCTAGGGTTTTTATCCTAGTATAAATGAACAAAATACAAAAACAAAATAAAATAGTTTAACCTAGGGTTTTCATCCTAGTCTAAATGAACAAGATACAAAAACAACGAAAAATAGTTTAACCTAGGGTTTTCATTCTAGTCTAAACAGAAAAATGAAATATCAAGTAAATTACGGCTTTTGAAAATAAAAACAAGCAAAATAAAGAGAAGGAGCACTCATGGGTCTCACCTCGGCTCCACCACTGGATGATACGGTCCATGAACTCATTGTGTCCATAAAAATTCGACAGCGCTCCGCTACGCGAACTCGACCTCCTCCTCCTCACAACTCCAAATCGCCAAAAAAAACAAAGTGCAAATGAGCCCAAAACCTAGTTTTGGCCCTTATATAGGCTTTTAGGCCTGTAATCGTTCCACCCTGGGATGAGCACTCTAGTTAGAACTCGTCCCACCCTAGGAAGATTACTAAACTGGTATTCGTCCCACCCTGGGATGATTACAGAGCAAGAAAATCAAAAACAGCAAAAATTGCATCCAAAATGCACCAAAAACAACAATAAAATTGCCGAGCAAAGGCACCTTTGTGCCTGCACTTCAAGGCCTCCAAAACTGATGTTGGGGTCACAAATCCTCACTATCCTACTCCCTAAGAAGGCTACCATAGCCGGACCGCTCCACGGGAGGATGGATTTTTGAGAATTTCATCCCCAAACAGCGTCACAAAAAGGGTCCAAACCCACCCAAAAATAGCAATAAAATTGCCGAACAAAGGCGCCTTTGTGCCTGACATTATTGGCATGCAAAACCGACATCAGGGCCACAAATTATCAATATCCTACTCCCTAAGAAGGCTACCATAGCCGGACCGCTCCACGGGAGGATGAATTTTTGACAATTTCAGCTCCAAAATGCGTCACAAAAAGGGTTAAAACCCACCAAAAATAGGTCAAATTGTTCGGAAACTGCATAAGCGTTCAAGGAAAACAATTGAAGGCACCCTTACAAAAGTCATCTTGGGTCAATTGACTCGTCGCTTTTCTCATGTCGGTCATTCCCTCATCGATTCGTCGCTTGAGGGGGTAGTCACACTTAGTCACCAATCAACAAATACACACCCAATCAAGGAAATGGCATGCATTCAAAGAATCATTGACAAAGACAATCACGCTCCTGCTTGGGGCAGCAAACAAGCAATAATCACAAGATGATCAAACACTTGGCATTCTAGAATCATGAACTCAAGGTTCCCATAGACAAAAGGTTGCGCCCTTTGCCTATTCATGACTGAACAATGTCCAAGATCAAGTAACACCTCACTGAAAAAGGTTAACACTTGAATTAAGCTCCTTAGCTCGTCAGAAGCAAGGATTCAAGAATGTGTGCCCTTTCCATACTTGGGGCATCAAAATTTGGTTAGGTTACTGAGAAACCCTAATCATTAGTGCTTTGGTTATCTATTTTTTCTCAAGCACTGTGCCACACGCACAACGCATCCCAAAAAGGGGCATCTGTAGACACCAAAATAACACCAATCCGATTATGTGACGACAAGCACTGATCGAATTGACATACATAGCCCCTAGGGCAGCCCCCAGAGGTTAAAAAGTGGTCCTAACCACTCCCACAATAGTTTTGGAAGGTCAGAGGTCAATTTGGCACCTTTCAGGCACTCTGCTCCCTACTCGTTCCACCCTGGGACGATTACAAACTGGTATTCGTCCCACCCCGGGACGATTAGCAGCATTCGCTCCAGGGTGGGGCGAATAGCAGGTTTGATGGGAAAAAGGTCAAACCTTGACAAATGGTAGCTCAGATCCACCACTCAACTCCACCTTCAATGCATGGGAGTGCGAGTGAGCATTTTTGAGCTCAAAGAGGCAGTCATAGAGGCAGTCATGGAGCCCTTAATCAGGGAGGAATCTTCTCTCCCCTAGCAAGGCATGATGGCCAAGTGGTGCCTCTGCATGCTCATTCACAAGAGACCCTCAGGTCTATAAAATGGTGAGTCTTCTCACCCCAAAAAAGGACAGAGCAGGAGCATTTGGAGCAATAGAGTGTTGCCGAATTACATCCTCACCCATCGCTTGTGCTTCTTACATCCTTGATCTCTCTTTTGGAAGGGAGGTTATTGGGTGATCATTGGAAGCACAATCCGGACCCAAAACCTAAACATTTGGCCACAATACCCCACCCAATTTTTTGACACAACCCCCTAGGAGGTTTTGGACCCATCCCAAGTGGATTGGTGCCGAAACCAAGCCCCAAACGGTGGGCGTCCTGCCCCCGGTGCCCCCGCACTACTATAGTCCTAATCGCCCCACCCCAGAGTGATTAGAAATCTATAGAATATTTATTTACTATTTCATTTGCATTTCATTTTAGGTCACTCATATAGGCTGCCATTCAAATTTCATGTCATTCTGATGAATATTGGTTGTGTTTTCAGTGTTTTCCATTTTCATTAACATATAGGGAGCATCATCGGATATAGGGTGATCGAGGCAGAATTTGCAAAATCCAACCTTCTGGGTCATCTCAAAATTCCCCATTTTACCTAACCCCAACTTTGTAGGTGTTTTGGAGGCCCCTGGATGGGACATTTAGGAGGTCACTTTCTGACGTCTTGTGACAGTCCTAATCGTCCCACCCCGGAGCGATTAGAAATATATGGTAGATTTCTCGACTGTTCCTTTTGTAGTGTGTTCTTGGTAATTTTTTCATGCCTCTGTCCAAATTTTAGCTCATTCTGATATGTTTTGATTATAGTTTTAATTATTTTATGCATGCATTAACCGGAGGCCTTGGGGATCGCATGTTTCCCTCCATCCGCAGGTGCTTTTAATCGTTTGCTGTTTTTTTGAACATAGGATCTCGACACTGGAGGGGCAGCAAGGAAGCACAGATGCATTCATGCAAGCGGCGGTGACGTTTGGCCCACCCATTTCACATGTGGGCACGCGAAAGAAAGCGTACCATCCATGGTGTGACAAAACTATGTTTAACGCTCCTAGCCCCTGAAAAGGGAGGAGACGTATTGTAACCTGATCTCAAGCAAATTAATAAAATAAAGGGCTGCACTTTACATTTGCTTTACATCTCATTTCATTTCGCTTGTTTTCCCCTTTTCATGCATTTTCGTTCGTAGGACTTAGCGTTACGTTTTGCTTTTGTTTGCATCACACCCGGTATGCCATTTTGCTTCCGTATCCTCGTGCTTTTAGGATATTATCAAAATATTCAAGCCAAGTTAAGAGAAAACCCAGATATCAAAAAGGATTTTAGGGTAATCGACAACATTTTATGCCACAAAGGAAGAATCATAATACCAAAATTGCGGGATTTAAGGAAGAGAGTGATGCAAGAAGCTGATATATTTCCTTATATGGCTCACCTCAAAGGGTAAAAATGAGAGAAAACATAAAAACATTTTTTTGAGTAGAGATGAATATGGACATTATAGATTTTGTGGCCTGATGCCTTAAATTCCAGAAGGTCAAGGTAGAACGCAAGAATCCCATAGGATATTTGTACCCCCATAATATACCTACTCAAAAATGGTAGGTCATATCAATGTATTTTATTGTAGGCTTACCTAAGACCAAGTACCAACACAATGTAATCTTTGTGGTGGTTGAAAAATTTACCAAGGTCACATACTTTATACCTGGAAGCACCAAGGACAATGCTCAAGTGGTGGCTAATAGATTTTTTAAATAAGTGTTCAGACTACATGGATTCTTGGAATTAATTATATCATATAGGGATTCCAAGTTTACTTCAGAGTTTTGGAGAGCCCTACATCTAGAAATAGGTACAAATTTGCATATGAGTTCAGCATGCCACCCTAAAATAGATGGTTAGATGGAGCGAGTAAACCAAGTTATGGAAGATATGCTCCGTATGTATTGCATGGATCACAAGTCTTGGTTGGAATACTATATACCATTGGTAGAATTTAACTACAATAATGGATATCATTCCTCTCTAGGTATGGTATTTTTTGATGCATTATATGGGTGAAAGTGTAGAACACCACTATCATGGGACAACCTAGAGGATAGAGCAGTGATTGGACCAAAAATAGTTAAGGAAATGGAAGAGCAAATTAGGCTAATCATGCAAAGGCTCAAAGAGGCTACTGATACGAAAAATAGCTATGTCAATTTAAAAAGAACAAATAGAGAATAATCAATGGGATATAAAATGGTCCTAAGGTTTAAACCAATGAAAAGTGTGATCAAATCCATAAAATAGGATCCACGATTTGTAGGACCCTTTGAGATCACTAAGAATATTAGTTTGGTTGCATACCGACTCACCTTACCTCCAAATTTATTAAAAATCCATGACACCTTCCACATATCTTTGCTTAGAAAATATATTGCTGACCTTGAACATGTGTGGGATGTCTTTAACTTATAGATGGAAAACCCATAGATAATCAAAGTAATACTAGTAAGGATCCTTGAATTTCACTCTGAAGCTATGCAAAATTAGACCCTTGAGCATTATAAGGTCCAATGGGGCCATTTATCGAAGAGAAATTCCACTTGGGAGAAGGTGGCAAGCTTGAAGAAACATTTTTCTTTTTTGTTTGATGAACTTTAAGCTATTATAACAAATTGCTTAATTTTATATGTGGTTGAAAAACTAAGAAACACCGAGGATGATGTTAATATTAGTGGGGAAGGATGACATGACCCTCCCAGATGGAATTTTGAAATATAGAAAATAATGTATTAACAAATGTGACTACTATTCAATTTTTAGCAATAAGTAATGAAGGATATGTTACTGCTAATAAATTGTCAATGTATAGGATCAATTGCACTCATGAGTGGAGGAAATTAAATCATCCATAGGAGGTGAGAGTACTTGAGGAAGGGGAAATAATGGTAAGGAAAATCAAAGGTAACATAGATAGATATATTCATATAGGTATGCATTTGGTTAAGGGATAATCATCAATGTATAATCACCTTGAGCCCTAGACTAATGGCCTAGTAGCTATCGTAAGTTATAGAGTCTGAGATAGGTTATTAGATTGATAGAAAGACCTCCTCTTTGTTTGATGCACTTGCATGATTGTATTTTACTTCAGCATTATTAACCCTGATAACTGGTGATCATGGGGTATATGGTTTGCCTTCACAAACTTCATATGTGTGTTGTTTAAATAAATAGTTTATTTATTTAAAAGGGCAAAAGATATTGTTTAAAATAAATAGTTTATTTATTTAAAAGAGAAAAAGATGTTTAAATAAATAGTTTACTTATTTAAAAATAGCAAAGGATGTTTAAATAAATATTTTATTTATTTAAAGGGTAAAATATATTGTTTAAAATAAATAGTTGATTTATTTTTTAAAGGAAAAAGATAATGCTTAATTAAAAGGTTGACTATTTAAAATAAAATAAAAAGAAAACCCTAAAAAAAAATGAAGGTGTTCACCTTGGCGTATCTAGGAAGCCGCTGCCCACCCATCAATCGACCCCCCTAAGACATTATGGCAAAAATATGGCATTCGAAATAATAGGCCAAATTGTCCTTTGGAGACCCGAATGGCCATATGCGCAAATCTCCTATGACATGAGAGGAAAATTCTTTATAACAATCACCTTGGGAAGAGAAAGAAAAGAGGTGTTCACCCTACCTTCTATCAGAGGTGGTCAGGGAATAATAGTGGGTATGTGGGAGCATGGACTAAGGATGTAAAGAAGACACTAAAGGAAAAACTTGAAGAGGTAGAGAGGCAAGAGAGCCAAGGAAGGATGAATGGGGAAGGAGTGAAGGAAGAGCAACGAGTGATGAGCGATGTCCAAGCAGTGCAGGTAACGTAATTATCACAGGAAAATTAGGTTGGTCCTCATTTGAAGCTGGTTGTTATGTTATTCTATGTGTTAAAGAGCATTTAAGCTCTATGTTAAAGAGTGTGAAACCTCTATGTTAAAGAGTGTGAAAGCTAGGTCCGAGGTGTAGACCAATTGGTTCATCCAAACCCCATAAGGGAGGCAGAGGTCCAAGGTTCAAATCTTGGGCCTCGCCAGACTGAACACTTGTCCCTTTCCTGGTGCTTTCAGTGGCGTAAAAGGTTTAAAATTATTGTGGCATGGTGGTTATAGGTATGGACTGCGCAAAGATCTGTGTGGCGGATTCTAGGGCGAACAACGTAGAATGCTGTGGCGACCATAAAAGCTGGACAGCCTGCCCGGATTCATGGCGGCTACCGATTCCACCATGTAAATTAAAAAAAAAAAAGAGTGTGAAATCTCTGTGTTAGAGAGCAATGAAGCTCTGTATAAAAAATAATGAAATATCTATGTTAAATAGCATGAAATATTAGTATTAAAGAGATTTGAAGCTCTGTGTTAAAGATCATTGAAGCTCTATGTAAAGAGCATTGAAGCTCTGTGTTAAAGAGCATGAAATCTCTGTGTAAAATAGTGTGAAATCTTTGTGTTAGAGAGCAATGATGCTCTATGTTAAAGAGCATGAAAGTTCTGTGTTAAAGAGAATTGAAGATCTATGTAAAGAGTGTTGAAGCTCTGTGTTAAAGAGAATTTAAGCTCTATGTTAAAGAGCATTGAATCTCTATATTAAAGAGTGTGATGAAGCTCTATTTTAGAGAGCATTGATAACTTTGTGTAAAAGAGGGTAGAAGCTCTATGTTAAATAGCGTGAAATATTTGTGTCAAAGAGCATGAAGCTCTATGTAAAGAGCGTTGAATCTCTATGTTAAAGAGTACGAAAGCTTTGTTTTAAAGAGTGTGAAAGCACTATGTGAAAGAGCGTTAAAGCTCTATGTTAGAGAGCATTGAAGATCTATGTTAAATAGCATGAAAGATTAGTGTTAAATAGCGTGCAAGCTATATGCTAAAGAGCATTGTAGCTCTATGTCAAAGAAAGAATCATAGCATCATATTTGAGTGTTGTAATGCTATGTTAGAGGATGCATAGTATCGTAGATGGTTGTGTTTTGTGTTAGCCAAGAATATGGATGCTTTGCTCTCCAATAGCTCATTGTAGTTGGTAGAAACTTAGTTATTATTCATTGTCTTCTTTATAAATTTTAAAATTAAATGAGTATTTATTTTATAATGTAGGGGTATGAGACCTTATGTTATGAAATAAAATGAGAATGAATTATTATTTTATAATGTATGGGTATGGAACATTATGTTATGAAATAAAATAGAAATGAATGATTATTTTGTAATGTAGGGGTATGGACCTTATATTATGAAATAAAATGGAAATGGATGGTTATTTTGTAATTTAAGGGTATGAGACCTTATGTTATAAAATAAATGAAATAAAATGGAAATGAATGATTTTTTTTTAATGTATGGGTATGGGACCTTATGTTATGAAATAAAATGGAAATGAATTGTTATTTTGTAATTTAAGGGTATGGGATCTTATGTTATAAAATAAATGAAATATATGGTTATTTTGTAATTTAAGGTTATGGGACCTTATGCTATGATATAAATTAAATGAATGGTTATTTTCTAATTTAAGGGTATGTGACCTTATGTTATGAAATAAATTAAATGAATGGTTGTTTTATAATTTAAGGGTATGGGACCTTATGTTATAAATTAAATGGAATATATGGTTGTTTTGTATTTTAAGAGTATGGGACCTTATGTTATGAAATAAATGAAATAGATGGTTATTTTGTAATTTAAGGGTATGGGACATTATGTTATGAAATGGATGAAATGAATGGTTATTTTGTAATCTAAGGGTATGGTACCTTATGTTATGAAATAAATAATTACCTAGTAATTATGGGTATGGGACTCTAATTGTTGAGGAGGGTAGTTCATTTACTACAAATAGAGCACATGAGCTAATGCATGGTTGATTGAATCTCTCAAGTTGGGTGAGAGGAGGAGTGGAAAGGGTAGTTTCTATTATAAAGGACTATGTATTAGTAAGTTTAATTGCTTGGATTATTTATATAGTTACAATATGGCAATGAATTAAGTAAGTGCATATAGAAGCATGTCTATTCAGATCCATGAGCATCTTGATCCCCTACTATCCTCACTTGATCAATGGAAGGGCAGGAAGATCAAAGTTAGGATATATACCGGTCCACAAGTTTGCTCTTTACCTTACTTATTAATTATTTTTGTAATAGATTAGATTATGGGGAGACTTCCCCAATAAAATAATGTAAAGTAGTGTGGAAAGGTATGGGGTGTACCATACTAGTTCATGTACTTGAATGAACTTTGTAACTGCCACATCTAGTACTTATTTATTTAGTCTTCTACATTTTAAACCTTTTAATGTATGTATAACTAGTTATTGTTTCTCTATGCCTTGACTATGCTTGCTTGATGATAATTCCTTTTGTTACATTTAGTATCTAGATATTTTATGATCTTGTGATGATTAAAAAGGAAAGAATATTTAGTAAGTTCTAGGTGAACTTAGAGGTACCCTAAGGGCTTGAGACCCCTTAGGGAGGTTGGAAAATAGGTTTGTAATATTGTATCAAAGCTAAGATAGCTTGTCAATGGAAAATATCGATAGCTTGGAACGCAGTACATGTAGCATGTCCACAAATAATGAATTGTGTGGATATGGAGAGGTATGTATACCTTCTAACGATTAAAGGTGGTAAGCCTAGCTCATCAAGACTGATCAGAGAGATAGACTTATGTGCAAAAAATGAGATAGACTTATGTAGACGAGACTTACGTGAAGGAAATATTGTGTGGTATGGTTCTAAAGAAACTTAGGCTATGTCAAACAGTAGGTTGATGTAAGTTTGATTGAGGATTTATGAATCCTTCTCCTTAGTAAAAAAAAAACTATATAATGATATATGTAAACTTTTATTATTTCATGTTTTCGGGGTGTTACACTACTTCTTGAGTTATAGTCATATTGGAGCATGGAATATGATCAAGAGGTATCTTATAAGTCTGAATATTAGGAATAAAGTACTATCAAGCTATACATCCCCTTGATTGATTGGGTTATAAGCCAATCCTAATGTGTTGGTCATCCACCTAGTCTTCATAGAAGATATTTATCTAAAATCCACTAGATATTTGTCTATCAATTTGTCCATACAAATAAGTTTCAAGTAGAAGGGTAGGCATGCAGGTATATTCAAACTGATACTAGATACTTGTAGGATAGTTGGCACCTTTTTCTCTCAGATAATTTATTACCTCTCCATGTCTTCCTCTATCTAATACATCTACTTTGGTAAAGCAAAAATATCCTAAATATCATAGGAATAATGAATTTATTCAATTGATCCACAAAATCATATGATTTTCCTAATTAGACCTTAGGTGCACTACTTCTAATCCACTACGACGTCAACCTTTTAACATTAGGATTGATAGGTTTCATTAGTTTTAGTATGAGTCCTCTTTTCTCTATTTGACTATCATTTTGGGATTACCTGGTTCTTTCACTACTAGTTTTTAGTATCATGTTTAGAGGTTCATGATTGACATCTTGGTATTCTTCCATATATCTCCTTTTTCTTCATGTAATCGTCCATGATTGTACTTGTGGTTGACTAGTCATTTGAGCATCCACTGCATTAGATGTGGTGTAAAATTTCTCTTTATTTTATGTCACCAATGTCTACTCCAATTATAGTACTAGAATTTAAAGCAAAATTTAGGGGAAGACCTTGTGGGGCTTGTATTAGTGTTTGTGTGATCGACTCTAGATAGGTAGTCTATGTTGTGGGATATGTTACATATTTAGGATTTTCATATCTTGGATAATAAGGATTTGGATAGGGATATTTCCAAGCATATGGGTCTCCTACATAATTATACTCATTAGGTATAATATCTTTGATTGAGTTATGAGGAAACTAATGTAAACTAATATAGGTATATTTTTTTGTTTAGATGTTTGGGTCTAACAAGACTCTTGGATGGAATAAGGTGGATACATTTGGTATCCATTTGGGGGAGGCCATTAACCCTAGTTACCTAGTTGGAAAGAAGGATTTAGATAATTCGAGTAGAGAAAACTCTAAAGGTTGTGTTACCACACAAGGGCTACTAGTTAATTTAATATCATTCATAGTAGGTTTTTTACTTCATCCATCTCCAAATATTATGAATTAATAGAGGGTTGACTTAGGGTTGGAGAAGGTGTTTGTACCATAATTGGATTCACAATAGAAGGTGGCTAATAATATGGTTGGATATAAGGAAAAATTGGCATAGAAGGCATAGAATCCAACCTTTCTCTTTGAATTCAGTCCTTTTGAGCTTGAACAACTATTATGTTGGCTATTGGCAAGGTGTTTCCTCCTCTAGATTTTACCATTATTGCTACCTCTGAATGAAATCCATACCTAGGAGTGACTTGATTTCATTAGTGATTCTACTATAGGTATTATAAAATTAGGTATTACATTCATCTATGGAATCCATAGGGTCTCTTTCAATATTTTAAAGCTACTACAAGAGGGATACTCCATTTTACTTCTCTCCAAATATATTTACAAATAAGTTGGCAAGCTAATCCCAATCATTGATTGAATGTGGAGAAAGTGAGATATATCATTCATACACTTTTCCTTTTCATATTTTGGTCCCCAATGTTACATAGTATGCTAGATATGCTCTATCAGCATCCTTACATCTTCTTTGGTGAAGTATGACATGGATTTTAATGCAAATACTAGAATCTTGTCCCATGTAGTAGGTGGTATTGATGGCTATAATGAGCCTCTATCGTTATATATAGGTAGCCCTTTTAATGCATATTCTATTTTGCAACCATATTTTGCTATTGACCTCTTCTTATATGACTATAATAAAGTTATGGTAGCAATAACTAAGGATTTTATTTTGTGTTAGACCTTTTGATAATCCCAAAGCTCATAAATTACTAGGTCCATTCATCATCAATAGATTCTCTACTCATTGAGTTCTTTGATTAGAGGAGTCACTAGGTGAATGTTGGATATGATTCAAAAAGAGGATAGACTAATGTCAGATTAATATCTTCAAATCATGATATGAATGCTGACATTCATCCCATTAGGCATGCTAGGAGAAATTAATGTATACTCAAGATGTCGTGGTCATCCATTGCAATAGTAAAATGCACCAAGAACCTATATTACATGAATAACACACATTTAAAATTTTTTTAGGAGCATGGATCATGGCTTGGAGGACAAGTTCCAATATTTTTGCAAGGCTAGATCCTTTTTTGGGCATGATATTTGATGTTCATATTTTCTATACTAGTCATAAGTTGTCCAGTTTTATCAAGGAAATAGGAAAGATAAGGATCATAAAATAAATAATCCTAAGCTAAGGGTGGTGATATATCAATATCACAAAATATTATATATACTAGTTGTATAGATGAACACATGCATTAGTGATCAAATTTAAGGTAAACACGATTTCAAACCATCATAATTTTTCTCATATATGAATGAGGAAAACTATAAACTAACACACACACAAAGACTAAGAGAGAAGGAGAGTAGTCACATATATTTATATACATCTAAACTATTTAATACATGTATGCTAGAAATAAATAGGATTGAGGTCTATACATAAATTTATTTAAGATTAAAGTCCAGATTAGTATATACAAAAAATAGACAAAAATTACACTTAAGGCTAAATACTGGGCACAAAATATAATTTTCCTATCCTGGGCTCAAAATGTGTACTTATAAAATTACCTCAAGTATTTAAAATTCAAAATTCCCTCCTCTCCACCATAGGTAGAAGACCTTTGTTCTCATTTGCTACTAGGATCAAGGTATTTTTTTACATTTATGTTTGGTAGGTTTGAAGTTGGTTCAAGGTATTATCTCATTAAATTATTTGTAGATTGGTAGCTCCTTTCAAATGTAGCATATCTGAGCCTTCCTTTAGAAAATATATAATTTAATGGAAATCATAGAGGTGGATTTTTCTTTCCATGGAAGTCTCTTGTTGATCCCAAGGATAGTGATAATTTTATGGCTCCCACTCTTTTATTGCCTTGCTTTCAAAAAGTAGTCTCTAGTGAGATCCTCCACTATATCTAGTTGGTGCTTGCTCTTTCTAAGTATCATTTAGAATATTGGTGATAAAAAATTTAAACACAACATGACCCTTAATGTGTTACAAGAACTTTAATTTTTTTTACTCCACCATTTACGTTTATTTCCAATGAACTACTTATTAAAATTATGTGGTGACTTTTAATCCAAACATCTTTTGAGAATCTATTTTCTCTAGTTTTGCACTTCTATCACATTAACCTTTCATCAAAACTTTGGTTTGGGAGATAGCTTGTGATTGGATTTTTTATGTAGTGAAAATTCACTACAACTTGCATAAGAATTAATGTCCCAAACTATCTCAAAAGTAAAATCATCGATACCCACTATAAGTATCAGTGGTGCTTCACACTTTTTCCAATAAGAAAATTTAAAATTTTCTTTCATATTTTTGACTCCCAATGATATTAGAAGTAGAAACACCACTTCACCATGGTACATTGCTCCACTATCACAAAAGCTAACATTTTTGTAGTTTTTAGCCCATCAACACTTGCTCCACCATGAATCTTATCCCATCAAGGTAATTTATAGTTATTGATGTATGGTTGGTTGGTAAACTATAATCATACCATCATGCATGCTATCTAACTCCAATTGGATTCTATTTAACTACATGAAATTCCTAATCAAGCCTGATCTACTTGGAAATTTTGCTTGACACTTTTGTGTAGTACGTTTGCTTAGGGATTTTGGTATGTCTTGGAATTAGGTGATTTTTTAGGGTTTTTGTTTTTTTAAGTCTTAGGTTTATAGATCTACATTTTTTTGACTGTTTTGTAACTTCTAATTTATTTTTGTAAGGAAATTTTATAAAGGCAATAGGAAGTAAAATTTTTATTTAAAATTGTAAAGGGGAAAAATTCAGGTTGTAATCTCTATATTAGGCATGAAGTTGGAAGGTACATGGCTATATTGTAGGATAACTTTATTTGTTGCATCATTTCTTCAATCCCTATCTAAATATAAAAGGAATTTCATTTACTTTACAAATTTTTAAATAAAAAAGAATCATATATATTAGGCACATGAGTACTTTTCATCCTTTGGTCATTAAAAAGTAGAAAGAAAGTTATTTATTTTTTGTAATAATACAAATTAAATAATAATATAGGACAAGTATATGTATGCTTACATATTTTTCTATGTATCTCATCATAAAAAATAGATTTTAGTATTAATATAGGTAGGATATTAGAGAGAAGATGTTACTTCCCATGAAAAACTTAGGTGTATATGAATTAGCCCCATTAAACTAGCTCCTTAGGCTTCAAAAAATGTAGCCTAACCTTGAGTGTCATCCCAGGTGAAATAGGGAAGCATGCATGCGAACCCCATGAAAATTGGCTCTTTTTTCACAATCACATATTTGGTGAACCTAATGTGGACACCACAATAGTTACCAAATATCCTCTCTATCCCATCTAAAATATTTAATCAAGATAAAAAAATTTAAACTTTTAAGTAATACTATCTAACTTATCTACATAATTAGATAATTTTAGTAATGATTAATAAGAACACAACCAATGACTAGTCTTATTGGGGATTGTATATGATCCTCTAAGCAACCATAATGTAATTTCATAAGCTACATTAGGTATATTGTGAGCTTGAGAAATAAACAACCGAAATAGAGTCTCACACATATTTAAAACCTATAAAGGAGTATAACATGGTGGACTATTGGTTGTCATAAATATGACTTTTATTAACCCTCACATATCAAACTATCTCTCATGTACTAATGGGTATATAGAGATCATCTAGGTAAATAGGGGCCTTGGGGTATATAAGGAGGTCATGAGGTATATATATTAGGTATGTATATCAAGGGAAGGTAATATAAGGAAGTAAAACACCTTCTCTATATTATTTTAAGTGACTCTAAAAATAAAACATAATAAATTTAATTTTCCTTCCTTTCTAATTTATGTTCAAGTGACACTATATGATCTAAAGTATTGCCCACCAACTATCTAACAACATAGATCCTTTGTTTAATATTCAATAGAACAATTCATATTTTAAAGCACTATATTTTAAGATGAAGATGAAGGAATTTATTCCTCAAGTAATGTCTCTCCCATTCATGATGAAAAAGGGAGGGTAATCTCTAAGTCTCTTGATTATTTGATCTCTTTTTTGCATTGAAATTGGAAGGCCATAGAAACCATTTTGAAAGAATATAGAGCTATTGGGAAAGAGTCCCTCTTGGACCACCCTAAATCACACAAGCCTAATACCTTAACCTCTAATGAAGTGGACCTATCATATGGGACCCTACACATAGACTTTAATGCATCTTCTCCAAATCACATAGATTCAAATCCTCCAACTATCACAACTTCTATGGATGGTTAAGCATAAAATCCTCCATCATACTCAATACATCAATCATATTTACCTACATTCAAAGAGTTTCTATGGGTTAGTGTACGTTGTCCCATCCCTCAACAAGTGAGCATAAGATATGGAATTTATAGTGCTTTGACCTTTCAATCTTGTCTCAAAAACCTTCCACCAATCCCAAGCATGATCATTGAATTTTCTTAGACCTTTACTCCTATAATATTTAATATTGTATATTCAAATCCTTTTGTCTTGAATAGCTTGAGGTGAGTTTTATAGTGTCCACTTTGACATAATATGCATCAATACCCCAATATTACCCTTTTATCAACTATCAATATCCTTCAATCCTATAACACATATCGTACATGTTGTCAAACCACATTTCCTTTAAAATTCAATCCTTATCTTTACAAATGGAGCAATTACAATAAGAAATGGATTTGATCCAAAGGGTACTCATATATCCACAAGAATTCCTATAATGATCTATGCAAATAACGTTTAGATCCCATCATAGCTAGTTATCCTTTCCCTTCAATTTTTAGAACACCCAAATTATAGATGCAGAAGGGGAATAAAGACCCAATCACCTTAGGATATTCAACACTGGTTATAGTGATATAATATATGATGATATATTACTTATTAAAATATTGACTAAAATTATTAGTGGTCTTACCATATAATGGTGTTATCAAAAACCCATACATACCCTTGAAACCTTTAAAGACTTGTTCAACAAATCTTAATTTATATTGAAGAAAAGATCACAATTAGTGACCTCTATAATTTGAAACAATATAATAATAAGATTTTTACATACTTCATAGCTAGGTGAAAATCCTTAGTGGGGATGATTCAATATGCCCACTCATAGAGAGATCTTCTAGTCACCTTTATAGGAAACCTTCATGAGTAGTTGGAATTCTATCCAAATATGGAAAATATGTCTACCTTTTAGGACATCATAGATATGACCAAGAGGGTATAAACCACCCTACTAAAAAATGGGCACGTAAAATATAAAATTTCTGAGGATAAGTCTTCCTCTCACTTAAAGGGTTAGTATAAGAACAAAAATGTTATAGGTGATGGAGTCATTAACTCATGCCAAGTCAACAATGTGAGTACTACCAGTACTCTTTAGAAACTTGTTATAGAAATATTCATAGTAAAACAAATCAAGAGGAAATTTTCCTGACTAGAAAACCCGTTATAGCCATCCTTGACTAGCTCCTTGAAGCAAAATGGTAGATATTCCATCCATTAAGCTTGTATTGTAAAAGATTAAATTATCCTTGGGTCAATCCTTAGGAACAGTTTTCCTTTCACCATGTCCATAGTCATGGTTGAAATAAGTGTAGGACCCTTAGAAACCTTATCCATGACTTGATCAACAAGTGTTGAGAAGTTTTTAGTATTTTTGAATCCTCACCTTCCTCTTGCAATCGTGATCTTCAAATTTTTTAATATCCACTATGTAATGATGATCACAAAAGATAGAAAATAATATCTAATACAATGCTATTCCACATAAAAATAAAATCATGGTAAGAATTATTTATTCCTCTTCCATTAGTGTTGCAACAAGGTAACACCACAAGAATCAATCATATAATCAACCACATAAACCCCCTATGGTACTTTATTTAGAATTAATTTCTTCCTTTAGAGGATCACCATGAATTATACAATATAAAATCAAATACAAAGGTGCTTTAAATGTTTTCTAACAACTCAAAAGTTCCCTTGCTAAAATTCATTCTTGAGCTTCTTAAAACTTAAATGATATTCAAACTCTTGAGTGAACAAGTTGTCCCTCAAGATTTTAATTCCAATGACATTAGTTACATAGTAGGATACCTTGATATTAATCATACAACTATATCATGCTATGATGATTTCATAACTCCCTCTTTACATAATAAGCAATATTGACAACATGCCTATGAAGTGAATTCTCATTGATAACAACTTAGCCTTGAATGTCTATAGTCTAAAATTTAATAGTAATTTTGGAATAAGTAAACAATATTTGTAAACATTTTATCTTATAATAAAGGCATTTGATAATGAAGAGTGCATGGTTATTTACAACATAGTATTACCTTTGAAAGTTGGTACTTATATCCTCAACACCCTTTTTTATATCATTCCTTATGAGCTGACTTACAATATTCTTCTTGGTAGGCCCTAGGTCCATGCAATATAGGATATCTCTTCTACTCTTCATAAATGTCTTAAATATGAATGCTAGAAAATATGTAACACATCATAACTAACCTTGAACCCTTTGCTTATTTTAAAGTGGTTGTGGTCAGAAATCCATCTTTATCCATCCCTTGATCCATATTTGTTATCTTTGTATTCCACCTTTTGATCTTATTCCTATTTCCAACCTCCTATCAATAATGAATTTATGTTCTTAACCTTAATACCTCAACCTAATCATCTTAATACTCAAATAGTAGATAAAAAATCTAACCAATCCAACATAAATAATAATGACAAATCAAAAATGCAAAATGATAATCAAACAAAAGTTCAATGTTAATCAAATTAATTTTTACAATTAACCACTTTTGGACCTAGTCAAACTCCCACCTTCTCCTCGAACTATAGGCTTACTTTTTAAGAAGTATAAAATGGTACAAATAGGTTTTTTTCCTCTCATTTGTATAGGTAATACTAATACATAGGATTTTTTCCTCTCATTTGTATAGGTAATACTAATACTAATGATGACATTTTTTTTAGTAGTAACCCTCACCTAACCAAATTATAGTATGCATCATTCTACTTATCTAACATGTATCCCATACCTAGGTAGATGATTTGCAATAGGTATATTGAGACAAAATACTTGGTCATTTCAAAAAATATATAAAATAACCCTTAGAGGACAAAGTCTAGTTGGATCATTGTGGGATAGAATATATCCCTAGCTAGAGTGAGCCTATTTCCATCCCATTTTTATTTTATAGTGGCAACGCAAAAAAAAAAATATTTTTTGAAGTCTCGTGATGACACTATTTCCATAAATTAGTTGGATTGGGATGAGAAAAATAGATAGTTCTCATTGCTTTTAGTCATAACCTCTTGTAATTCATATATTTTTCTAGTGTAAATTTATTAACCCTAGCTTATCCTAAGATGATCATTGATGAAAGCGACTATAATATAGGAAATATCCCACAATCCTCCTCAAGATGGTTCCTCAAGCTATTTTGTTTAAAATGGCTTCTGTTTTAGAGAATATTTTTCCCAAATAGCTAATATTATTATTTCATAGTTGTCTAATCAAAATCAATCAAATTTATATCTTGCAAATCTTGAGAACCTAGGGGTATTTTTTTCTCCCCATAAATTAGAATATGAATTCACATCTTAATTAAGAAAACTATTAACATCAACATGAAGACTCATGATAATCCTATAATTCTCAATATAGGGAAGGTATTTACCTTGGTTGAACATGAAAAGTACACAAATTTTCATAGATTTAAATGATATATTTACCTAGAATTATGTTGGCATGTTAGGATTTGATCCTTCTCTAGTTGTCTATCATCTAGGCATTAGATAAAATATATATATTTTTTATTTGTGGAAAACATCCCAAAAGGGATGCCACTTTCGGGTAAGACCCAAGGAGGCAGGGGTATCCATTCCGCCAAAAACGCCCAGGACTCGGACCTGGCCTACCACCTTTGACATACTCAAGGAGCAAACAAACACACAAAACCAAATTAAAAAAAGAAAATAACAACAAAAATAATAAAATAAAATAAAAAACAAACTCCTTGAGTGTGTCAAAACCAAAAGCACAACCAAACACGCACAATAAGATAAAAGAAACCACAACACAAACCACATAGAAAAACACAAGAACCACATAACAAAACACAAACAAGACAAAAACAACAGAACACTACAAAGACATAACCCAAAAAACATGAAAAATAAACACAACCAAAACCTAAAAAATAAAATAAATAAAATAAAAATAAAAACAACCAACAACAGACAATAAACAAAAACAAAAAACATAGAAAACACTCACACATAAAAAAATGAAATAACACAAACAAAGAGAAACCCAAGAACAAGAACGAAAAAAACACAAGAACAATAACAATAAACATAAAAAAAAAAAAAAAACAACAAAAACACAAGAACAACAAAAAACAACACAAAGAACACAAAAACAAAACAAAACAAAAGAACCCACCCACCTTAAAAAACTAAACAAAAAAACAAAGAAGACAAAAGAAAAAAAATGAACAAAACAATGACCTATCTAGACCGAAGACTATTAATGCAAGAATCAACAGAGGAAACAAAATAAAGAATAGAATGAGCTAGGGAACTAAAAAACTGAATGAACCAAAGAGAAACAAAAAAAAACAAGAAGAAACTAGGTACCTTCGGAACTGAAGCCATCCAAAGAAATGATAGAAAGAAGAGCTTCCCTAATTTGAGAAGCCCACCATATAGGAGGGTGGCCATAACAAGTAAGATCACCTTTGTCCAAAGCCCAATTAGCTAAAGCATCAACACTCTTGTTTTGATCTCCGACCACATGATTGTAATCAACTTTCAAAAATCCCATCCGGATTAACCGAATCTTCTCAATAATTCTTTTTATTCTCCAATCCACCTTATGATTCTTAGAAGGAGTCTTCAAGAGATTAATCATAAGTTGAGAGTCGACTCAACTAACACCTTTTCCCATCCAACCTTAGTAGCCTCCCGAAGGCCTCTAAGGATACCATACCCCTCAGCAAGGTTATTGGAAAGAATACCCAAATTCTCAAGCAAAAGTAAAAACCAGGGAGCCATCTGAAAGTCTACCAATTCCTCCCACACCGGCTTTTCCAGGGTTCTCTCTAGAGGCTCCATCAGGATTGACTTTTCCAAAATCCTTAGGAGGAGGTTGCCAATTTCTAGTCCTATCCATCTTACTAATACTCACATTCCCTTTAAGTTGGTTGCCCTTAGAAGGTTTAATCTTCAATCTTTGCATCACTTGATCCCATATTTGGTGGGAGTTTTGGGGGTGATTAAGGAGATGATGGACTGATTCAACTAAGTTGGCTATGGTCTTTTGCCAAATATAGTGAATATCCTTCCTATCTTGATTAAAAATTTGGTTGTTCCTTTCATTCCAAATATTCCAAAGAAGAATGGTAGAACCCATCCAAACTACTCGCCTAATAAAATGATCAACACCCTCTTGATTAGGCCAATCCCTCCAAAGCTGTTCAAAAGTGAAAAAATTGGACCACTGTAAGCCAAGTAAAGTTGCCATTCTCCTCCATAGCTCGGAGGCTAAAGTACACTCAATAAAAATATGGTTGATATTTTCTACATTCTCTTCACACATTTCACATCTAAAAGGGCCATGAAAACCACGCTTCATAAGTTGCTCACCAAGAAGCACCCTACGATGCAATAAAAGCCAATTAAAGAACCTCACCTTAGGCCAGAGCTTTTGAGCCCACAATTGAGAAAATATGTCAGAAGAATGGTTGGGATTATTATGGCATAAGGTCAAATAACCTTGAGCAACCGAATACTCACCCTTAGTAGTGTCGTTCCATCCAAAACAATCTTTTTCATGGGACCAAGAGAGGGATCTCATATGAAGGATGCCTTGGATATCTTGTCTTTGCCTTTCTGGGATTTGAATAGGCCAGTCCTCAATAGGGATCCAATATCTACCAACCTTTGAATTACCAAGATGGTACCGACAGTAATTAGCCACCTTTATCCAATTAGCTCGGTGAAGCTCCTCCATCCAAGGCCTCCAATCGGGAAACTGAGTTATCAAAGGCTTGTGACCATCCCAAGAATCTATCCAAAAATTTGCATGTTGACCATTATGAATGATCCAAAATAATTTTTTCTTTATCAAATCCTCACCAGTCTTAAGAACTGCTAAAATGGGAGAACCTTTGGTAGGAAGTTGATAGCGAACAAGGTCTTCAGGACTTTTGTTCTCAAGGATATTTAGCACAGAGATTATTGGCCCAAAGAGCATTGGGGTTATGCAACATCCTCCAATATAATTTAGCAGCTAAAGCTTTGTTGTTATTAATTGAAGACCGGAATCCTAACCCCCCTTCACTCTTAGGAAGACATAAAGTATCCCATTTCACCAAGGCCCATTTTCTTTTCTCCTTAGTACCACTCCAAAGGAAACGATGACCGATTTGATCCAATTCTCGAAGAACAACCTTTGGGATATTCAAAATGGAAGAAACATAAATAGGAATAGCTTGAAGGACTGATTTTACCAAGGTGATTCTACCCCTGGAAGAAAGCCACTTGTTGGTCCACTTTCCAATTTTCTTCTTGACTTTGTCCAACAACCAATTCCAATCTTTATTTTTCTGCCTTTGAATATTTATGGGAATACCTAAATAAGTGATTGGAAGAGAGGTCTTCTTATATCTTAATTTATCCAAGACCATGGCTTCCTGTCTAGCGAGAGCAATGAAAGAAAATAACTTTAGATTTGTCTTCATTGATCAACGGCCCAGTAGCCTTAGAAAAATAGCTAATGATTTGCTTAAAATTAGAAGCTTCCTTAACTGTAGCTTTACCTAAAAGGGTAGAGTCATCCACAAATTGAAGATGAGAGATAGGTCTAGCTCCATGAGCAATGGTAACTCCCTCAAGGGTTTTGTTTTCCCTCTTTTTGGTTATAGTCCTACCCAAGCATTCAAAGAAGAATGATGAATAAATAAGGGGATAGCGGGTCACCTTGCCTGATACCTCTGGAAGCTGGGAAAGACCGAGAAGGCCTGCCATTGATAAGAACTAAGTAGGAAACTAAAGAGATACATCCCATAATCCAATCCATCCAATCCTTAGAGAAACCAAATTGCCTCAAAACTTTGATAAGGAAGTGCCAATCCACTCGTCATAAGCTTTGGATAAGTCTAACCGGATGAACATAGAAGGAGAATTTTGCATATCCATGGAATGGATGGCTTCCCGAGCAAGAACTATCTCATCTACTATTTGACGTCCTTCCACATATCCCCCTTGCTCTGGGGAAATAATCTTATGTAAAAGAGGCTTCAACCTTTCTGCCATGATTTTAGTAATAATTTTGAGAAGAACATTACATAAAGCAATAGGTCTAAAAGCTGAGATATGATCAACCTCTTGAGCTTTTGGAACAAGAGTAATATAAGTTTTATTGATAACCTTCAAAATTTCTTTGGATTTCCTGGCTTCTTCCACCACCTCTAATAAATCAACATGAAGGATATCCCATAACTCTTGGTAGAACTCAATAGGAAAACCATCAGGACCTGGGGTTTTCCCTTTTTGCATTTTAAAAACTACTTGTTGAAGCTCATTGATAGTAACAGGAGCAATCAAAATAGAGTTCTCCTCATAAGTGATAAGAGAAGGGATTGCTTGAAGAACATTTTGTTGAGAAGCCGAGTCAAGAGGAGTAGCAAAAAAAAGATTGGAAAAGTAATCAACAACAATAGAGTTCATGCCATCCCAAGTATAAACAACATCTCCATAATCTGATTTTAAGGAAGAAATAAAGTTGTGAGATCTTCGAGCTAGAAGAGATTTGTGGAAGAAATTTGTGTTTCGATCTCCTTCTTTGAGCCATTGAATTCTAGATTTTTGCTTCCATAAGATTTCTTCTCTTTTTCCCATTCCTCTAACCGAGTTGTGAGTTTAATTTCATCTCGCACTTCTCTTCTCTCGTGAGGCCATCTAAATGGATTTTCTTATTCAAATTTTCAAGATGAGCAATAACTTCATGTTTTTTTTTATGAACATCCCCAAACTCTTTCCAGGTCCAAGTCTTGATTTTGGATTTAATGTATTGCAGTCTTTTGGCAAAACAGAACATCTTAGTCCCATGCCTAGGTTTACCTTCCTTCCACCATTGTTGCACACGAGGTCTGAAGGAAATGTCTCTAAGCCACATTAATTGAAAACGAAAAGGAGAGAAACTCACATTGGTTTTCCACATTTCCACCATGACTAGGCCAATGATCCGAACCAACATTATTAAGAGTCTTCACTTTAGGAATGTGACCATGGATTAAGAAATTTTTAGAGAGCAAAAACCTATCCAATCTCTCCATTATACAAGCTAAGCCTTGCCTTCTATTAGACCAAGTCATAAGGCCATTATCTCGGTTGGATATCCACAAGATGGAGGTTTGCAATATATTCGCTCATGAGGTCAGTACTTTTGTCCAAATTTCTATTTCCCCCCTTTTCTCATCTAGAGAGAGGATGGTATTGAAATCTCCTCCGATCAAGATCCAAGCTTTAGGAAAATGAGAGATAATATGAGTAATATCCTTCCACTGTCTTCTTTTTTCCTCCAAAGAAGTCGGGGCATAAACAGTAATGCAGAGCATAATCTGGTTGGAATGTCTACTTTGAATAGCTATAGCCAACAAACCCCAACTGCCAACCATATGGTGAATAACTACCTCTTTTGGGTCCCAAAGACAAGCAATGCCACCCGAAGTCCCTTGGGAACTGAGGGAAACCACTTTTCCAACTGGCCAAATTTTACTGGCAATTAAGTCCATATCCTCCATTGACATTTTTGTTTCTTGAAGGAAAACAAGATGTGGATGATTTATCCGAATCATTCTTCTAATTTCATTTTGTTTTGAAAGACTCCCTTTGAGTCCTCTAATATTCCAAGTGATGATCTTCATTAATACCAGGGCTAAAAATGTTGGGAAGGGCATTAATCTTACCTTCCTCTACAAGCTTTTCACCTTCTTTTACCATATGATATTGATTGGTCTTGCGACCTACTTTTTGATTAGAATCCATCTTCAATTTTTTTTCCCTCGTTTCTTGACTTATTCCAATTGAATCTCGAGATGGCTTCTAACCTTGAAGAATGCTCATACACAACCAAAATTTTACTAGATGGTTCAATGGAGTCTATATTGGGACTCGCATTATTTGAAGTTTTGACATTTGAAATATTGTTTTTCTTGTGTAAATTTTCTCCTTTTTTTTTCGTTGAAAACCTTTGATTTTTTGGTTTGTCTCTGAGTTCTTTCCTTCATATTTAAACTGTGTTTCTAAGATTTCAGTTTCCATTATTTCCTCTTCCTCACTTGGGACATCATTTGTGGAAAGGATTTCAAACATATTAGCAAATGACTTTGATTGATCCTTCATTACTGGTTTTTTCTTAGTGTTCTTCTTCTTAGGTATTTGGAAACCTGCTGAGTTTATATCTTCTTTCTTTTGATCAAGAATTTTATTTGGGCAAGCACTGGCCAAATGACCATATTCATGGCAAATTCTACAACGAAAAGGAATGTTCTCATAGTCCACTACTTGCTCCCAAGTGTCTTCCCCAAATTGTAATGTGATATTTTTAGGTAGGGGTTTGTCAAAATCCATTAAAACACAAATTCGAGCATAAATAATATGTTCAAAATTTTGAGTACAATCAGCAATCATCATAAAAGTTCCTAAAGAGTTTCCAATTGAAGAAAAAAAGTAGGATTCCAAAATTCAATAGGGAGGCCAAAGAGTCTAACCCACACGGGAGCTATAGAAGGCATCTCTTCTTCGGCTTTAAATTTAGTATGCCAGGGCTTCATGAAAAGCCCCGCCCTTCCAAAAAACCAAGGACCCCCTTGAAAAGTTTTCTCTCTATCTTCATTATTAGCAAATAAAACAAGAAAATAACCATTTGGATAAATAGAGATTTGTAACTCACCTTTAGTTTTCCAGCTTTTTGCAGCCCTGACTTTGAAAGCAGATAGACTCGGACGAAAACCCACGAACCGACAAATTAGTCCTCTTTTTTCCAAATCTTCAATGCCAATCCGAATGTTACCCATATCAAGCTTAACAATAGGAGTTCCATCAACCGCTTTAAGACATCCTGACTCCGTTTTCCTGGGATCAATCTTAGGCATTCTTAGAGGTTTATGAGAAGCCCTAGTATTGATATTAGCATTGGGCTGAGGCTGTCCACCATGAAGGGCATCCCTAAAATTCATTTTTGGGACCGAGTCTTCAAAATTCTTACCCTTGACAGGGGTTTTCATAGTAGAATTATTTTGTGGGTGCACCTTAGCACCAGATTCACTTGAGATATGAGCCATTTTTTGATCAACTCACTTGAAACTTATTTCGTGGTCTCTTTAATCCTTGCCCTAGATGCCATGGAAAGGTATGGTTTTCACTTTTCTTTTGTGCAGCAAATTGGAAGCCGTTGTCACTCAAGTTCACAGTATGATCCGTTGAAAGACAAATTTCTAACCCATATTGTATCCCCTGCAACATTTCTTGCTAAAATATTGAGCATAAACCACAAAAATATTGGCCGCTAGGGCCCGAAGGCCCTTAAAACCAACCTCCGGAGCTGCTTGCACTCAACCCAGATGAAACCCTCGCATAGCCGCTTGCCAAATATATCGTTCACACATAGGGATGCGCTAGGATCTGTGTTGCTCCAAATGATATGAAAATTGGTGGAGATGTTCTAGGGTTTTTCAGGCATCTACCCTCAAAATTTCAGCTCAATCCGAGTTCGGATGAGTGAGATATGGCCGAAACGAGTTCGGAAGTTTGGGCAGTCCTGCGAAAAACGTCTCTACCATTCAGCTCCAAAATTTTGAAGACTTCCTTCTCAATTATTCGATTTTCTAGTTGAGTTACCAATAGGATTTGAGTTTTACTACACCCTTTCAAATATTTTATTAATTGAAATTTTCATCCCATTAGATAAAATATTAAGATTCTTAACCAGAAGTTATAAAAAAATACATCCTAGAATCATCTTACTTATTAAAGAGAAATTTTAAAATCTCCTTGATATTAGAGTTATCAAAGCAATTGATTATTTTGATTGGATATCCAATATCATCCCTATGGATGAAAAGGAGGGTAATGTTAGAGTATATATTAACATTTGGTACATTAATAAAGTTTATCCCAAAGAAAAATTTGAATCACCCCCAAGGACCAATCTAAAATAACTTTTACTACCCCTTTGGAGAACCTTCTATTATCAACATATGACCTTTAGGCCAAAGAATGTAGGAGTGATATAACGAAGATCCATGATGTAAATCATCCATGATATGATACACAACATCATGAAAGACTATGTCAACAATATTCTTAGTTAGTCTCTCAATTATAAGGATTATGTTCATGAATTAAGACATATATTTAAATTGTTCAAAGAATACAAGGTCATACCCAATGATATTATATTCAATCATTAATATTGAGCTTGTATGCATATTTTGAGCAATTCTATTGTAAGTTTTCTTCATGTTATTGCATGAATAACATTGGCCATTTATATTCATATTATTTTCATTTTTTTGAATATTATTGTAAATTATTTTAGCCATTTAATATATTGATTGCTCTTATATTTTAGTCTACTCAGTATCCAAAATATTGAAACCTAAGATAATTTGGTTAAAAAGCCAACAAGTTTAAATTATTGGGGGTGTTGAAAGTGTAATATGATTCATGTCTAAGGCTAAAATTGTTGACTCATTGTATAAGACTAATGACATACTATTATACAATGTATAAATAATTTGTCATATATTATTATGTAAGCCCTATGGACCATAGTTAACCTTGTTATGGTTTATCCATTTTTATAACTTATAATTGACGCAAAGTCATCTTGTTATATCAACTTAAGTTAAACTTTATTATGTAATTGAGGTTTTTATAGTGGTATAAAGATGCCCCTTCTAATACTTATTTTATTATTAGAGTGTTGGGTAATATTATCTATGGATATAGTGATTATTTATGGTGCTTATAGGTGTATACTAAATCTCTCTCTTTTTCATCATTTTTTTTTTTAATATTTGAGTGGATGGTTTACTTTTGTTCATTTCTAAAATATTATGAATTCCAACATGAATGACCCTCCACATAGGCTTTTACATGTTTAAAATTATTTATATACTTCTCATCTTTTCCTTGGCACTTTGGAAGGTTAGTTTTGAATGTTTGTAGGATGATGTTTTTCTTGTCTTGTCAATGTTTGTAGGAGGATGTTTTTCTTATCTTGTAGATATTATTGTGGAACAAAGGAATATATTACTGAAAATTAACATTACACATAACTCAATTAAAAACCAAGAGATCCAAATAGAAAACAAGAAAACCCATTAAAAATATATATGATTTGTACCGTGATCTCCATAACTCAATTAAAAAGAAAGAAATCCAAATAGCAAAAAAGAAGACCCATTAAAAATATATATGATTTCTACCGTGATCTCCAAATTTTTTGAGAACGAAGCTCAAAAATTCCAAACACTTATTGTCTCTTGTATGCATGAACACGGCAGCTGTAGATGCAGGTGAGCTGAGGAAGGATCCATCCTTGGACTGAAGTTTCATTATCTTCTTCCAATCAATTATTTCCTGTAAGCCCTCCAACGAGTAGAGTATAGTTGTTGGGATGGCATAAATGACGTTCAAAGGAATCCTGATAAACCCACACACAAATGCGCAAATGATAATCATAAAATATACATGATCTAGTTATATCGGATAAATTTGAACTTTGTGAAGAAATTTTAGGAGCTCGACTCCCTCACTTTTTGAGTTTAGTCTCCCTCATCTCATTGATCTGTTTTACAAAGGCCACTTCATAAGGAAGATCCAATCCCAACTTCTTAGCTTCGTTGAGCATTGAAATAAACACGATCTCAAACCCACTTGGTCGGTGATTGTCCGCTTCCGCCTCCATTCGTTCGGCATGTTTCTTTATAAACTCAATTCCTGCATGCCTTTTTCTTATTAATACAATACAATAAGCGGAGAATGAAGGACGAAAGCAAAAGCTGAAAACACAAAGATGCAATGCAATCCAATCCAATTTGTATTTCTCGACCTTTCTGCACTTGCGTGTGCCCAGTACGCCAGAGGGTGAGCGTGATAACACATGCCAGAGTTGACAGAATTCGGTCATAAGCCAAGAAACACGATTGTTCTCCCCATGATCCGTCGCTCAGCTGGTTTTCGAGAATCCAATGAAGCGTCTGAGGGAATTGAGGACGGCGAGAACCATCGAGTGCGGGTATCCTTGCCACCCAAGCAGTGTCGTAGGCAGAAGGGCTGGTTTCGCCATCCCCCATTGAATTAAACATACACTTGATCTCCCCTATCAACGTCTCTATCCGCTTCTCCTTCTCCTCGTCCGTCTTCTGGTCTCCTGCTTTCCATGTACACTGCACAGCCCAGAATCCAGAATGCAACCACGGCTATATTTTAATTTACTTATCATGTTGGAAGAAGGAGAGAGTATGAATAACCACCTCACCAAACTACACCAAATTATCAACTTTCAACTATGTAGATAATATATAAAGATGAAGATATTATGGATTTTATGATTGATGGCCTACCTCACAAATATCATAACTTATAGTTCACTTGAGCTAACAAAAAATTTGAGCATAATGATCTTGGATGAGCTATCTCAATCATCATAAATGGACAATATTTGGTGATTAAAGATAAACAATATTTGGTGATTAAAGATAAATGGAGATGAATTAATCAAGGAAGACAAAATAAATACAATACAACTGGATAAATGAAAGAATTTTATGGTTAGAAACTAAAGCATAGGAAATGAAGGCAACAAAATTGGTAACAAAGAAACGTTAATCAAAGGCATAATAATTAGACACGGAATAGATTTAAGATTACCTTTTATAACTTTGGGAAATAAGAATAAAGCAAATCAATGTTATAAATTAAAAATAGATGGATTTCATAGATTCCATCCAAATAATCAATCAAAATATCTCCAAGAAGATGAATATTGTTAAAATATTTTATTCACCTCTCATATTATATCTTGAATTTCTACATATGTTTGGTATATTAATTGAGGTCCAAGTTAATATATGACTCCCACAAAGTTATTTTAGGTGATGATAATTTACTAAGTTTTGAAGGTGCCGGTAAAATGTCTATGAAGGACAATGGTGGAAAGGAATAGGAAATTATTGATGTGTTTAATATACCAAATTTGAAAAATAATATTCTTTTTATAAATAAAATTAAAAAACATATATACAAGGAGGAATTTTCTCAAGATAAATGTTTGATCAAGAATATGAGGGATAGATACAAAGTCATGGTAGTAGGAAAAATTGATAATAGACAATATAAACTTGATATGGATAATGCAAATAAGGTTGTTCATGTGATAATGCATGATTGTATTAGTGAATTGTGGCAGAAAATGTTTGGGTAAATTTTGTCTATATTATCAAAGAAAAATATGGTTTTGGGCCTCCCTTGAATCAAGGCAAATGCAAGTGTTTGCAAAGGTTGTATGGTTTGAAAAAACATGGAAACCCGTTTGAAACAGAGGCATTGAGTAAAATAAGTCTTCTATTTCATATCTTAATAATATCACAAATGAAGAGGCATGGAATGAAACGAAGTCTAATTTTAGAGTATTTGGTTGTGAAGCATATGCTCATGTTCTAGATGAAATTAAAGCATATCAAAGGTACTACGTATACCTTTATTGGCTATGATGATCAAAATAAGAAATATAGGCTATAATATCTTGAATATAAAGATGTTTTTATTAGTAGATATGTGAATTTTAATTAAGGCATTCATTCAATGAAGTGTCTTAAATCCTCCATATCATCCTCCTCAAATTCTAATTGATGACTTTGAAGCTAGTAATAATTTATATGAAGAGCATTTTGATGGTGAAGAAACTCCACCTAAGAAGACAAGAAAACTTAAAATAAATTTATGAAAATATTAAGGAGGTTAAGATAAAAAATCAAGCAATCAGTTAAGGTTTGATAATCATAATTATAGAAATTAGTGATCCTCAAATTTTTAAGGAAGCCCAAGAAAAGAGAATGAGAGTAAACTACAAAATATGAGCACAACTCCTTATTAAAAAAATCAAACTTGGGTGTTAATGGAATTAATTAAGAGAAAAATATTGTGGAAGTGGATGGAAGTACAAAAGTATGATGAAGAATTGAGAAATATAAGGTGAGACTTATGGCCAAGGGTTCTCAAAAGGAACAAAATGATTATAGAAAACACATTTGGTTTTGTTTCCAAAATAAACACTATCAAGATAGTCATTGCACTTATAGCCTACTCCGTGTGGATAATTCATCGAATGAATGTCAATAATAATTTTCTTAGTGGTAGGATAGAAGAAGAAACTTATATGACTTGATATGTAAAAGAGGGGGAAGAACACTTTATATGTAGGTTGAAGAAGTTACTTTGTGGGTTGAAATAAACTCTAAGCACTTGGTATGCAAAGATTGATGAATTATTTAAATTTGAAGTATTTAATAGTAGTCCTTATGATCCAAATCTATATGTGAATACATTCAATAATGGAATACTTATAATTATGCTTTATGTGGATGATCTCAACATCACAAGAAATAATCTACAAACCATTGTGAAGTAAAGTCATGACTAAGGGATAGGTTTAAAATGACAAATGAAACTTCTTCAATACTTTGTTGGCTTTGAGATATGATAGACTAAAGATGGTATCCTCCTTTGACAAATGAAATATTCCAATGATTTATTGGTCATATTCAAAATGCATAATTATGCAAAAGTATCTACTCCAATTGTAAAAGCATAAAGTTGGAAAAACATATAAAAAGAGATGAATTCAATCCAACACTCTATAGAAAACTTGTGGAAACCCGTATATATTTGAATTATATAAGACCAAGTATATCTTATGTAGTTAGTATGGTATCCATATTTATGATTTCTCCAAAGGCTTCTTATTAGAAAGTTACAAAAATTATTTTGGGGTATGTATAAGGTATGTTGAGCATCAGCATTGAGTACTCATCTAGTGGAAAGCTACTTCTTATAAGATACCCATATTTGGATTGGGTAGGTGTACAAATGATAGAAGATCCACCACAAGGTATATTTTCTCACTCGCTCCGGTCCTATATCTTTGTATAGCAAGAAACAAAGTATAATTACCTTATCCACATCAAAATTTGAATACATAGCAATTAAAGAGGCAACCAAACACATCAAGTCATTAAGAAATATTCTCTTTCAATTGCATTAGTAATAGACATAGCCTACCACATTGCATGGTGATAATCATAGTTATATTAAGCTTTTCAAGAATTTAGTGTTTCATGCAAGAACTAAGCATGTTGATGTATACCATCACTATATCAAACTACTTATTTAGTAGCAAGTGATGCATCTCAAATGCTATAGAATAAAATATTTAATTACAAATATCTTCATCAAAAACATGAGTGAGATTAAATTTATTCATCTTTAAAATATTTTAAATTTGAAGAATATTACCTGACTCTTATAATAAGACTTCTATCGTAACCACCTATATTTTAATGTAATTCGCTGTATTATTATCTTTTGATTTAGACAAATTAGTTTCTCAAAGTGTTCAAAAGTAAATTTATTTTATGCTTATAGAGTTAGATGGTTATAAACATTTTAGACACTTTGATGATTATCTAAAACTTTCACTCTCCAATGCCAAAAACGATTAAAAGATGTTGGTACATGCCCCTTAAAACTTATAATATATTTACACACATGTTGTATACAATTCTAGAACTTACGATATATTTGCCCAAATATTATATACAATATAAAATATCTTGTTCTTCCTGATTATCTGAATTTATGGGTAGTCAGTTTCTTTTTATTCTCTACAATATCTAGCTTAATCATACTCTTTAAAGCCTGTGCATCACATAGTAATTATGAAGGACAGGCCTCATAGAAGTCTCCAAAAATAACAAAATGAAAACAACAATCTTGTGAGGCTTTTGCATGGCAGATGAGTTTGAGTGCTTATTAAATATTTTTGTCTACCATATAAATATTTCCGTTCTTAGACGACCTTGCTTTACGGTTGGTGCAATTAAATGGTACAGCTATGACTTTATTACCTGGGGATACATCGTATCCGTGTAATCTTAGGATTCGGAGACCCATGGCCGTATCATCGATATCAGACACAACATTTTCTCTGGCCCATCCGATGCCCCTCTCATTCCAATAGCTGTTAATGTGAATTCCAAACACTTATTGTCTCTTGTATGCATGAACACGGCAGCTGTCGATGCAGGTGAACAGAGGAACGATCCATCCTTGGATTGAAGTTTTATTATCTTCTTCCAATCAATTATTATCCTGTAAGCCCTCCAACGAGTATAGTTGTTGGGATGGCATAAATGACGTTCAAAGGAATCCTGATAAACCCACAGAGCAATGCGCACATGATAATCATAAAATGTACATGATCTAGTTATATCGAGTAAATTTGACCTTTGTGAAGAAATTTTAGGAGCTCGACTCCCTCACTTTTTGAGCTTAGTCTCCCTCATCTCATTGATCTGTTTTACAAAGGCCACTTCATAAGGAAGATCCAATCCCAACTTCTTAGCTTCGTTGAGCATTGAAATAAACACGATCTCAAACCCACTTGGTCGGTGATTGTCCGCTTCCGCCTCCATTTATTCGGCATGTTTCTTTATAAAGTCAATTCCTTCATGCCTTTTTCTTATTAATACAATACAATAAGCGGAGAATGAAGAACGAAAGCAAAAGCTGAAAACACAAAGATTCAATGCAATCCAATCCAATCCAATTTGTATTTCTCGACCTTTCTGCAATTGCGTGTGGCCAGTACGCCAGAGGGTGAGCGTGATAACACATGCCAGAGTTGCCAGAATTCTGTCATAAGCCAAGAAACACGATTGTTCTCCCCAAGAACCGTCGCTCAACTGGTTTTGTAGAATCCAATGAAGCGTCTGAGGGAATTGAGGACGGCGAGAACCATCGAGTGCGGGTATCCTTGCCACCCAAGCAGTGTCGTAGGCAGAAGGGCTGGTTTCGCCATCCCCCATTGAATTAAACATACACTTGATCTCCCGTATCAACGTCTCTATCCGCTTCTCCTTCTCCTCGTCCGTCTTAATTTACTTAAACCAAGCCCATAGAGCATGTCTGAAAGTTCAACCAATGACAATTCCGATACCACATGCACAACATGACTGAATAAGGATTATATAGTACCTGAGAAGACAGTATTAGAGACTCGACCACGTCTTCATTCCAAAATTCCGGGCCAAATTCTCGTTGTCTCGGTGTAGAAGCTGAAAAGTCTCCCATTAACTTAAAATAATGGCACCCCTAATGTTATTACCATTACCGACACCCTTACTAAATCACAAAGAGACAATCAACTCTACAATATCGTGGTCATAAACATAAACATAAACATACATACCACTCTGTTTCGGACCAGAGGCTTCTCCAACGCAAGCCACAATCTTGAGGTTGAGCTTGTCTGAACAGGGGCCCTTGTGCCTGTGCATGCTCTTACTGGATGGACTTCTTCCGAGCTTGTCAAAGCTTGGTGGACTACGACTGTATTGTGTTTTTGCATAAGCATGGAGGTCACAAAGCCCACACCTGCCGACGCCTAGCGCTGCCATTTCCACAGAATTTGAAACTCTTGGATTATAGATATGCCCACGTAAAGACATATACGTACCTATTCACTAGAAATGGAACACAGGACATGTGTGAAAACACAGATTATAACAAGTATATACAGGCGGACGAATGTTTTCAGCGGCCATATACACTGGATTGATGAGGGAGCATCCGAATGTTTTCAGCGGCCATATACACTGGATTGATGAGGGAGCATCCGAATGTTTTCAGCGACCATATACACCCGATTGTTGAGGGAGCATCCGAACGTTTTCAGCGGCCATATACACCGGATTGATGAGGGAGCATCTACCTGTCAGTCAAATAAAAGCAGTTGGATTGCTATTCGGAGGACAGGAGGATCCAGCATATTTCTGAATTTCTTTCTATTAGGAGGACGGACAATCCATAAGCATTCGAAGTTAAAAAGTTGTTTATATATATACATTTTTTTTTTTTTAAAGAAAAAGGTTGTTTTTATAGATTTTAAGAATTTTCTTAAACAAAAAAAAAAAAAAGTCGTTCATAGAAATACAACTGCAATAAAAAATAAAAAGATAATAATAAAAAATTAGGGAAAGTAAATATAGAAAAGTCTATATATTATTAGCATGAAGGATGTCTATTTATTAGGTGCAAGGCATTCATTGTAATTTAGTAGAATTTAGGAGAAGAGGAGAATTCTCAATAGAGAGGGAAGAAGAGAAGGGAGAAACTCCTTTGTGTGAATGTTATTTTGTTGTTTCACAGACATGTTATTGTAATGAAGCGACTATGTGTGCCAATGAGGAATAAAATTATTTATTTTCTTAAGTGTTCAGATTGTTGTGTGAAATTCTTGTTTGTGTTAAGGAACTCGTATTGTAGGCTATAAATGTGTTTTGTAGGTAAACACAACCAAGGAATGCAGATAAGTGTCCATGGTTGATACAATCTAAAGTAAGGTGCATTTAAAATTGCTATTGTTTGAGACTGTTGTTGTACGTTTACCATCAACCACTTGTCAATACATCATTTTTTGTATCAAAGTAGAAGATTGTTGAGGATGTGTCAAAGAAATAATGGCATAGAGGATAAGAGGACAACTATGAGGACCCTGAATTATAGATATAGCTGAAATACTAAGGGGAATTACTTCCTAGCTTGAATCAAGTGAAACCATTCAAAGATGAGGTTTTCATCTCGATGAGATTAGCGAAATCAAATAAGAGGAGGTTGGCCATGTAAAAAATTGATATGAAGAATGAGAGGGAGAAATGGATGAGCAATTAATCTAGCAATTTCTAATCTAGGTCTAAATTCTAAGATAAAAACTTTGTCATACAATGGAAGCTTGAACCCAGAGGAGTTCATAGATTGGATTGCAAAAATGGAGAATTATTTTGAGTTTGAGTCAATAGAAGACCCAAAAAAGGTGAAGTTTACCTGCATAAAGCTGAAAGGGTATGTGTCCTTATGGTGGAACCACATACAAATTGAAAATAAAATAAAGGAAAGGAAATGATCAAGTCATGGGTGAAAATGGTCACCAAGATGAAGGCCAAATTCCTAACATCAGACTACCAATTGGGTCTATTTAGGAATTTTTAGAGTCTAAGATATAAGAAAATGAGTGTGAAATATTACATAGACTGATCATTTGAGTTGGTCATGTGGAAGATGATGAAGAGAAGGTATCAAAGTATATCAATGGATTTTGAATATCCATACAAGATGAAATTAGTATGATAAGGTTAAGGGCGATAAAGGAAGCCTATTAGTATGTCTCAAAGGTAGAGGAGAAGTTGTAAAGGCAACAAAATAATAAAAGAGGAAGAGGAAGTATCTTGCAAGAACGAGGACAAAAAAATAGTGGAAGAGGATAGTAGGAATAGGAAGGAGAAGCTAGTACCTATTGTAGTAATTTTAGCAAAAACACTAGAGGAAGTGGATACTCCTCATGAGTAAAATATGATTTTGGTTGAGGAAGGGGTAGAGGATCCTTCGAAAGATGTTATAGATGAAAATAATATGGACATCAAGCGTTTGAATGTCCAATAATGCAAAAAGCAACAATAAGGAAAAAATATTACAAACCATATTGTGCAAGCCAAAGAAGAAAGTGTTGCTTCCTTGAAGCATGTAGAAGAACTAGAACAAGGAGAATTCCTTATGATAGATAGGGTATTGTTGAAACCCACAAAGGAGGTGCATGAACTTGAGTAAATAAGGAACCTATTCAGGATTATTTCTAAATCCTTTTTTACCCAAGATACTAGTAGTAGTGATGATGAAGACAATAATGTAGCAATCCTTGGTGTAAATAAGAAGAAAGAGAAAAAATGTGGTAAAGATACAATAGAGGTAAATAAACCTCATCAAGTCATTGATGGTCATGACAAAAACCATATCACCATAACTGATAGTAACAATGGTACTTCAAAGTGTGGTGAAGGACATTGTGAGGATGACTAATATCAGAGTGGTGATGGAGAGTTTGGATTCTTTGAATAGCACACAAGAGGTATTGGATCCATGTTGATGAGAAGGATGGGGTACAATGGTAAGATACTGGGACGATATGGATAAAACATGAAAATACCTATAATGTGATAATTAAGGCCAAAGACTAATTGCCTTGGATATACAGATTCAATAGGATGTAGTGGACTCAATTTTTGAGAGGATATAGCAGTGTAGAGAATGAAGGTTTGGAAATGGGTTGTTACAATCATTGTGGAAGAGTTGGATACATTGCAACTAGGTATTGAAACCTCCATTCTTATGCAAGTTATGGAGGACATCATCACTCCAAAAGAAGGTGTTGGAAAAAAGAGAGTGTCACCAATAATGTGCATGTTAATTGTGGTTATATGGATGTGATGCAATGGGATAAGGTCAAGAGGATGGTGTGTGCATTCTATGCAAGGAGGTTTAACCCTTAGAGTAATGCCAAGACAAGACAATGAAGTTGACCTTATGTAGATTGCCAAGCTAGAGTGGTTGTATCTTGGAAAAACACTTCATAAGATGGAGCTCATGAAATATTTTTGTTACTCTATGAGTATGGTGTGGGAGCATCTAGTTGTTAGCCAAATAAAAATAATTGGGATTGTTATTCGAAGGATAGGAGCATCCAATTGGCAAAAAACAACTAAATATAGGTCAAAATTTCTATGTGGAGGACATATAAGTTATAAGCATTTGGAGTTACTACATTAATAATTAAGAAGTGTTAAAAATAATGCTTAATGAAAAATAGAAAAATCATTATGCTAAAGATATACTTTTATTAAAGAAGAAGAAAATTTATTTATATATAAATACCTTTCTTAAAAAAGGAAAAAAGGTTGTTTTATAGATACAAAGACTTTTCTTAAAGAATAATCAAAGCTATTCATAGATAGAAAGACAAATTTATAAGAAAACAAAGATAATAATAAAAAATCATGAGAATTAGATATAGAAAAGTTTATTTATTATTAACATGAAGGATGTCTATTTTTTAGGTTCAATAATCCATTGTAATTTAGTTTAATTCAATTGAATTCAGGAGAAGAGAATTCCCAATGTAAAGGGAAAGAGAGATAATAAGAGAAGGAAGAAACTTCCTTATGTGAATGCTTTGCTATTTTACAAACATGTTATTGTAACAAAGTTGCCATGTGTGCTAAATATGAATAAAATTATTTATTTTCTTTAGTGTTTAGATTATTGCATGAAATTATTGTGTGTTAAGGAACTTGTATTGTAGGCTATAAATATGTTTTGCAAGTAAATGCAATAAGAGAATGCAGATAAGTGTGCATGGAAAATGTAGTCTAAAGTAAGGTGCATCCAAAATTATTGCTATCTAAGACTGCCATTATAGGTTTTCCATCACCTGTGTGCCACTGCATTGTGGATTACCATAATATTTTTTTACTTGGTAAGTTTTTTGACATACACATCATCATCATACAAATTTTTCATGTAATTAGTCCTATAATAAAAGAAATTTTAGCCGCCTTATACATGTGATTATCATAATAAATTTTGAGCTAGCAATGGACTTTTATTTCCACCTACTTATCATGAAAATTTATTATGATAATCATGTGTATAAGATGGCTAAAAATATGTTCGAGATGTAGACCAATTGGTTCCCCCAAACCCCGTAAGGGGGCAGAGGTCCAAGGTTCAAATATCGGGCCTTGTCGGACTGAATGCTTGTCCCCTTCCTGGTGCTTTCAGCGGCGTAAAAAGATTTTAAATGATCATGGTATGGTGGTTATAGGGAGAAATTGGAAGAAGATCTATGTGGTGGCTTTCGGGGTGGACAACGCAGAATATTGTGGCGGCCATAAAAATGTCGGACATCCTTCCCATATTCATGGCAGCTACTGATTCCACCATGTACAAAAAAAAAATTTAGAATGATGATAAGGTGTATGATAGAAAACTTACTAGGTGAAAAATCATTATGGTAATCTGATGTATATGGCCACTAAAAGTATTTTTCCATCTATATATACTTGCTTAATCTGTATTTTCACACATGTCTTGTGTTCCATTTCTAGTGATTAGGTATATATGTCTTAGCATAGACATATATATAGCCCAAGAGTTTCAAATATTGTGGAAGGGAAGTGGTTAATGGAAGGAGATGTAAATATTTCATGGTATCTCTAGAGAGATAAAAGGGTTGTGATATGTTAAAATATGTCCTATACAAATTGTATTTAATAGTCTTGTGATGATTTAAAAGATTTAAATGATTATTATGTTGTCTTTAATATGATATTTATAGGTACATGATCAGATAATAAATATGAGTAAGTTGATGTTTTTTATGGTAATAAACATGCTGGTAAAAAAATTGTGTATGTAAGGTTATATGTAAATTATTTATAAAACCTATAGAGGTGGTTGAGAGGAACCATAAAAATAGAGGTGATCAAGAGAAATTGCATTATAATTTTATAGTGGTTATGGGTTGACCACATGAAAACCCTTGTGTGATATGGTTATGGGTTAACTAATTTAAAAATCATTAATATGTACACATGATATTTTATTATGATGAAGAGGTAAATCCCTATGGAATAGCACAATGATTAGGGATTTGGGCTCTCTTTCGGGAGACCCAAGTTTAAACCATGACAATGTGTGTGTGTATTTATGTCAATGAGCTTGTGAGAAAATAAATGATGAAGAGGTATCAAGGATTGCAATGAGATGACACTAATACATGAGTAGAAATAATATTATCATGGTGAGTACTGACAGGGAGGCATCAATAAAATATTTTCTAGACTCTTGTTATAAATGAGTACGTAATTAGCAATAAGACTCATAGAGGTGGGTGGGCCCATATTCCTATGTTGTTTTTGTGAGAGATTTTTAGGTATTTACAAGATAAATTTATGAGAGGATGTTAGAGTATAAATTCATATATATTATTATATGAGTATATTTATACATTGACTTATTATATGATGGTTAGGTAAAATAATAGAAAAGAGAAATATCTAAAATGATTCACCAACCATGAGATGCATCTATTAATATAATATTATATGGTTTTTATGGTATTATATTTATTTAAGTGATTAATATGATATTTAATATTTGTATATACACTAAAAATAAGAAATAATTTTATCTCACATCAAGAGTGTATATTTTATGACTAAAATTTTAAGGGCATTGGAACATAATTATATAATAAAATATATTACAATGGTGAAATTTTTTAGTGTACTATAGCTCACTAATAATGTTTACGATCATAGCTTTGATTAGATATATATGTTTAGTGTATACTTGTATTATAAAACCATAATGCTTAGTCAGGCTGAACAAAGTTTAAATATACACCGCATCTACATATACCTAAATTGCCACCTATACAAATGAAAATTTAGATAGAACCTAAAATAAAAGGTACTATGAATTTTAGTGTTTTAAAAATATATATTATTTGGCATGGTGGAAGTTGTTTCTATGATATAATATTCCACAAGTGGAAGGTTATTGTATTTAATTATTGAGTATCAAGGATGACTCATGGTCCTAGGCGATGAGATCTCGTGATCAGCTCTTTGATTCTAAGAATTTTTTTTTTAAAGTTTAATTTTTTTACTTTAAAATATGTTAACACTTGCAAAACCAAAACCAAATAATAGATGCAAAACAAAGAAAACCATATCTACATGTATATTACATATAAATAGTCTTGATATATTTGGAATAGTGATCAGTCATGCCCCGAATCTAGTATTCTAGATGTAATAAGTTTCCATAAATGGTGTTGTTTCACATAGCCATGACGAATATGATTATTTTTATTGATTTACTCTTGAATTTTTTGTATTGGTAGTTGTCATATATGTTACTAAAAAAGTAGATTCTAAATCTCCACATTGGCATGTAGGTATGGAGAGATTTGATGATTGTAACTATGATCCATGTGTATACAAATATTTGATGATCATAACTATGATCCACATCTCAATGACTTATTTTTGTGTTGTCCAAAATGATATAAAACCTATGCATTGCGTAGTTTGTTTAAAAACATATAAATTGTACGGTCCTACAATTTTTTAATATAGATTTAACCTTTTGATCTCTTCAGAATTTAGACTTAATATCACATTCATGTGTATATGTTACAAATATATATTATCATTAATATAAATCATTCACAAATATGTAATAATAACAAACATCCATCCACAAATAATTATACATAATAATATTCCATAGAAGTAGACATAGATATAGATAATACCCTTGAGGTAGAGTAACACCAAAAATACTCCTTAAAGAAGGAATCACTCCAATATGCTCCATGAGAAAATAATAATACAAGAACACTTGATACATTCCCATCTCCACCCTTTCCCTTATATAAAATCTTATTTACACTAACCCTAATGCTCAAGGGTCTATTCACATGCAATGGGTAACTTAAGCTAGTAAATCTTATTTTCAATAAAGATAATGATTACATTATCTTTAGTCAATACAATTAATTTATGGCTTATGAAAACTATACAATAAAATATTATATTATTAAGTATTTATCCTAGGTATCTAATATTCCATCCCCCATAGAAATATTTTATCCTCAAAACATAAGAAGAAACTAGATAATACGATTTGCTAAGTAATGTTAGCAACTGGTACCAATATTGATCATTCGTCCATCATAGTGAAATCTTGATTAGTGGTGATCTTCAATGATCCAAATAGGTTATTTTTTTTCCTAAGTATCTATAAGTAATAATTTTCTTAATGTGTTGGTTGAACTAATTTGATCTGTGTATTGGCCTTAAATATCACTCTTTTCATCCATACTTGTATTTATCACTAATAGAATATCCATTATTTTTGCCCCTTTGTTTACATGTATGTCTATCATAGCTCTTTTTTTGCTTTACGTTATATCTCTATTATTTTACCTCTCAAGGTGATGTGTATGGAAATATTCTCCAACCTCGGAGATCTATGGGAAGTATATAGATATTATCTCTAGGTATCGTAAAGTTCTAAAGATATACAACAACAGCATAATAGAACATATTATTGAATTAGAGTCTAGTGCAAAGTATTTTTAATCCTAAAATTTAAGTACTTATGAAAGGTAAGCTTCTACAAGCTCAAATTATCTTTCGAATCAAACATTACACTTGGGTAGCCAATTTTGTACTAGTTTAAAAGTTAAATGGTGATATTGAGTTGTGTCAATTTTAGAATTTTTAGAAGGGCATCATTAAAATATAATTACCTAACACTTACCATAGATTATATTTTATATAAATTCATTGGGTATCAGATATTATCACTCATATATGGATTCTCAAGTTACAATAAAATATAGTTTAAGGATAATGATCAACAAAAAATGACCTATACCACTAAATGAGGAACTTTTGCATATTGAAAAATACCTTTTGAGTTGCCAAATGTTAGGACTACCTTCCAAAAAGCTATGGAAATTATTTTTATAGGTTTTATATATGAAATTATACTCATATAATTTTATTATTTAAATACGTTTCAAAAACAGAGGTAAACATAATGAACACTTAGAGTCTATATTTTAGAGGTGTAGGGAGTATGGTATTTTACTGAATCCAAAAAAATCAATTTTCAAGGTCTATGAGGGGAAATGTCTAGGGCATTTAGTGCCTAACTTTGAATCCATGATAGATATAATAGGATAGAATTTATCCAAGATCTACTTTTACCTATATTTATTAAGAGAAAATATATTTCCTAGGTCAATATTATAGTTAAATTCATAGTCAATTTTGTGTAACTGGTTAAGCCAATCACCAAGATATTAAAAAATAATGTAATGCTACTATAGATCAAATACGTTAAGAAGTTGTTCTATGATATAAATGACATAATTACAAAATACTCAACCCTTATCAACCCTTACTTTTCTAAATACTTCAAGTTGTATGTATTCAAAATAGATGAAAGCATCACTATATTTTTAAACTAAAGAGATAATAAAGATGAGGAACATATAATTCCTTTTATAATTAAATGCTCTATAATTATGAGGAAATGTACATGTTTATTTAGAAATATGTGTTCACAATGATGAAATACTAATAAAATTTACACATTACCTATCCTTCAGTAATGTCACTGTCCTTATTATCCATTTTAATATCACTATCATCCATATTGCATGGTGAACTAGATAAAATAGAACAAGATGGATAAACAAGACACAAGATTTCAACATAGATATAAAACCCACTAAATTGGTTAGAGGTAGGGCTTTATGTGAAAAATTGTTATATGATCCCCCAAATATCAGGTAGCAGTGATAGAGGAAATTGAACTAGATAATCAACAAGGTTGGATGGGAAACATTAGCAGATATATGATATCAAGACAAGTCCTAGAAGTATTAACACCTAAAGAAATGGCTATGTTCAAATATAAAGAAATGTGTGTTAGAGTTACTATGTTGGTAACTATGATTATTACCTCATTTAGGTAATTTTTAATATTCACCTAGGTAGAGTTGATTTACCGCATGGTAAAAAGTAGCTTGTTACTTTTTACCACTAGTATTTACTTCTTATTATTAACCTTGATGTTATATTGGTTAGTAGGTTAGTCATTTTAGTCAAATTGACTATGTAGTTATTTGTTAGTAAGTTAGCATTATTTTCTAATTAGTTAGCTACCTTTAGGGTGAAGCTACCTATTATTTTTTGTAGTTAGCTATGATTAAGGATATTATTTTTATAATATCCTAAGGCTATTTTAGGCCTTTGTAAAGTGTATTTAAGCACTAGTTGATTATTAATATATTTATAATGCTTCCAAACCCATCATTGGTATCAGAGCAGGTTCTTCCCTGCCTAAAAGGATTGAGGGGGAATTGCCTCTATGGAAATTCTCCCCTCCCACCATGAGTGGTGCACCTCTCCTCTCTTCTTTAGTGTGTCGACTTGTCTTGAAAGGAGTGCTACTTGTTAAATTTGCAAAGCAAAGGGAAGACATGCACTATTTATTCTTTTTTGCAGATTTGTAACACAAGGAAGGGGGGCACTTGAAAAACAAAACCATTTGCAAAATCAAAGGCAAAATTGTGCATTTTGTTTTCTCAAACATTTGGGATATAACACAAAATCATGCACATTCATATTTTTGCACATTGGAGGAACATCCACATTTTCACAACCTTGTTTATTTTGCAAAACAAGAGGGGGGATAAAACCAATATTGGTTATTCTTTTGCAAAATTATAACACAAGGGGAAATTGTGAAAATCAAAGGGTTAAAACACAAAGTGCTCATTTGTTAATTTTGCAAATCAAGGGGGGAAGACAAGAAATTGTACTTCTTTGCAAAATTGTAACACAAAAGTGAGGAGAACTTAAATAAAACTTGTTAATTTTGCAAAATAAAAAGGAAATGAGATTGTTTTGTGCCACATTCTTTGCAAAATTTAAAAACAAGAGGAGACATAGAATATCAATTTTTTTCACAACACAAATCTAAATTTTGTTGCAAAAATTAAAGGCGTATTTTCGATTTTACTCGACACATTTATTGGTAAATTAGGTGCATTTTCAGCAGTGACTGACACCTATGTGATAAAAATTTTGTGGCCATTCTTGTTTGATTATTGCATTATCTTTTGAAATTATAAGTCATAAAATAAAAAACACTCAAAACCCCAAAATTTCACAATAATTTGTGTAAAGAATTGCATATATTTAAAACCAATTTTTTTTATATTCTCTCCTAAACCAAAAATCCCTAATTCACTCTTATTTGTTTGGCTTAATTTCCTCAAATTGATTATCACTCTTCAAGAGGATTTTCAGGCAAGTGCCATTAAATATCTATTTGAATAAATTATCTTTTGGTACTCTTTTAAGGGTATATCAAAAGAAAGAATAAGTTTTTGTAAAATAAGGAACCTTGAAAGTAGCAATATTTTGCACTAAGGGGGGATAATTCATTTATTCATTCAAACACATATTTTGACAAGAGGGAGATAAAACTTGTAAAGGCAATCATAAAAGTAGAAGTCATAAAATTATACCTTTTATTTTAGGCTTTATAATAGCAACCATGCTTGAAGTACTTGCAATAAGGAAGGATTATTTGGTGAACTTTTTTAATATTTTTGCCTAGGGAGCAAATTTTTGCACAAATTATAAAAAGGACAACCATGACACCATTCAGTGTTGGTTTCCAAACAAGCAAAACTAAAAAGGCAAAGGCACATCATAGAAGCAAAACAAAGGCAATATTGCTAGTGAAGTGTCTAGTTCTGATTCTGATTCTGGTTCAGAAAGAGCACACAAAGTACTCATGGCTAAGATAGTATTGTAAATGGGGGAAACAAATTTGTCACCCTAAGCAAGCACAATTTCCTCTCTCTATTTTTTTAGGATTCATAAATAGCATAAGTTTTTGATTGAAGTACTAGTAATAAAGGGGTGATTGTACCTCTTTTAGGCTTCATAAATAACAAACTCTCATTGTTTGAAGTACTTGTAACAAAAGGAGGGAATTTTTTGGTGTTAAAAATTTCCTAGGAGGAAATATTTGTAAAAACCTTCACAAAGATTCTTAAGTTGCACATCTTTTGCAATTAAGGGGGATAAACATTTATTTTCTTACTTCACACAATTTTTTGTAAAAATGGAAGAAGACTTATAAGGGTGCATTTTTGGTAGTGACCGACACCTTAGTCACACTTCTTTCAAAAATTTGATTACAATATGTTTTGCAACAAGGGGGGAAACTTATAAGGGTGCATTTTCGGTAGTGATCGACACCTTAGCTACCTTAAAACAACACATTTTTGCAAAATCATATTGTAAATAGAATGAACCTCATATTTAGTGATCTACTCAACTACACATAACAGTTGCAGTGGCTAGTTACCTATGTAATTCGATTAGATGAAAATATTACAATAAGGACATTTGTTGATGTGAAGACAAAGTGAGGAATGACCCACTTTTTGCTTAGGAGCAGCTAGAGCACTGTGACAAAAGAAATAACCAGGAGATCAACATATTTCACTATATTTGGATAGTTATATATATTATCCAAGTAATGTAATAAGGGGGGATGTTAGAGTTACTATGTTGGTAACTATGATTATTACCTCATTTAGGTAATTTGTAATATTCACCTAAGTAGAGTTGATTTACCGCATGGTAAAAAGTAGCTTGTTACTTTTTACCACTAGTATTTACTTCTTACTATTAACCTTGATGTTATCTTGGTTAGTAGGTTAGTCATCGTAGTCAAATTGACTATGTAGTTAGTTGTTAGTAAGTTAGCATTATTTGCTAATTAGTTAGCTACCTTTAGGGTGAAGCTACCTATTATTTGATGTAGTTATCTATGATTAAGGATATTATTTTTATAATATCCTAATGCTATTTAAGGCCTTTGTAAAGTTTATTTAAGCACTAGTTGATTGTTAATATATTTCTAATGCTTCTGCTCCTATCAATGTGCTATATATGGATGGATATTGCACTTTTCTAGAAGGGATATGATGATGCATAAAAGATAAAAGGATAAAATATTTAATAGAGGAATATCATGTTGAAGGAGGATGTTATTTTTACCAAAATATAATGAATAAAATATTAATGGTAAGATATTATTGGCCTACCATATATTTTGAATTTGGTGGGTCAAATAGTGCAAAGTCTATTGCATTGTCATGGGAAGTATAAGAAAAGAAATAATGCTTTAAATCCCATAATTGTCACAAAAGCCTTTCAACATGGGGTATTGGACATCATAAACAAGATTAATTCCTTGAATAGTGTAGGGTATAGATGGATTCTAACCCTAACTGACTACTTCACAAAGTGGGTAGAAGTAATGCTAATAAAATATTCAAACCAATAGGTAGTTATAAAAATTTGAAAAGAGATCATCATCAAATTTGGATCTCACTCCACAATAATCATTGATAACATAATAGGCTTCATAGGTTTAAAGGTAATTAAGTTTTCACTAGATTATACATTCATGTTGAAAATAACAGTTAGAAATAATTTCCAATCATTATCACTAGGGCAATGGTCTAGCAAAATCCAACAAAAAGAACGTTATGAGAATTATTAAAATGATAATAATAAAATCATAAGGAGGTTGAGATTCTAAAATAATAAAGGTATTATAGAAATATAGGATAACACCTAAAGCTTCTACAATATCATTTCGCTACAAGATAGTTTTTGGGAAGCAAGAAATATTCTAAATATTTCAACAACTAACACTTTAAGGATAACATGTTTAGAAGGATGGTACAAATTCAAATGGTAGATACAATATAGTTCAATAAGAGAGCCATAAAAATGGATTACAAAGAAGGCAATTTGGTGTTCAAGTGAGATGAAAATAGAGTTGAGCTATAAATTTATAAGAAGTTTGATTCTCTCTTAAGTGCACCATACTAGATCCTCTAGATCGTAGGTCTGAATATTTATAGTCTTATGAGAATGGATGGAAGACAACTGCAAATTTAATTTATTGGAAAATAATTGAGACCCATTTAAAATATCATTCAAATGAAAATAAAGAAAATATAAATATGTTGATAATAATTTCATGTTTTTTCCAATTATTATATTTTTTTCTACTTTATTTTTATTTTTAGAAAATTATTTATGCATCTATTTTATTTCCTCAAAGAAAAAAAATTAGAAACTTGAAAAACAAAAAAGGATAATAAAAGAAGATAAAAACAAAAAAAAATAGTAGTCCAAGTGAAAAACTTGAAGAAGGCACTTGGATATCCTCTTTTTTCTTCCCATTTTTTTGTCCATTTTTTAATTTATTTTATTGATTAGATAAAATAAGGGGTTTTTGAAAGGGTTCCCAAACATTTTACTTCAAGTACACTGTAAAAATTGGTCCAAAAACAAAAATCATAGAAAATAGTTCGATAAAATAGAACCTATATTTTGGGAAACTATCAAACAAAAATCCAACACCCACACTAAAAATATAAGCAAGGGATAATGGAAATATACAATAAGACCAGAGACCCACCAAAATAAAGAGATCTAACACAGGCCAAAGAACATAACAAGAATAAAACAAAATCCAAATGACAAATAAAATGCTCACATAAGACATGGGGACATAAGGCCTCACACCCTAATAGAGAATTCACTCCTTTCTTCCAAATTAGTAAGTGTAGGAGTCACCTGGTTCCACAACAATATGGCCTTAATATTATCCACACAAACAATAATAACATTTAAAGTACTGATGAGAAAATACTAGTAATCTACCACCAAACTGAGGAAGTAATTAATCATTGAAGGATCCAATTGCAAGCTAGAAACATATTTATTATCTATGCCTCACTGATCCTAAGAAATATTTTTCTTTCTTCTTCAGGGGAAAAGGGTCCTCTACCTCCAAAATATCAACATACACGAGCTTTTTTAGCTTTCATAGGAAAACAACCACTTGGACCTCCTCTCTTTCTCCTACCCACAATGAGAAGGTAGATTTTCTCCATATCCCTTTATATTTTCCTTTTCTTTCTTTCTATAAATAATAGGTTTGGGTAACATCTCCACTATAGGATTCAAATTGATATTTTTAGAGTGGCCCCCATCCAAAAATTCCTCAAAACCTATAGAATTTGACTAAGGGATCACCAAGTAGGGGGCTTCCCTCCCTGCCACATCCTTGGTACTCACCATGTATTCAAATATTAGCAATGCCATCCCTTGGTGTAACAAGTTAGTGATTTTACCTCTTTAACTTGTTCTATATACTTAGCCAAAGAATTAAACAAAAAGGTATGGGTATTTATCTAATATGAAGTAATCCATAATTACCTCCATCACCCTATCCCAGGGGTCCTTGAGAATTGTTATTTTATACCCATTCTACATATTGAGTATTTTTTCTCCTCCTAGAAAATACCTCAACTCTCTCACTAAAGAGTGATTTTCTCTGTTATGACTTGAACCATCCATAGGAAGCCCCATCAACTATGTGACTAGTGGGATGTTGATTTCAAACTTAATACCTCTCGCTTTCACCACCCATTGCTTCTAGGAGTGTTCCATATGTCATAAGATATCTTTGGTGTAGCCATAAAATTTTAACATACATTGTAAGAGCCCTCCCTTTCCAAGATCTTTTTCACATCCTCTTCAACAAAAAAAATACATGGTTCCAAAATGATGCCTTCCATTCACTTACAATATTTCCATAGGAATGGCTTGAGTAAAATAAATAGAATCAGAACACCAACAACCCTCGTAAAGTATGAAAGTGAACTAGGCTTTGCAAAGAAATCTAACGACCTTGAATTCTGAATCCTTTGAGTCCATATTTATCTCAATCAACAACTCTAAAAGACTTGAGAACTAGCAATAATTGATAAAAATTCTTTACAACCTCCAAAATTTTTAAGCTCACAATCCAAATTATGAATGCTTTGGAATCTATATCTTTCTCATAGTGCCACCTTACAATCTAGAAATAATGCCAATAGGAGAAGAGCAAATTAAAAGGATCTTTTAAAATATCCTTATTTTTAAATGAATAATTCCTACAAAAGTTGCACTCATCACTAAAATGGTTTTGGTTGATTTTTTATGTCAACCTAAAGATTCTTGGAAAGCTCCTCATCTAGCAATGAGTACCAACTATCCATCATCAAATCCACCACTTTAAATATTGCATACTTAAAAGGTACAAAATCCAAGGATAATTTCCAAACTCAAGCATCCACATCCACCAATAATTTCCAACTGAAGCATCAACTATCAACATACACAAAAAATCACCTTGAAATTCATAGCCATGTTGAGATATCCTATCGAAAATGCACAAAAAAATACATTGAGTCTTGGGGTAGAGACATGGTAAATCCAATTTCCAAAATGTATGATACTCCTTCACATCAAGTGTATAATCACTCTAATCCACACCTTTCCCTCCCTAGCCATAACATCACTATAGAAAATAAATGCCTCATGTACCCTGTGTCCCTTGTGACTCTACTAGAAATTAGACCCATAAAGCTAGCACCAAGGGTGAAAGATTTGAATTTAAAATGGTATCTAAAATATAAATGTCTAGAAGAATACATGAGCATAGTCAAAACACCCATTCAATAAAAACTCCCATAAAGTGGAACCTCAAAGCCCTACTTCAAAGGATAATAATTTCTACAATGAATCTAGAATATTAAGTTGCATTTCCTAGTTGTAAGAGACCTTGGGAAAAATTTTCTCTCCAGACTGATAGATCATTTTGGTTTAGCCTTAGGTTTTCCATAAAGTCAACATGGCCATTTTCTTCTCTAAAAGTGTGCTTAATTTCCACTTCCTCGTTAGACTAAAAAATTCGTCTAGATTTAGATATCAGAGCCTCGATGCTCCAGTTGGAAGAAATACCAACTTTAATAATATTGATAATATTAAGAGAGTATCCAGTACATACATTTTTATAGTCTAAATTTTCAATTAGTAGCATGCCTTGGTAAAGGGACCTAGCCTCCATAACATGGTAGGTCTGGATGTCTAAATTCTTAGAGTACACCAAAATCCTCTCATCCCTAATCACTCCACCTGCACTAGCTATTTCAATATTACCTTTATATGGTCCATTGAAGGTTATATTGACCCATCCTTGCGGGTGTATTTAGATAAACCAACAATCCTATGGCTAGTATGGAAGCAAAGCTTCAGCTCCAACTTAGCCTCCTCACACCTGCCCTCACTCAAATTCAAAGAAAAAATATTCCCCATAGTATCAAGCATTACTTTGACAAAAAATATGTAGTATATCTCTTGTTTTTTTTTTAATTCCTATTGTTTCTTTCCTTCCACAAACACTTAAAATGATTAGGTAAACAAAAAATCTATAAATACATCAATCATGGAGAGTTGAAATGGTACCTCCATTGTGTAGATGTCTAATAGCAAGCTTGAGACCACCCAATTAACCCCAAAAACTTAAAAAAATAACATTTATAGCTTCCATGGATAAAGGGCATTGAAAGATATGGTTGGAATGTTCATCACTAGAACCATATAGGTAGCATCCATTCAACATTAGCATACCCTTTTTTAAGTTTTTCTAAGGTCAATATCTCATTATGAGTTTCTAACTAAAAACAATGTTAACCTTTGGTGTAAGGCCCCTAAAATAGATTTTAAAATGTGGTCCCATGACTAGGACCCTTCAATAAGTAAATCATAATAAAAATTTACTAAGGGTCGATTGTTCTTTCCAAACTAAAACAACAAATAATTTTTGTTTCTATTTTTTATGATCTACAGTTTCTATTTATTGATAATGAAAATCCAAGATTCCTTATTAGCATGATTAATATCATAATGATTCAATGATTTCCATTTATTTAAACCATTATCAACCTCTATAAATTTTAACACTTTTAACCCAAATGTAGTTCTGGTTTTAGGTTCCAAACAAACAAGACTTGGGACCTAATATAGGGTCCAATCCAATAACTAGGGATCATTCTAGAAATTGATCTTGTTCTTGTTACCTAGCCTCCAAATACAACCTTTAGAAATAATAGACCTATATTTCTGTAGACTAATCCAAATACCAAACCCAAAGTTGGTAAGGAATCTGAAAGTAAGAAGTTTCTCTAATTCAGATATTTAGCCAAAACAACATAGACCCAGTCCACATCAGCTTGCATTTCCACTTTCCAACCTTATTTAGCAATTAGAGCTTTATTCATGTGATGGATATTCTTGAGCCCTAACCCTCCATCATATTTTCTACTACATACTTATTCCCAAGTGACAAAATGAAATGAGCTTTATTGTCCAAAATTTTAACTTTTGAAAAAATGATTTTATTGCAAAATTTAGACTTTTGGGTTGAATTGCTTTGATAGTGGAGCACATTACTTATCCCATCTAGAGAATTTCTCCTTAGAGCCCAAGGGAGAAAATATAAAATTAGGAAAGCAACTTAGATTGATGTTGGGCCAAAAACTAGCCCAAGATATTAATAGAAAACATGGGTAGTGTTAAGAAAATTTTAAAATCCCTCACATAGTCACACTTTACCATTTCAAAGCCAATAATCTAAGTAGTTCTAAAGATGGGATCATAGCACCCCACATCACTAGAAAAATCTATAGAGTTGAGCTAATCAATATTTCAAAATCTATCCTTGTTGCTTGTCATGGAAACCATCCCATTGACTCACCTCCTCTCTCTTAAGCTAGATGTATCAAAATCTAATAGGGATCCTCACATAATCCAATCATTTCACTAGTAAACCATAAAACCTTCTATGTAATATGTGTAACATCCCAATTTTTAACCCACTTTGTGTTTTCATTATATAGATTAAGGTTTTGATTTCATAGAGGTAATTATGAAATCAAAATAGATAAAGTATGCTTGGCTAAACTAGGAGATTTTTTTTCTAAATATAAATTTTTAGTAGTATTTAAGGCATTTACATGAATGTTTCTTTGTCTCATTAGTTAGTTGAGAAATTAATTGCTAATATTGGTTTACTTGGTTAATTAAGATATTTAATTTGTGTTAAGATTGATTAGTGGACAACATTAAAGAAGCATTAAATCTAGTGCTATTTTATCCCATATTAGTTACAAGTTAATTGTGATTAATTAAGTTAATTAAATTAGTTACTTAGCAATGAAGAAAATATTAGTTGAAGAATTGGTATGTGTTGGGTTGTGATTGGACCACCTCGTTTTCAAAGTCAAACTAACTCCAATTTGTAGAGAAAATTTATGATGGGCTCATCTTCAGCAATTTTTAAATAATAAAAATTGGTTATGGGGGGAGAGTGAGTATTATAAATAGAGGTATTTGGGAAGGTATGAAAAAACAATATTTGTGGAGTGAGATCAGGGAGTATAATTTCTAATAGAATTGGATCAGAAACCAAAAGTCTCAAATTTTTTGCAAATTGGTTTTGGAAATCTAGAGGTTCCTAGGGAGTATGCTCTCAGGTTTTAGTCGGATCAGAAACTAGAAAGGCCTCATGATTTACCTTAGTTTTCCTTGTCTTGTTACTTTGTTTAAAAAAAAAAAACACGTGTGGGACAAAGAACTGGGATACTTGCTAGAGCTTGGGTCAAAGGAAGTCAATGAAAGATCTAGGGTAGGATTATTAATTCTAGATACCCTATAGATAATGAGTATGCTTGATTAAGAAATGAAGAGATAATATAGAAATAGCCTTATTGTTTTAAGGGATAAAGGATTTAATGGAGTATACATAAATGCTTTGATTATAAGATTGTTTTTGTTATGTAATTTATGAGGGTTGTTGTTTGAAAACATGGTTTGCCTTAGATTTATATAAAAATGTTCTAAATAATTTAAAGTATTCGAGTTTAATGGAGCATTTTATAAAGAAAATTACAAAATTGAATATGAATTGATGTGAGATTGTATGGGTAAGGTGGAAGCTTACGTATAGTAGGCACAAGGGCTAAGTCTAGGTTTTACTATAAAAAAAATAGTGACTCTTGAATGTGTTATAGATAGAGTGGTCTCAAGTTTTATATATAAGAATCCCCGTTCCATGATATTGAGCATAGGTTTACCTTCGATAAGAGCACTCAAGCTCCATTATAGAACTCTCTTCCCCTGTGTAGTACATTTTGGGTAGCCATGTCATAAAATGAGTGATCTAGTTACGGTATGAGGGATAAGAATCACTTTATTTGTATATATGAAGGTCATTGGTGATTTTTAGATTTTTTTCTGTCTAGAGGGAGTGTGTCATAAAAAATGTATACGCATTAGCTGGTGCCTTTATTATATATTTCTCGAATGATAAATTCCACATGGGATGCAATGCATCCTATGTACAAATGTTGAAACCCTAGTCCTGTTCGACAAGTGCAAGGGACTTCCAATTCAACTTAGGTTGGGTTTTAGAGAGATTTTATGCGATGTAGATCATACGTAGTCATTATATTTTAAAATCCTAAAATAGTAATAATTTTTGGTAAATTACAACTTTAATGTTTAATAAACATGTACAAATAATACTAGAAGTTTAATAAACTTGGATTTGTTATTAATTAAATAAAAAAGTTTAAGTTTACCCAAGGAAATTTATATGGGTATCTTATCCATTTATGGTATAAAATATTGAGATGTTTGTGAGTCTATGAATATCTCTAGCCATGAACAATATTAATATGAGACAAAATTGTTTGATGAAATCCAATGCTATATATATATATGTATATGTCACAATATAAGAATTTATTTCTAGGTTGAGACTTAGAGTGAATTACATTAAAGGGAATACTCCTTTTTGAAAATATGTGGTAAACATAGTTTGGTCTACTCTTAGAGAGTTTGATTGATTTTGATGGATATTTTTGGCAAAATCTAGCAAATATGCTAGTAGTGTATTATTTTGACATTGTGATTTTATGTTATGAATACGATTATTTAATTGTTATTTCTGGGTGCCTATGTCTCTTGAGTCTTGGTAAAAAAATTGTATAATGGCACATTTTACCATACTGTGATTCCAATGCATTATACAAATAGAATCATGTTTACACAATCAGGCATGCCAAATAAAGAAACAAAATATTGTGATGGCATAGTGTAATATGGGAGAAAGGGTAATTGGGTTGCATTTCTCATGAACATATGGAGGATTCTTTGTAGCAATGTCAATGAATGCAGTTAGCATATTTTTTGTGTGATAAAATATGGGATGAAAGGAATGGGAAATGTTCATTCTTAGGAAAGTATGGGATTTCCTACTCTTGAATTATTTTGGATCCTTGGTTGCTAAGATATTATATGCATTCTATGGATTTATTTTGCATGGTATTTTGTAGTTAGATATACATGTTCATAATTTGGATTGTCTTCATCCTGAGTAACCTATCGCCTAGTACTGGTTGGATTGCGGTAACTATTCTAGAAGAACCTAATGAACCTAAAAGAGAGTTCAAGACCAGAAGAAGTTATTATTTTATTCAACTCAATGAGGCTATTTTTGTAAAATTAAGAGATTTCTACAAAATAAATGATGTAATAGCTTGTAGGAATTTATGATTTATTGAAAAAGGTTTCATAATGTAACTTCTGAATATATGATTGTATAGGCTATAATCAGTGTAAACCTCTTTGAATTATTATAATATGAAAATAAATTATTTACCTGATGTAATATATATTACTTGAATTCTAAAGTGGTTGCTTTGAGTATGAATGGTTAAATTATATATTTAATTATATAATTATAAATGTGGAAACATAGGATGAAAATAAACATATCAAAGATTATTGAAGAACACAAGCTTATACTGAGAGGGGGGGTGAACAGTATAAGACCACTTTTAACTTTAACTTTCAAAATAGCTTTCAAACCAATAACATGCAGAATAAAGATAGCAGTAATAATAGCAGTAAAACAATGCACAAAATGCAATCCACAAAGAGACACAACAATTTACGTGGTTCACCCAAGGTGGGCTACTCCACGGATAAAACTTTTCTTCTAAAAGTTGTATCAAAGTCCTCTGGGAATCCTTCCCGATTACAATGTTTATGAGCCTCAGCTCAAAGGAGACACCTTCCCCTAATTTTGCTTTGGCTGGTGATCCTCTAGAAGACCTCTACCTCCTCTGCCCTTAGCAAGTGGAATTCTGTCCACAGAAGACACCTGTCTTCCCTGCTCTGGCTGGAGATCTCTATCCTCAAATCTGTCACTAGCAAAGCTGGTCCTCTTCTCTGCACCAAACACAGTCCTTCGGTCTGGCACAATACTGTCCTCTTCCTCTGTTCTTTTTTGCACTTGGTTGAAACCAATATTTTACTGTCTACGCAAATACAACAGTTCTCGATCAAAAACATAGTAGCACAGATTTCGCGTATTCTACGTATACACAGCAATATAGTCTTCGCAAAATACAATAGCACTATCTTCGCAAATACAACAACACTTCCTTTGCACTCTTTGCCTAAATCATGATAGCACTGTCTTCGCAACCTCTGTCTAAACACAGCAGATGCTCAGGCTTCTACTTATGCACTTCTGCGATCGATCTTCTCCCCGCACTCTCTCTATGCAATTCGCACTTCGAACGCACACTTAATCGATGCCCAAACTATTCAAACATCCCTCCTTTTATAGAGTAAGATCCATGGTCATTACATCCAAACTTAGTCGACTGTTATACTTCCACTGCGTCGACTGCAAAACCCTATGCTGCATCAGCCCAGATTTTAACTTTGTCGGCTCAAAGTTAACTCTGTCCTCAACCGCCTCCCTGTAGCTTCTAGCGTGAAACTTCAACATGTCACGATATCATGACACCTTTGCCCGCCGTACACCTTCTATTGCTTGCTGTAGCGATATCGCGACGCTTTTGCTTTTGTCTGCTTCCTTTGCTCTTCTATCACGAAATCGTGACACTTTTGCCTCTTGCTGACGTCATCTCACTTCTATCATGAAATCATGACGCTTTAGACTTCAAAGCCTTCTTCTTCACTTCTATCATGAAATCGTGACACCTTTGCCTCTTGCTGACGTCATCTGCATTCCTGTCATGAAATCATGACGCTTTAGACTTCAAAGCCTTCTTCTCTGCTTGCACCAGCGAAAATGGAACATGTCACGAAATCATGACGCTTTCGCTGCCTTAAGCTCTTTTCTGCCAACTGCTCGTGAAACTGGAGCATGTCACGAAATCGCGACGCTTTCGCTGCCTTAAGCACTTTTCTGCCATATGCCCGTGAAACTGGAACATGTCACGAAATCATGACGCTTTTGCCAACTGCAAGCTGCCAACTCAACCTGTCGTGAAATCACGACACTTTCTGCATCCGTACAACTTCTTTGAAACTTGTCGTGAAATCGTGACACTTCCTACAACTCAACACTGCCAACTCAACTTGTCATGAAATCGCGACACTTTCTACATCCGTAAAATTTCATTGAAACTTGTTGCAAAATTGTGACACTTCCTGCAACTCAACACTGCCAACTCAACTTGTCATGAAATCGTGACAGTTTTGCCTAAACTTTCTCTCTCCTCAAACATGTCGTGAAATCGTGACAGTTTTTCCTGCTTTGTCTCTGCCTTCCAGCATGTCGCGAAATCGTGACAGTTTTGCCAAAACTTTCTCTCTCCTAAAACATGTCACGAAATCATGACAGTTTTTCCAACCGCCTGCAAACTTTTTCTAACTTATCTTTTTCTTGATCTTTTGCAACTGGGCTACTCTGATTTTCTTGGAGACTTACTGACCAGCTGAAACCTTCATCAAAACACATACTTAGACATAAAAACAAATTGCTCCAAGAACTCCTTGACATCAAAGACAACAACTACCAAGAGCTCCTTGACATCAATGACAACAACTAAACTTAGGCAAAGGCAATGTACTCAAGGTACCCAAAATTGCCAACAATCTCCCCCTTTGTCATTGATGGCAAACCTTTACTAAAAACACATCTTCAAGAGCCAAAACTGAAATCAATCTCTTGAAGTTTTTGCTCCCCCTGACTTGAAGCTTTCCTCTTCACTAGAAGCTCTCCCCCTTACTCATATCTCTCCCCCTTACTCAAATCTCTCCCCCTTTGTCATCAATGGCAAAGGGTCACCTTTGGGGCTTGGGACTAAGAATGAGTCTCTTAGCTTAGTCCCTCCCCCACCTCCTATTGAGGTGATTTAAAACAGGGTTGGGAGTGAAACTCCCATTAGACACTCATCATCATTAGTGTCTACAATTCCTTTGTCGGGCCTTTTCTTGAGCTCTTTGTTAAAGTTTCTGTTCTTGGCACTTTTCTTGTTCTTGTTCTCATCTCTTTTCTTGTCCACACCTTGATCCTTGGACCTGTTTATACCACTGTTCCTGTTCTTGTACCTTGGAAGACCAGCTTTGCACTGTCTGGCTGTGTGACCTGTGTTGTTGCACTTGTAACAAACAACAACATTATTTCTTTCAGGCATAGCTGTTCTTTGAATCCACCTGTTCTGACTAACCCAGTTCCTGTCATTGCAAAAAATTGCCTTGTGCCCGAATTGATTACAAGAGTAGCAATACCCTTGAAATAAATTATGACTTCTGAAATTATTGTTACCCTTCTTGATTTGAGACATACAATGTGCAGCCATGTGTCCAAATCTGTAACACGCAAAACATCTACCGTGAAATGTTCTTTTAATCGATCTCTTGGGTCCCGAAAACTTCTGTTTCACATTCAAAAATCTGTTTTCTATTTCTGCGCATTCATCACTTACGGACTCATGATCTGAAGTACTTTCTTCATCAGAGCTTTCTTCCTTTTGAAATCTCTTGTTGGATTCCCCAACCTGTTTCTTGTGCGGCTTAACAAAACCGAGACCTGTTTTATCTGTTGGATTTCTTTGAATTCTGATGAGAGACTCAACTTTCTTGGAGCTATCCTAAAATCTGTAGAGCTTATCCTTGTAATCTTTATTTTCTTCTTTCAGAGAAACCATTTTCTGCTCTAACTCATTATACTCAAGAATCTTAGACTCTAACTCATCCTTGAGTTCCTGTGTTTTGGCTATAGAGAAGTCAAGACTTTCTATAAGATCGTCTCTCTCCATACAACATTCATCTAACTTAACCTTGAGTCTATCATTCTTCTTTCTTTCCTTTTCCAAAACACTGAGAGCATTATTGAGTTCACATTCAAGATTCTCTATTTGATTGCATTTTGAATTATCAAGGCCTTTTTCTGATTTCTTATCACTAGAGGTGCTACCCTTTTCAAAAACCATACATACATCTTCCTTATCATTTTCTGAAGCATCCTCATACATACTAGTAACCAATTCATTATTTGTGCAATCATCCTCAAGGTGCCCAAAATTTCCACATCTAAAACATTTCATGACAGTGAATTTATGTTTCGGTTCTTCCTCCTTTTCTGAAATGAACAACATCTCATTTTCATTATCACTGGAAGAGCTTTCACTATCACTGCTGGAACACTTACTTGCTTTGTCTAGATAGAAGCTCTTCTTGTTCTTGTGTGAATACCTCTTTCCTTGATTGCTGCGCTCATCATTGTTCTTTCTATAATACCTGTGCTTTTCAGAATCCTTGCTCTTAACATCCTGTATATCTTCATCACTTTCATTTTTGGAAATAGTACAGTCAGTAGCATAATGACCATACTTTCCACAGTTGAAACATCTTATATTTTTCTTGCTTTTGTGCTTTCTAGAGAACTTGCCTTTCTTGCTGTAATATGCTTCTTCCTCACTAGAAGACTCATCACTCTCTTGAATCTATTTGCCTTTTGATTTCTTGGTAGCTTTGAAAGCTGCCTCTTTCTTTATATCAACATTCACTTGAGTTCTCAGCTCAAATGCTGCAAGAATACTATGGAGCTCATCCTTTTTCAACTTATCTAAATCTTTGGCTTCCTCAATAGCAAAAATATTTTCACTAAATCTATTAGGAAGAGATCTTAAAATCTTATCACATACATCATTTTCAGCAAGTTCAAGACCTAGGTCTTTCATAGAATTAACAACTTCATCCATACGGAGCATGTAGTCACTAATATTTTCATCATCATTCATCTTGAGTTGTTCAAATATACCTTTGAAGTGTCTCAACTTGGCCTTTCGAACATTTGCATCACCTGTATGAACAACCTGCAATTGTTTCCACATTTCACTTGTTGTCTTGCAGTGAATAACTTTGGTAAGATCAGCCTTCTGCAAACCCTTCAGAATTGCATTCATGGCTTTTGAGTTGCTGTGATGAAGGAGCCTGTCTTCTTTAGTATAAGGACCATTTGCAGGTATGGTGTACCCATCTTCAATAACTTCCCATACCTCATTGCCAAGAGCCATTAGGTAGACTTTCATTCTTGCACTCCACAGACCGAAATCTGATCCATCAAGAATAGGTGCTGCATTGCCACCTGAGAAATCCATTGTGTTCTTAACCAGTTCTTCCTTCTGGCTATAAAACCTTTTCGAAGGAACCCGCTCTGATACCAATTGAAGAACACAAGCTTATACTGAGAGGGGGGGTGAACAGTATAAGACCACTTTTAACTTTAACTTTCAAAATAGCTTTCAAACCAATAACATGCAGAATAAAGATAGCAGTAATAACAACAGTAAAACAATGCACAAAATGCAATCCACAAAGAGACACAGCAATTTACGTGGTTCACCCAAGGTGGGCTACTCCACGGATAAAACTTTTCTTCTAAAAGTTGTATCAAAGTCCTCTGGGAATCCTTCCCGATTACAATGTTTATGAGCCTCAGCTCAAAGGAGACACCTTCCCCTAATTCTGCTTTGGTTGGTGATCCTCTAGAAGACCTCTACCTCCTCTGCCCTTAGCAAGTGGAATTCTATCCACAGAAGACACCTGTCTTCCCTGCTCTGGCTGGAGATCTCTGTCCTCAAATCTGTCACAGCAAAGCTGGTCCTCTTCTCTACACCAAACACAGTCCTTCGGTCTGGCACAATACTGTCCTCTTCCTCTATTCTTTTCTGCACTTGGTTGAAACCAATATTTTACTGTCTGTGCAAATACAACAGTTCTCGATCAAAAACATAGTAGCACAGATTTCACGTATTCTACGTATACATAGCAATATAGTCTTCACAAAATACAGCAGCACTATCTTTGCAAATACAACAACACTTCCTTTGCACTCTTTGCCTAAATCACGATAGCACTGTCTTCGCAACCTCTGTCTAAACATAGCAGACGCTCAGGCTTCTACTTATGCACTTCTATGATCGATCTTCTCCCCGCACTCTCTCTACGTAATTCGCACTTCGAACGCACACTTAATCGATGCCCAAACTATTCAAACATCCCTCCTTTTATAGAGTAAGATCCATGGTCATTACATCCAAACTTAGTCGACTGTTATACTTCCACTACGTCGGATGCAAAACCCTGTGCTGCATCGGCCCAGATTTTAACTTTGTCGGCTCAAAGTTAACTCTGTCCTCAACCGCCTCCCTGTAGCTTCTGGCGTGAAACTTCAACATGTCACGATATCGTGACACCTTTGCCTGCCGTACACCTTCTATTGCTTGCTGTAGCGATATCGTGACGCTTTTGCTTTTGTCTACTTCCTTTGCTCTTCTGTCACGAAATCGTGACACTTTTGCCTTTCGCTGACGTCATCTCACTTCTATCATGAAATCACGACGCTTTAGACTTCAAAGCCTTCTTCTCCGCTTCTGTCATGAAATCATGACACCTTTGCCTCTTGCTGACGTCATCTGCATTCCTATCATGAAATCATGACGCTTTAGACTTCAAAGCCTTCTTCTCCGCTTTTGCACCAAATGACACCTTTTCTATTGAAAAATGGAACATGTCACGAAATCATGACGCTTTCGCTGCCTTAAGCTCTTTTCTAATGCTCACGAAACTGGGACATGTCACGAAATCGCGACGCTTTCGTAGCCTTAAGCACTTTTCTGCCATATGCCCGCGAAACTGGAACATGTCACGAAATCATGATGCTTTTGCCAACTGCAAGCTGCCAACTCAACCTGTTGCAAAATCGTGACACTTTTTGCATCCGTACAACTTCTTTGAAACCTGTCACGAAATCGCGACACTTCCTGCAACTCAACACTGCCAACTCAACTTGTCACGAAATCGCGACACTTTCTGCATCCGTACAACTTCATTGAAACTTGTCGCGAAATCGCGACACTTCCTACAACTCAACACTGCCAACTCAACTTGTCGCGAAATCGCGACAGTTTTGCCTGAACTTTCTCTCTCCTCAAACATGTCGCGAAATCGCGACAGTTTTGCTGCTTTGTCTCTGCCTTCCAGCATGTCACGAAATCGCGACAGTTTTGCCAGAACTTTCTCTCTCCTAAAACATGTCGCGAAATCGCGATAGTTTTTCTAGCCGCCTGCAAACTTTTTCTAACTTATCTTTTTCTTGATCTTTTGCAACTGGGCTACTCTGATTTTCTTGGAGACTTACTGACCAACTGAAACCTTCATCAAAACACATACTTAGACATAAAAACAAATTGCTCCAAGAACTCCTTGACATCAAAGACAACAACTACCAAGAGCTCCTTGACATCAATGACAACAACTAAACTTAGGCAAAGGCAATGTACTCAAGGTACCCAAAATTGCCAACAATTATATAAATGAGAGATATAAATAGTTAATAGTCAATGAGATAAAGTGGTAGACAACATAAGAAAAAGGTGATGGTTGGATTTTTTGAGCTTAGAATAGATAATAAAAGCTTAAGACACATCTTTACTCAACCAATGCTCAATGTTAGAAAAAGGTGATGGTTGGAGTTTTTGGCAGAATTTGATTTTTGCATAGAGTATATAGAGGAAAAAGAAAATAAATTATAAAATGCTTTAAGTAGAAGAAGGCATATAAATGCTATGTCATTTTATCAATCTTCTATAATTGATCAAATAAGAAAATTACAAAATCAAGATAAATACTCTCAAAAATATTGGGAACTGGTTCAATAAAATTATGATAAAGAAAAGGGATTTAGAATCTAGGAAGATACATTATTCTTCAAAAATAGGATGGTAGTTCCTACTAATAAGAATATGAGAAATATGATACTGCAAGAAGCACATAGTGCTCCTTATTTCGCTCATCTAGGTTATGTAAAGATGTATGAAAATATGAGAAAATAATATTATTGGCCAGGAATGAAAAAGGATATCGTTGAATTTATGGCTAGGCATTTAGAATGTCAAAAGATGAAGGCTGAACATCTACATCCAACTGGACGCTTATTTTTGCATGCCATTCCACAATAGAAATGGCAGGTTGTGACTATGGATTTCATTGTTGGACTGCCTAAAAATCGATTTCAGCATGATGTTATTCTGGTAGTAGTAGATAAATTGACTAAGATGGCACATTTTCTACCTAGAAATATTAAATATGGAGCTCCTTTTGTAGCCCAAAAATTTTCCAGGGAAGTGGTAGGGATACACGATTATGAATGCTTCTTCACACCATTCCGTCCATTTAAATATTTTTCCTTTCTTTTGGAGATTAGTTATTGGATAAGCTATCTTAGAATTTTTTAGATAAAACGACGATAATACCCAGCCATCCCCATAAAACTTCATACTTTAGAAATATTTTTTGGAGTAGGTCAATCAATAATAGCCTCAATTTGGATAAAAAAACTCCCCTTAAACAAAAATTACATGACCCAAATATTGTACCTGGGTTTTATAAAACTCACACTTGGACATTTTTCCATATAATTGATTCTTTCTAAGAATATGAAGATCATATTCTTGCTTGCTTTTAGAGTAGATCAGTATATCATCAAGGAAGATCAACACAAACCGATCTAGTTTCTCTCGAAACACACTACTCATAAAATTCATAAAACTTACTAGAGCATTAGTCAATCTAAAAGGCAACATTGTAAATTCATAATGGGCATATGTAGTTTGAAATGTAGTTTTATGGGTATCTTCTTATTGAATCCTCAACTTATGATAACCAGACCTAAGATCAATTTTAGAGAAAATTGTAGACACCAAAACAACAAACACTGATCGCATTGACACACACAGCCCCAAGGGTAGCCCCTAGAGGTTAAACAGTGGTCCTAACCACTCTCACAGTTGTTTTGGAAGGTCATAGATCAATTTGGCACCTTCAGGTACTTTGCTCAATATCTGTTCCACCCTAGAATGAATTCAAACTAGGATTCGCCCCACCCAGGGACGAATTCTAGATTCACTCCAGGGTGGGGCAAATTGTAGGTTTGACGGGAAAAAAGTCAAATCTTGACAAATGGTAGCTCAGATCCACCACTTAACACTTCCTTCATCGCATGGGAGTATGGGTGAGCGTTTTCGAGCGTTAGAGGCAATTACAAGGGCAGTCATGAAGTCCCTATTTAGGGAGGAATCTCCTTCCCCCTGGGAAGACATGATTTCCAAGTGGCGCCTCTGCATGCCCGTTTCAAGAGACCTTGAGGTCTATAAATTGGTGAGTTTCCTCACCCCAAGAGATAGAGAAGGAGCATTTTGGAGCAACGAAGTGCTGTCATTTTACTTTCACACCCACACCCTTTTGAGTTGTGTCTTTCACATCCTTGATCTCTTTTGGAGAAGAGGTCATAGGGTGGTTACTGGAAGTACAAATTCGGAGCCAAACCTGACATTTGGCCACAATATCCCACCCAATTTTTTGAAAATACCCCACAAGAGGTTTTGGACCCATCCCAAGTGGACTGGTGCCGAAATCAGGCCCCAAACGATGGGCGGCCTACCTCCGGGTGCCCCCTCCCGCACTGCTACAGTCCTAATCGCCCCTCTTCGGAGCGATTGGAAATTTGTGGTAGGTTTTCTTTTCTTTCATTTTTGCATTCAATTCTATGCTGCTTAGATAGGTTGCCATTTAAATTTCATTTTGTTTTGAACAGTTTTGATCATGTTTCTATCTTCGTTTGCCTTTACTAACTTGCAAGTAGCACCATCAAATTACAATTTATGGAAGCCAAATTGGGAAAATCTGACCATCTGGGTCTTCCCAAAATACCCCCAATTAGCTAACCCCAAGTTTGTAGGTTGTTTGGAGCTTCCTAGACATGACAGTACCTTTTTGGCATTTTGTTGTAGGTAAATTCATCCCGCCCCAGAGCGAATTCAAATCGGCGAGGAATTTCCAAACTGTTCTATTTGTAGTATTTTCTTTGGTATGTCTTGATGCCCCTATCAAATTTTTAGAGCATTTGGATTTATTTTAGTCATATTTTAATTCATTTTTCCCATTCACTTATCGTAGTCTCGGGGATTGCATGCTCTATTTTATCCATAGGTGCTACTGACTACTTCTTGTTCTTTTGAATGCAGGGTCTGGACATCGGAGGAGTAGCAAGGATTCAAGACTCATCAACTCAAGCAACGGTGATGTTTGGTCTGCCCATTTTACATGTGGGCACGTGAAAGAAGGAAGGGCATCCATGGATGTAACAAGAACGCATACTTAAACGCTCCTAGCCCTTGGAATGGGAGGATGCGCATTGTAACCGAGTTGTGAAACATATCAATAAAAAGGGTTGTCTTCTTTATTTGCATTTGTTTCATTTTGATTCGCTCATGCTTTCCCTCTTTTCATGCACTTTCAAATTTCTAGGATTTAGCGTTAAGTTTGGTTCGGTTTGCATCACATCTTCGCTTTCATTTTTTGCTTTCATATCCTCGTGCTTTCAAAAATTGTGCCTCCTTTTAATTGATCAAACAAATCATCTATTTTGCATAAAGAGTACTTATTCTTAATAGTCAACTTATTTAGAATTATGTAGTCAATACATAACCTTAATGTTCCATATTTATTTTTTACAAAAAAAACTGGTGCACCCCATGATGAAACACTTGGTTTAATATTTAATTTTTCTAAAAGTTCCTGAAGTTGAGTCTTAAGCTCTTACAACTCTATTGTAGTCATCCTATATGGTTCTCAAGCTATAGAATTTACTCCTGGTAAAAGTTCTATGGTAAAATCAAATTCCATTTGGGGCAAAAGACCAGGTAAATATTTAGGAAAGGTATCTCGAAAATCATTTAACATTGGATAAGTTTGAAAAAAACATACTCTAGACTTGCTCTCTTCCTTTTTATTAAGTTTGACCCTAAAGACTCTACTACCCTTTATCAGTGCTCTCTTAACTTGCATTGTTGTCAAAAGATGTGGTTCCATAGATTCACATCCACTATAAATCTAAATCCTTTTCTTAGTGTCATCATTGAATTCCATCTGCCTTTCCTCAAAATTTAACAATGCTTTATGTGGCTTAAGCCAATCAATACCTAAAATTATGTCAAATTCATGTAATGGAGCTACATATAAATTCCATCGACTTTTTCCTTGAGGTAGCATTATTTGAGGGTCAAATAGACATTTATTAATGGTATAGTTTTACCTAGACCCATACATTAATTTCCACCCGTTAGCCATAAATCCAAGTTCTTTCAATATGTATCTCAAAATATTTGGTGAAAAAAAACTATCAGTTGCTCTAGAATCAACACAACTATAGGGCATCTCTTCTAGAAGGGTTACACATAGTGGTGAATATTCACAAATTGGGAAAATATTAGGATTTCAAAATTAGAAATTGGCAAATATGAGGACCCTCGACGTCGGCCCATTCGCTTAAAATTTTTAGGATCAATTTTTTCTTAGGGTCAATTTGCCACAATATTTATCCAAACATAAGCATATTTGTACTCGTTGGTAATATATTTTTAAGTTTGATCTAATGGTTGTGTTTATATGAAGTTATAATATGATTTAATAGGTCACAATTTGCACCAAATATGACTTTAAATTTGAGGGCTTCAAATACCTCAAATTTTGGTATGAGAATGCTTGATTTGATTTTCTTAGGATTATCCGTGATTTACCTCGATCATGATTAGGATTCACTAGTTTTTTACAAGTACATTTTGAGTCCAACCCCTTATGCATAACTCTATCTTCTAGGTTATCCCTGTTAGTGATGGGTGGTGAATTGTGCTTGACTAGGTAATACCGACAACATGATGGTATGGGATATCATGTTGGTTAATCAATACAAAATGGTTAAAAGTCAATTAAAAGTCAGAGAATATATGGTAACATTATAATTGGAACTAAATAATTCCTAAAACCCACCCATCAAAATAATTAAAAGTCAGAGAATCTATGGGAACATTATAATTAGAACTAAGGGATTCCTAAAACCCACTATAACAATCTGATTTATAATTTCTTTTATATTATTATCTATTAGAGTAGGTGTTATTCTAAGTGTTATTTATAAAACACTTTCTTTTTCCTATGTTGCACCATGAAATTTTACTACATATCCATGAATTAGGGTGAGCTACACATATCAGTTTAAGTAAGGTGGCAACTATTATTTTGTTTGAAACTAATATGTAATCCAAAAATATTTAATAAGAGACTTGGTTCACACTATTTTTAATTAAATGATACCACTCGGTGTTTCCTATTAAGCAATCTCATCCAAACACCTATGTCGTCATACACACCTATTTAAAATATGTCCGCTATCCACTAACATACAAAAATAACTTTCGTTTAGACATTAGTCTATTGTCTTTCTTCAACTTATAAGCAGGGTTCTATAATAATAGCAGACTTCCTAAATAATCTAGAACTAGTTTTAAATTTAAATTGACTCTTTCATTCCCTGGTTTAGAAATAATGCTATCAATGCTTACTTTAAAATAGATCTTCTAATTTTTTTTCCACATTTTCCAATACATCTATTTTTAAACGTAAGCTCTATTTGGAAAACTAAAAACAACTATCTTTAAGTCTTATATTGCTTAGTATATTCAAGTCCTTACTTCACCCTACGGATGGGTAGTTTATTTTAACCACCATGGTGATTCCAAGCTAAAATATTATACATCTACACTAAGTTGGTTTGATCTAAAATATTATATTCTGATGCATCAACTTTTCTACAGTCTTATTTACTAAACAGAGAATTATTTGAACCATATCTACTATACACCAATGGAGGTTTTCAAAGTTGAAAAAGAAATTGAGATTATGGTTTTTCAGTAGGAGTATTTCTTATCAACCAAAATATTCTTAGTAAAGCAAAAGATTTAAAACCTAATAAACTCTTTATACATTCCAGATTTTCCCTGAATGGTTACCCAAAATTACATTTTCAGAATCATTATCGTCTATCTCAGACTACTCACAATGTTATTGAAACATGCATAATATTAAAGCATACGAATTAATCAAAAATATACTGTGAAGAGATAAAGCATGATTAAATAGTTTGATAATATACAAATATTACTCCACAACAAAAGAATATATCATTTTAAAAAATAACAAATACAGTGCTTATATATAAAATGTAAATCTCCCCTGAACGCTTAACTATACCTATCATTTTTGAAAGAATAAACATTGAATTGGTTACAACTTATCAAAAGGTCCAAAGAGTTTTTCCATGCATTTTTTTCTAGGAACTATGAGTTCAAATACAAATATATAGTATCAAATTTTATCTTGCGTTTCTCAGAGACTATGTTCTCCAATACAAATATATGAAAATAAATTTTAATCTGTTCTTTTGTTATCCAATCTTCAACATTCCACTGAGTTATAATCTCAAGTTTCTAAAAAATTAAAATACAACCCTAGACTCCTGAATGCAGTCAACAAGCAATAGGTAGCAAGCTTAATCTTTTTGCAGTGTTCCTCAAAGTTTTCTTAGTTTCTTGCCATGAAATTTTGGTGAATACCCAAGGATCAGAGTGGTCAATATACCATGACATGTAGTTATTTCTATTATGCAAACATCATTATCATTTCAAGCAAAACATGCAAAATTTAATAGATACCTAACACATCATAATATTTCCAAAACCGTGTATAAATATCACAATTTTCCCCAACATAGCATGTAGTGTAAATAAAATTCTAGATGAGATTAATTTACCACATGTTAACAACCAACCAGATTCACAACCAACTATTAATGTTATTTGTTTCCCATCATTTATTTCAAATGTATGCATCTAAAATAAATAACTTTCCACACATGTACATAGGAAAGAATTCAATTTCTTTAAAATATACAATGCATTTAACAATTTATATTCACACACAGAGCAGTACATGCAATATCTTGAATAAATTATTTAAATTTCCCATATAGCTTCTCTTAATAATTTTACCAAAATAGACTTACAGGTTACTTCCTCACTTCTAACACTTTTCTCCCTTCATCGCTTTCCTTGCTTTGTCGAAAACATGCAGTCCATAATGACCATATTCACCTTTATTTACCTAATCTAAAAGATGTTTTCTCTTTTTTCCGCTTGCAACTCAAGTTATTTTTTATACCCTTCTCCCCAAGGTATGCTAAGTGGAATCCAATTTTATCCACATTCAACAAGATTAAACTGAATAATAATTTCCCACAATTGTTGACTATTCCAAATTTCTCACACATGCCAATTGTTCCAAGTTTGTTTCTTTTTAAAAATAATACAATGCCTTGACTCCTTATTATTCATTTTACCATTATATTTTAATACCTTATCATTTATAATATTTCACTTACCACATAATAGAACAAACGAATTTTATTTGTTTATATTTTTATATGTATAGTTATATAATATATATATATATATTTTAAATAAATAGGATCTTCAAAACACACATTAATATATATAGATATATAGATATATATAATTATCTTTACTTTGTCCCTTTACCTTCTCTTTCAATTCTTAAAACCATAAACATCATATCATTATTCCACATTCAAACTAATATTTAAAACTATGGCTCCGATGCATTTAAGAATTTTCATGGCCAAAAAAACATCATATATTCACAATTCTACAAGTATCAAACATTCCTACAAATGCAACTACATGATATGCATCTACATGGACCACTGGCGAATGCATTGCCTATAGGATTCTTTGCCCCTATCAACTGGCGAATACACCACCGCTCATCATTTGCCTTGACTTACCTTACACAAAAATAATCCTTCTACCCATTGAGGAGACATCCATCCCTTGCATTATCCCTTCCAGTAACAATACATGTCTCCTACATCCACAAATACATTAGTAGTATATCATCCTTACAGATAAATTAGGCGTATAATAAAATAGGTTTTTAGAGGGTTGTTACATTTTTCAAGGTTGAGACAACCTATTTAGTTGGTCTCCTAAATTAGTTTGGTATCTCTAATATTTATTCCTTGGATTGAATCTACGATAGCTGGTACTATGCTCTCCTCTCTTACAAATTTAAGAATACCTATCATTCCACTTTACTTTGCTTCTTAGAAATGAAGCAACATTCCTTTGTGAGTTGTCTTTTGAGACTAATGCATTATTACACATTTCATCTTGTACTGGATTTTCCACTTTGGATTCTTGTAATATATTCACTAAATTATCAAAATAAATTTCCTTACTCAGAAGTTGTAAGGATTTTGCTAGATGCTTGTAATTCACTGGACATACCCTCAATATGACTTGAACAAGAAATTTATCCTCTATTTTTTCTACTAGGGTTAATAACTTCCCTTTTATATCTACTACCTTTCTTAGAAATAGTTCAATAGTTTCTCCACTTTTGACCTTCAAAGAATGTAATTATGTTTGTATATTTAATATGGTAGCTTTATTTTTCCCTTCCAATATTTTGCTAAGGTATACCATGCATCTATGGATATTCCTACTGAATTGATATATGGTTGTATGCCATCTAAAATTGCAAAAGTCGTGATTATAAGGGCTTTTGCTTCATCCTCCTCATATTTTTGTATATCTCTTTCTTTAGTAGTTTTTGTATTTTCTCTCTTAACTAAATCCCAAAGCTTTTCTACTGTTAAGATTTATCTTACTTTATTTTTCCATGTGGTATAGTTAGGATGTTTGATCAATTGGGATTCAGATAGAAAAAGTTTGCTTGTAGTTGTCATGAGTAGACATCCTTGTGACTCCCTAATTTTGGAAATAGAATGCAATTACAATACTTTACAAATATTCAAAGGAACTATTAAATATAGTCCTATATAGAATCCCTTTTATCTCCCAAATTGTAGATAAAATATTTAATTCTAAATTTCATATATTGTTTTTGATGTAGAAATATTTATATCTACAAAATTAGAAATTTAGAAATTTAGAAATTTTGAAAATAATATTTGCAATATTTTGTAATTCTAATTTGACGTAGAATCCTTATTTCTCCAACCTTATATAATTTACAAATATTAATTAGTTTTGTAAACTATGGTATGCAATTTTACAAAATTCCAATATAGCCTTCAAATTCAAAAAATACTCTTCAAAAATATAATTATAGGCTTCAAAATAATAATCTAATTTTATAAGGTTATACAAATGCCTATAACTCAACTTTTACTTTTGATAAAATTTGACCTTAGAATATATTCTCTTCTTAATCCTCCTATCAATATAAAAATTTAATATATGATAAAATGCTATGAAAAATACCTCAAATATTCAGGCGCTTCCTTGTTGGTCTTGCTGGGTGCTTATCTCTATGGTCAAACTTGTTTGGAATTCTACGTATGACTCTTCAAAGATACTTTGACCTTATTTAATGCTTCTCCTCTTGTATTTGCTATGTAAGGCACTAGAAAAACTTCTATATTAATACCTCTGCTATATGTGTGCTTCACCTTTCTTTGGATGTGTGCCATGTGGAGTAGATGTCATTTGACTCCTTGTCTTCCTTCTTGGTGGTACTAACATTCATGAATATAATAGAGTGGATACTTGTCACTTTCTTTCTTGCAACTTGGGAGTTACACAGTCTTCTTGAGTGCTTGGATAATAATGAAGAATATTTGAATGTTTGAGTGTTCTTTTCTCATGAAGAGTTACATTCAACCTTATGCACAAACTTCTGTCTTTAGTACCAAGTTGAGATATTCCCTTATTTTTGAAGGGATAAGTGTAATCAACTCTTTTTGCATGCACTATTTTTCCAAACATACTTATATTAGCTTTTGATGAATAACCACTCAATAATATGGCCACTAAATCAATAATACTCAACTCAATATGAAGGAAATAATAATTCTAAGAAAATAATCTTATATTCAGAATATAAAATAACTCAAATATTGCTAATAGCAAATGCTGAAAAATACAATAAATTATTATTGAGTAAAATACCTCAAATACATCATATTACATCACCTTCCATTACTCCATGGGTGATGTTCCATATCTTGATCTTCTCTTGTGATGCTATTCTATTACAATTGCACATCCATATATAGGATGGAATGTGACTCTTGATATGGTGTTTCTTGGCCCTTACTCTGCCTATGAATCTTTATGTTCCTATTCTAAAGGCACATGTATATAGGGATAACTATGAACATTTACATTACCAAAATATCATTGCACACTTATGCATTTATTACATTGCATAAAGTAAATACTTTCATCCTAATATAAGACACTCTTTCCTAATATATATATGTACCCATGGTGGTACATTTTCATGTACCAAATAATGTAATATATTCCAATATACCCACCTCAAGGGAAATTTCTTAAAAGAGAAAATGAATAAGATATTCAACTAGAAGAATCCTAATACTCCACCCAAAATATCCAAATATATATTCAAAAAACCTTTTAGAATAGTAGAGGAGAGGAGGTCCAAACACTTCTTCACATAGGTTGTGGAAGAGGCACTAAGAAGTTTTAATTTGGGGATTGAAACCAACTCTTATAGTATAAGCTAGGAATATACCTATTACCTGGTAATGAGCCTATACCCTAGGTTTGTAAATACCTTAGTTTAATAAAAGCTTATTCTAAAAGGTACAATGATGTGAATCCAGCTGCAAGAGGTCAAAACATAATACCTCCCATAACATAAAAACTGTAATAAATGGAAATAATCATAAAAAACCTCCATTCACATAAAAACTATAATACATAGAATTAAACCAATAAATATCTTATTTTCTCATTCTTGGATTCGCTTTTACTTTTTTTTTACAATGCAATACCATGGGAATATATATCCCCAAAGAAAACCTTAAAACTTGAAACCCTAAAATAAAACCCTAAAGCTTAAAACCCTAAAAATAAAAAATAAAAATTACTATTTTTGGCAAATTGATTTTTCCAACCAAAAATACCTTTTTAAGTAATTACTATTTTCGGTAAATAGTTTTCATAAAAAATTGCCTTTTTTAGTAATTATCATTTTCGGCAAATTATATTTTGCCTCAAATAATTCCATTTTGAGTAGTAAAAAAACTACTTTAAAACTTCTTTTAAAAAAACCCTCTAATGATAGGCTCTTGGATCATACAAGTATGAAGGGAAGAGCATAAGGTCACCACAGTGGAAAGAGGAGTCCTTCTACATTTGACAATATGACATTATGATAATGCTTAGTGCAATCAATGAGGCTATAATGTAGGTAACTTGTAACCCAAAAAAACAAAAGGAATACTATTCCTAGTTTGACCAACATTACTGGAGGGATTTCTTAGTGTTACATCTAAAGGATCCAAACAAGGCTTTTGAAATCAACATCTCACTAAATTTAGAGCTCTTCAAATATGATGTCCATTTGGTATTATAAGGGATAGCAGTAATTCTTAGAGAATATCATTCTTATTCATGTAGTGGAAAACTATCTAGGCCATAACAAAATGATTGACTATGTAAAATACATAGCCAATAAAATGAATAAATAATTAACAAATTTCAAGGATAACAAAAAATTTACCTATACTCATACATGGCCTAGTTAATCATGTATCAAAATAAGGAATGGTTTTCTTTCCTATAACTAAACAAAATATGATTGAATAACAAACTACTCTCTAAAGTGAATTACAAAGATATTATATGCCAAGAAATAGAAAATACATCATGCAACTTCTATGATGCAATATATCATATGATAATGATAAAACAAAAGGGAAGAGTCCCAAGACTCTTGGAGGAGGACCAAAGCTTGTTGAAACATAAATGTTTTCAAATAGTAACTTGTACTTGGAGGAAGCATAGATTATTCATTTTTTATTTTGAAAATCATCTAAGCCTTTTGAGTTACCTAGAATTCATATCAAATTGTGTGTTTAAACCAAACTATGTACGATAACTAGACTACATGCAACAAAATTACTTAAAGGGATAAAAAAGGTGACCTTCTATCCCTTCAAGAAAGGAATCATACAAATTACCCTGAATCTATGATTGTTCCACCCAATCATTGATGAAAAACTAAGAAGCATGACAATCAATTATTTGAGGAATGTATTGTTGGATTTTGAGGTAGATTGCAATGGGAGATGGCAATCACATGATGCAAAAATATAAGAGAAAGTAAATTTATGAGATTGCAGATAAATGCTTTAAATAGAAATGATAGAAATAAATATAATATTACTATGGAGGAAATGGACACTCCATGAAAGATGCTACATGACTACATTGTAATCCATCACTAATGGAGTCAAACATTAATACTACTACTATATACTAACTTTCTAGTCTCTTACAATGAGACCCTTTTATAATGGAATATAGATTCCTTGGCCAACACTTTACCTAGTTGTACAAGGGATACCTTGCACATTTACAACTTGCACATTGACACTTGTGTATTTATTACATTGCATAAAGTAACTAGATAACTTCCCCCTAAATTAATATAATGTCCTATGATTCACTTAGTTTTGTTTTATTTTTGAGTGATTCTTACAATATATTTTGTTCTAAATTCTCATATTTGTAATTTTTATGTGTGAGCAATGCCATGCATAATATGCTCATAAAATCTAGAGGAAGTGAAATATTATTTTTTTCATTGGAAATTGCTTCATTGAGACATGCTTGAAGATAGCATTCCATAGAGTCAAAATTATCATCTAATGCTTCACTATGAAATATTTTTGAGGCTAGGTCTAATATTCATAATTTATGAGTAAATTCATGATCCCAATTTTTATAGCACTGGATTTTTTGAGGCTTGGTATAAAATTTTGTAAATTCAAAAAACAACTTTTCTCTCTCTATTTTACTCCTATTGAACTAAGCACTATTTTTAATAAAAATCCTTTAAAAAATTTTCTCCTTTAAGTGTTTTGAGACATCACTATTATAAAAATCCCAACCTTTAAAATTTTTAATAAACCTCTTTAAATACCCCTTTTTGGTTTATTTTAATGTTTTCCAATTTCCAATTCCTAAATTTGATGTTGTATTCCTTATAACTACCGAATTTGGAAAAATTAGAAAATAATATTTCCAAGTAATTTAAATTTCAATAATAACCCTTATTTCTCCTTCATAACCTTTTGTAAATATTAACAAATATGAAATATGCTTACTTAGTAAATTTCTAATGTTGAATATTGCAATACAAGATAATATATTCCCTTATAAGTCTGAAAACCTTATATCAAAAGCAAGCTTAAAAATCAACATTTACTTCAATAGTCCTTTAATATTGTGCATTGACAAATTCATAGCTACATGGGAAGTCAAAGCCATATTTGACTAGTGCTGATTGATTCCTTTATTGGTGATCCTTCTCTTCTACAACTGACATCGAAAGATACCTTAAAATATGACTTACAGGGCTTCTCTAAATGCAAGCATTGTTTGCTAGTTTTATGACATCTTAAATATTTTTCTTACACCATTGAATGGTGTATGGCTTGAAATAGCCATTTTATTTGAGTAAGCCTCAATGCTTTAACTCTATTTGACTTCTCTCTTGCTTTGATTTGTTACATTTTGCTTCACACTATTGTATTCTTTTTTCTCCAAGATTGATGTCTTAAGTAATATGGGCTTCATGACAAGTGTCACATGAAGCATTACAAGGTAGACATTTTTAATGTTCCTTTGGAAATTATGAGGTTGGTGGTAACCTCCAAAGATTCTTAACTCCCTCCAAATGAATGTAACTCCCTTTAGGTGAGTATTTGGATCATCATGAATATTGGGAAGCATAGAGAATTTGTTCCAAGTGGAACACAAGGTTTTCTCATCCAAGCCTCCTTTCTAATGCTCCAAATATGAACTTGCAACCCTAATTCTTTATCTTTGCACCCTATGTGATCTTGTTATGTTTCTTGATATGCAAGGTTGCTTTTATATGCTGGCTTGGTGAGGATGACAAAAAACTACATCTAGATTACTTCATGGTTCTATGGTACACTTGTAAGCTCTTATTTTGGTGGGTGTTCGCTTCAATGGATGCCTTAGGTATAGCTCTTATCTCTGTAGTTATTTGTAAATTTTGTAGCTCATGTTTAGTTCTGATGTGTACCTTTCTTTTGCATTAGTTATAACAGCAAATGAGTAGCCCTTTTGCTGTCTTTTATGTAGATATCCTATCACTGAATGTTTCCTCCATTTTCTACATAAGCATGAGTGATAATGCCTTCTTTAAATGTCTCCATTATTGCAAGTGACACACTGCTTATAAGACTGAATTTGATGGAGGAAAATGATGTTTCTAAACACCTCAACTCTTGGATGTGTGATATATTTAGTGGCTCCTTCATTTGACTGGAATTTTTTTGTTCATGTGAGCTATTTGGTGGTTCCTTCATTTGTCCATTAATCTACTATTTGTATGATCTCTTTTATGGCTCCTTCCTTTAGCCGTAAATTTATTGTGTAAAAACATCCTTTTGCCCCCCTGTAAATAGTAATACTTTTATTTTTCCACTAAAAAAAATAGGTACATTTTGTAATAAGTATTTCTTGCACCAAAATGAAGAATTTTTATAATCCTTCTTGCTTCTTCTACTTTGGATGATAGTAAATACAAGCTAATGAAATGATGATTCTGCACTTTGTGCTGAAAAAGAAACTCTTATATTCTCCTTAAATCTTGAGACTTCCAAGGTCTTGATTTGAGGCGTCCTTAAAGAACTTCAATGGTGGTTTTCTACTCTACCTTTTTTCGTGTAATGGTAGATTCTTTTGGACATGAAATAGCTACAAATTTGTTTGATTTTTATGCTTCTTAACAACATAAACTAATTGAGATCAACTAGGTAAAAAAATAACTAAAATGGTGCTTAATATATGCACTTTAAATGGTAACAATAATTCACCTTATTGCTCCACTAATTTCTCAAAAGTTCTCTTAACAATTCCACTGCAACCTTTCAAGCATAATTTGGAATAAATTCTTACAAATTTCACTACAAACACAGTTGTAGGATCTAGTATTATTTTTCAAGATATAAGATAGGTAGTTTATTGTAACTTTAAAATCTAATCAACACCTAATTGTGCAAATAAAACTTAAAATTAATTTTTCTCTTTTGCACTTTTGAAGACTGTAATTCAATTTTCCTCTTTGACACTTTTGATCTAATATAAGGTGCTTTAACAGCTTTGATAAGTAATATGATAAATGAATTTAATTGCACCAATATTTGCTTACCTTTTTGACATTTTTTAAAGAGAATGTAGATTAAGCTTGTTGCTTTATATTTCTACAACTTTTGTTAGATTTTCCAAATAGCTCCTCCTTCAAAAAAAAAGGTCTCAAACTTTATTTCATGAGCTTGGGGTTTGGTGGTTTGTTCTTCTGTAGTAATATTATCCTTTTTGTTGTGATATTGGAGGATGTTGTATGACTTATTGAACAAAAATATTCAAATCTCTTATCTTTGACAAGATTCTTTTATCTTCAAGTCTTCTTATTGAATTATGACTTCAAGTAGGACCTTCTTCTCAAGACTCTGAATGTCTTAAGGTATTTTGTATATTCTGTGGCACCCATTACCAGTTATTCTTCTCCTGATTGGGCTTGTTGTCGTATGATGATAATTTTCCCAAATATTTCCCTTATCATAAAGTTTCTCCTTGATGGAAAATTTATCCAATGAGTTCTTCTAGGAAATCTTTTGATGGTATTGCTTCAGAAACAAGGCTTTCCAAGCCTTTTTCCTTTAGATATATCATAGGTATTCAATTTTGAAGCTACTTTGATCTTCCTTGAGACCTTCTTATTCAACTTCTAGAATTGAGATCTCCTTCCTATATATCTTGATTTTATTTCTTCTGTATTTGAACAGGGCTCTCTTAGTCCCTTCCTTCCAATAATGGAATTTTCTTCATTGAGATCTTCATCTAATCTCTTCACTTTCAATTTTTCTTCAAGTGCTAGATTGATTGTAAAAAAATACTCTTCCTACATTTCTTGTAGAAATTTTCCCAACTCATTGAATATCCTTTCCCTGCAACAAATGATTAGTACTAAAATCTGAATCTACTTCTAAATTAGGTACTCTCTTATGGAGTCTTCTTTAGGATCAAGGCTTATATGGCCTTTTTCAGATCAAGGCTTTTGTGGCCTTTTCTTAGATCAAGGCTTCTATGGGATTTTTAGGATCAAGGCTTCTATGGTATTTTATGTTGTAAAGTTGAATTTACCTATAGAGATCTTCAATATCTAGACTTCACTATGACTCTTTCTCCTAGAGTCTCTTCTGTAGTATTCTTCTTTTAGAAAAACTAATATCTGCAGTATGAAGGCACTTTGAACTTCAGGTAATGATTTTGAAATCTCCTAGATTTCTATTGTAGGAGGTGCCTCAATCATCTGAGGGTTAGTTCCATGTAATAAAATAAACTTTATTAAATATTAAACTTTTTAGATCTCTTATATGAGCTTCACTAGTTGATTCATAAAACTAGTGGATCAAATTTTGAGTCCTTATCTTCATGAGTTTTTTTGTAACTTTGTGGGAAGACTCTGAGACAATTAAATATCACAATTTCTCTTTTCATATTTTTCTACCAAACAATATTGAGGTAACAAAATTCACATGCAACAAATCAATGGAACATCCAGTTTACAAAAATTGAAGCTATGGTGACTAGATCTATTTTAACAATAGTACTTTTTTTAAGATCTCCCTACCACCTTGATTCTTTTGAATATTTTTACAAGAGCCTGTGCACTATGGCAAATTAGATTCACAAACAATTAGGCTCAATAATAATGGTGGTTCTCCTTCTAGTATACAATAGCTAGTTCTATTGTGACTAGATCGTAGCTCTAATACCACTATTGGCTTTTGAGGTAGATTGCAATGGGATATGGAAATCACAAAATGAAAAATATAAGAGAAATTAAATTTACGAGATTGCAAAAATATACGATAAATAGAAATGATGAAAATGAATATAATATTGCTATGGATAAAATGGACACTCCATGCAAGATGTTATAGTACTACATCGTACTCCATCACTAATGGAGTCAAACAATAATTCTACTACTATTTATTGACTTGTAAATCTCTTATGATGAGGCCCTTTTATAATGGAAGATAGATTCCTTGGCCAACACTCTACCTAGATATACAATGGACACCTTGCACATTTACAACATGCACATTGACACTTGTGCATTTATTACATTGCATAAAGTAAGTAGATAACTTCCCCCTAAAGTAATCTAATATCCTAAGTATGTAACTAGGAAGGTACATTTACATGATCTGAATTATGTAATAGAATCTAACTCTAACATGTATGGTTATACAATCCAAAGGGATACTTCTAAATATAGCTTGAGGTTATGGGTTTGCATATATTCTATGTCCACAATAATAGATATCAAATAGAGAAGAAGGAAAACCTATCCAAGGAGGTGGTCAAATCCATTCTAGTGGATCATTAAGGGTGCAAACATGAGATTCAATAATGGTACACCCACCCACTAGAGCGATTTTTTTTCTATGCCAAAGCCAATGTCAAAGATGACTTTGATCCATATTGTAATCATGAGAGCTTTTTAGAACTTGAGCTACTCATGGGGAAACACCTTAGCCTAAAAAAGAGTGAGGTATAAAATTGGAATAACTAGGAGTTCAATATGAAGTGATATCTTTGATGAGTAATTATCATCAATCTAGGATAAAATATTAAGATGTAGGTTAAGAGGCCAATATTACAAAAGTGTCCCTTGAAGGAAGTTATCCAAAAACAAGGTCTTTCATCACAACTCCTAAAATTTCTATAATTGTAACACTAATAATCCTATCTATTGTAAGTGTTATAATACAAGAGATAGTCAGAGAGAGATATAAGAAATGGTAGAAGGACCCTCATGGTTAATTTTTTAGAAACATGGTAGTGTAGGCAAAAGATGCAATTATTGAAAGTCAAATTGCAAAGCAAAAGGTTCATTCCTTGTAGAGGAATTGAGACAATAACTAATTGAACACAAGGAATGATAAATTACATAAGAAGAATCTCTTCCCAAGTTGGCATCAATAGAGGCCAAATTTAATATTCTAACTATATTTACTGAGAGTGTAACTGATGACCAATTGAGGCACTTGATGAACCAAGAAAAAAGAAAATATCCTAGGACCTAGTGACCATAAGAACCTCCATGGATCCTCTAAGGAAAAATAAATTATATTAATATTTCTATTGGAGGCTATCATTATTCTATCCATTATTTCCTCTCCCTCTCTCTTTTCTTCTTATATCTCCCTTTCTTTTATTCCCTCTTATTTATCACCTTTTCTTTTTCTCTTGCTCCTTCAATTATTCTCCCTTATTCTACTGCACATCCTTCTCCATTAATAAGTATGGTTTTAGGTTGTCCTAGAGGTGTACCACCTCCTATAATGAGCCATACTCTCAACACCACACCTATCATATCATTTGCATTACCCACGATAGAAGTCACCACCACCTAACCACTTGTTTTATATGTTAATAATCCATCACCTTCATGGTTAGTTTCACTGATAGGAAAAATATTGATAGATGGTATTTGAAACATCAATCACTACCTCACCATTCATCCCCATTTTCACTCAATTTACCTTATCCACTATATTTGTATGTCCTCCACGTCATTCAAGCACACCTACCAAGAATTTCCTTATGGACATAATGATATTTCTAACTCCAACTCACATGACTGAGTCTATGAGAACCACCCAAAGCTATGTTTAAGAACAAAAAAATTTTATGCCTATGTTTGATAGGTCACTAACACACCCAAATAAATAAACATCTAGAAAGTGTTTGACTCCCTACAAGGTGAAGAGAAGAAATCTAAAAATAAGTATAAATGATTAAAGGACAAAATCCATGGCCACCAATAATCATGAAATGATAACTAGAAACTAGTGTAGATAAGGTCCTCGTCATAGAAGTAATTTTGAATGACCCTTCTAGACCAACCACCTATTTTATTGAGTTTTGTATTGGGTTTCTAGACTTGGATCTGTCAAGAACACATCCTTACCATATGATATAGTTTACCAACAAGCTCTTGATGAGTGGCCATGCAGTATGGGCAATTAGAAATAGAGAATGAATCAAGGAATAAAATAACAAGTGATCATGTGTCAATAGTATCCCAACTTGTAGAAAAAAATCAACTCTAGAAAGAACTAGAATCTCTAATAAAGATATTGTTAAAGGATCATAGTTTCAACAAGTTGAGAAACTAATAAACCAATTTGTTAAAAGTGATAGGGATTAATAACACTTGTTTTATTTCATAATTGTTGTTGTATCATATAAGCTTTGTTGCTGACAACATTTAATGCAACCTTATCCATTGGCACTTATCTGGAAGCTTTGTAATAACTATTTATAGGCATGTTCTAGTAATACAAATCATTTTTTATTTATGCAATTATTTCATGTTTGTTTGTAAGTGTGTTCCAAATTAGATTGGTATTATATCTGAGCATAGAGTTTGGAGAGTATCCTCTTCCTTAGACTAGGTTTTGTTTAGAAAGGAATAAGAAATCCTCCCCATGGATATTGATTTGGTGGTTTCATCCACCATTTGGTGAACACTCTCACATTTATTTTACATATATTTTTTGAGCTTGGCTTTATGAATCTTTCATTCTTCATATATTTGTACACAATCATAGATCTGGTTCTTCTCATATGATTTTAGACTAATCACTTTAGCTTTGTTTATTTGCCAATCTAAAAACTTTGTTTGCTACAATTCTATTGCACTTGAAGTCACTGTTGATTTTTACTTTAAGTCTAATACCATGTTGAATTTGAATATTTATGAGGTCTCTACTAGACTTATAGACCTCTCCATAAAACTTCAGAAGAACCATGCGGTTATGCTTACAAACTTTCAACAGATTCAAGCTGCAATGCTTACTGAATTTCAACAGCTCCAAGCTAAAATTGTGATAGCTAATACCAAAGTTATTATTACCATCGAAGAACATATTCTAAATATATGTTGAATATTATCTATTGCTGATCTCATCGAAGATGAACATAATGAGAGCTTATCGCATTTTTTGAGTAAGGTCATACCCCTTCTCTTTCTGGTGCCCAAAGTGATTGTTTTTTTGGATCTAATCTTTCCACTTAAAAAAAACCATTTTTATAGCCCCAACTTTGTACATTTGAAGATCCTATCACTTTTGCAGAAGATATTTTTACCATTGTTCACGTGATTGCTTCACTTTGTGTCCTACCAAATCATCCATAATTTATTTGTTGTAATGTTCTCATTTTGTGGTTCATCTCTCAGATGCTGGTTTTTTGTTCTCAACCGTAACCACACAAGTTTCTAGTGAATATCACTACTTTTTTAATCTTCTTATTGCTTTATAGCTCGATGCACTTCTTATTCTACTTACCAATCAACATGACCCCAATGTTCATGCTACATTCAGTGTAATTTTTGTTCATAGGTGCACCTCTTAGCCTTGGCATTGTTGTACTCCAAACAACATTTCTATGCCATGCCAATGATAACTAGTTAATTTTCATGCAATTCTAACTACACACCTATAGCTCCTACCACTCATAGATCACAACATTCAGAAATCCTTATATACCTTGCTATTACAGATCGTCCCACCACTACATATCATGGTTGCCACCCCTCCCTTGTGCACCTCCATGACCACTATATATTGTGTTGCTTTTGTTATCATCACTCCTACTTGTTGTGATCCACTCATGTTATATTTATTTTTTGATGGCATGATCTAAGTTTTTATCTATTTCATCACTGCATATTACAACCCACTCATTGTCACCACCACATTATCTATTTCATCAACCCTTCGTAGGATTCCCCGACATGCACATGTTTTCTCAACCATCACATTATCCTGATGTTGCACATTGATTATCCTTGATGATGTTCATACCCCTGATCTACACCATTTTAATGATGCTAGTTCCCTACTTTCTACATATTTTCAATATTATTTGATTGACTCCATGGCCACGACCCTTGTCATTAATGTTGCGATAAATTGTGGACACATCATGAATATTTCTTGAATATTATCGATGGATAAATCTATTTTTCGGCCTCCATCTATAATTATAGGCATCGATCTCATATTTTTTGAGCTGTCGTGTGCATCAATCCACCTTCAGTTATATTTTTGACACCGGTTAAAACTCTAGAAATAAATATTCAAATATTTTCTAAGTTTGAAATGTCTTTCCAGCTATTTTTATGTATTTCGGTGCTTGCATGATTTTCCAATAGAAAAAATTAACATATTTCTAAGGTTTCAAAATTTTTAGTTTGTTTCAGTGATCATTTTCTATTTTCAACGATGTCGAGCAATTTTCTAGTCAGGTTTTATCATTCATGTGATGTGTGTTTTCAAATTATTTTCATGGGATATATCCCATATACATTCACCCATTATCATTTTACTTGTTTATATTCGGTCCATCAAACCTAATAGGATAACCAGCTTTCATTGGCTATCCCTGATATCACTGTCAATTACCTTCACCTCCTTTCATCAGTTGCATTCACTTCAGCCCCGCATATATCATCCACATTATTTTTAGTCTCCCCTCATGTCTATCATCCTATTTCATTGCCTCACACATCTCACTATTACCGTTGTCACGTGGCGTTCCTTATCCAGTGGTCTATTCAGGATTTTCATCGATCATCTCTTGCATTTTGTGTAACCCTGATGTTAGCTTATCTACATTTGACCATGTTATTATGTTAGTCCCTGGTGCTTGTATTGCATTCCTACCATTGTTATTCATCTTTACATTGCATTCTCAGCCCTACAATTATCTATCCACTAGTCATTGTCTTTGAAATACAACACATTTTTAATGCATACCCCCTTTCATTTAATATACACCCCATATCATCAATGCACACCTTTCATTAATGTGTGCAACCCAGCATTCAAAGCAAATACTAACACCTAAAATTTAATATTCCTCCATTTGAGCTTGATTCAGTGCCAATGCTAGTTTTTGGTTATTCAAGTTTATCATTTTTGTCTTCTTCGTTTGTAATAGGAGTGCATTTTTTTTTGTACCCGACACTCCGTAGCTACCCATATTTCTCTTCCACACTTGTAAGTATTGGGTATAAATGCTTTCTCAGTGGGTAAGAATTATAGGGATTAATAACACTTTTTTTATTTCATAATTATTGTTGTATTAGATAAGCTTTATTTTAGATAACACTTAATGCAACCTTATCCATTGGAACTTATCCAAATGCTTTGTAATACCTATTTATAGGTGTGTTCATTTGAAATATTACAAGAGTGAGTGGAATGTGCAAGTAAACAGGCTATGACAGACACGATAGATTTGGTGAGATCAAACTAGGTGGAAGGCAGAAGGAAAGGTTTCGAAAGAGTTTAAATAAAATTCCACCAAAAATTAATCTATAAAGTACCACCCAAGGTGTGCGGGTTTCTAACTCACATCCACTAAAAAATCAATGACAAAAGTCCCACCTAAGGAATTGATGGAAGATACCAATAAGATACATGGATGGGGGTTTGCAAACATCTGCCCAATAGGATTAAGCCAAAAGTCCACCCAGTTTTAGAATTATGCCAATATGAAATAAAACGTCCACCCAAATTAATTTTGGGCTTGTCAAATTGTTTTTCACTAGGATTTGGACAAGTATAAAAAAATTATATTATGTGGAAGCTCAAATGCACAAATGTATTTCTTATATTAACAAAATATAAATATATTGCAATTGCAGTTTTATAATGCTTAATACGAAGTAAATTTACCAGATGCTTCTTTGTCTAGAAGCTTTGCAAACACAAACTATCTCAGTTGTAGATTGAACATCAAATAGAGTTTATGGAAGGTTGCTGCTCTGACTCCTCTCTCTGCTATTCAAAGTTTTCCTCCCTTATATTTTCTTCTCTTTGTCCACTTCTTCTCTTCATTATTAAAGTAATTTTGGGCACTTTAATATATATAGAGTCGAAGAAGGAGGGAAAGGTAGGAAAGTCTCACCAATATACTGACACACATTAAATGCACACATGATGTCAGAAGCTTCTCGAACCAACTATAGTAAAATTGTGAGCTACTAGATGTAGAAGATAAAATCTATCAGAGGTGTCAAATTTGGTTTAATTTTATAACATCCTCCTTTAAACCAGATTTCATAAAATATTTGACACTGAGAATTTCCTTTAGCCTATTAAAATATTCCTCCTTCAAAGGTTTTATAAAAATATTTGCAACCTGGTCTTTGGACCTACAAAATAGTAACTAAATTTTGTCAAATTTTACTAGTTCTCTAATGAAATGGTAGCTGATATCGATATGCTTCATCCTTCCATGAAATACTGGATTCTTTAATAGTGCTATGGTGGAATTTTTGTCACAATAAACTATTATTACCTCTTATGGTTGATGATTTAGCTCACCTAAAATTCTTCTCAGCCAAACTACTTGACATGCGGTTGAAGTGATGGTAACATACTCTGCTTCAGCAGTTGACAATGCAACAAATGCACACATAATACTAGAAGCTTCTCAAACCAACTATAGTTGAATTGTGAGATATCGGTAAAAAATGCAAGTATAAAAAAAATCCTATGAATCTAGTGAATGATGTAGAAGATAAAATCTATCAGAGATACCAAATTGGATTTAATTTTTTAACATTTTAGAATACAAAGTAGTTTTCATTTGTGCAATCCTTTTAAGTTTGTTTCTAACTATGTTCCACATAAAAAAGTGATAAACAAAAAGGAAACTAGAGGATCACTTTGAAAAACTTGCTCAAGGGTTGAACCATCTAAGATAATAGTTTGAATAAGACAATTCATAGCTAGTGTAACAAATAGAGCAAATGCAAATGAACCAACAATTGGGAGATCAAAAATAATTAATCTCCAAGATGAAGTTATGAAACTAAATGAGCAATTATAGACCTATGGTGAGCCCTAGAAATGGAAGAAGTGAAGTCTCTAGATGAAAACATCAATACTAAGGTGGAAAGTTTCAAAAGGTATTTTGCATTTGTAGCTAATATAGAAGTAATACTTGGTCAAGTGGAAAGCATAATATAACAAAAAGTGGAATAATTGGCTACAAAGGTGAGGTACAAGAGGTACTTAAACAATTGGTCACCTTATAGATATAGTAGGAATAATATATGGGGACCAATAAAAATGATATAGTGATAAAATTGAAGAAGATCCACGAAACCCAAAGAAGCCTATAAACTTGTAAAACTATAATTATCTCCTTGGAAATCCCAGATGAGAAATAACAAAATAAATATAGAGATTAGTCGATGTTGGATTATCAAACATGTTATACAATCATTAAAGACTTCTTGATGATGACCTTATCAATATATTGGTAGAAGAGGAGAAGGCCAAGGTTGAAGACGATGTGACAAAAAAATAAATTGAATAATTTAGGTTATGTTGAATATGCTACTCAAGATGCTTGAAAACGAATGGGTTATTTGAGAAACCATATGAGGACCTAGTAGGAGATACTAAAGATATTGTAGATCTAAGGCTTCTAAGAAATGAGGAGTGGTTGATGTTGTTGAATCTCCTACCTTGAGAAAGGTAGAGAGAACTACCAATTTTATAGTTTTATGAAAATGATCCCAAATTTATAGACTTTGTGACCAAAGATAAAGGTAGAATTTACGATCTCTCACCAATAATTCTTTGTGACCCACGAAGTTATCATAAATATAATAAAGAGTTACTACCTTAGGATTCCTCCATTTTGAATATGTACAAAACCTTTTGCATTAATCAATTAAGGCCTCTAGAAACCTAACTTTACAAAATTTTAACCAAAGGTGATGTGTTTGGTTCTTGGGGATCAAAACACTAGACAACATGAAGCAATTGGTCCCTAAAGAGCAAAACACTATAAAAAAAAGTGATTTATTTCTCTCCTAGATTATATTAATCATTTATATATAAAAGCACAAAAGAAAGTACATGGATCTCGAGGAATATTTTTATAAAGTGATAATTTGGCATCTAGTAGCACCAATAAATATTTTGGAAGCCATTTGGTATGTATTTAGAGGCATGTAACATTTGGAGGCGTACCATTTTGCTAAATATGTCCCCAAGTTTTTACTTTTGTTAGGGAGTAATAATTTCTCATCCAAGATAACTTAAGGGTGAATTATTCCTATAAATAGGACTCATGTGCTCCATTGTAAACATATTTTTACCTTGAGAGAATAAAAGCTACTGGGGCCTACATTGTAATAGTTCTTTTCTTTTGGATTAATGAGAAATCAATACGACTTTGTTCTCCATTAGTGATGCTACCCTCCTAGATTATTTAATTCATGATGACTATGGCATTGCCCTTTTATCCTATTTTCATTCAATGTTAATTCCAAAATATGTGCATGGGGTCCATTGTTGTTATTCAATTTCTTCATGTATTGAATGATCATACACATTTATTGCTATGGTTATGGTTGTATTTATTATTATTATTGTAAATTTATTTTCATGGGGAATAACCCCATACCCCATCTCTTTAAATGATTACTCCTAGTAAGGGGGACATGGAGGGGTTTGGGATACGATTGTATTTATTTTTTATCTCACACCCTAAACTTAAAAAAAAATCATGCATTTTAATTTTTGCATTTATTTTCATGCAAGTATCCTAGATTAGTGGAGAGTTGACATAAATCAGGAGGTTGAGAGGGGCACACCCCTCTTTCTTCCAGTTTGTTGAAACAAAAATGTGTGCATAAGAAATTAGATTTTTTTGTAATTCAATAGGTGAACATAGGTGTATCATGCTCAAGGAGAGGATTGACATCTACTTGAATAACTTATAATAAATTATGCCCCATGAAACTTATGAGGTGGAATTGATTTGATAAAAATTTTAACAAATGAGTTTATTACGCCATAAAATAAATCACTTTAATGATACTATCCTCTACTTAACTGGCTTGGAATTCATTGACAATTGGATGGCTCGAATGCGTTTTGATGATGCTCTCCCTCCACTTAAATCTTATATAAAAGCAAATGGAATACATTGGCAATTGGACGGCTAGATGCATTTTATATGTGATGACCATTAACATTAATTGGAATTACTAGGAAACCATCAAATCATGATTGATAAATAGTAAATGTAAATATAAATAAATTAGAAACTTGGTTTCTTTACACAACTTCTTATGTCATGATTGTAATTATTTTTTCAAAAATATTATGAATTTTTTTTATTATTGATCCAAAGGACTGAGTAAATTTTTGACAATAAGAAATGAAATTCAAATATAAAATAATTTTAATTTGTTAGTGAGTGTTTTGTATGTAACATATATTTAAACTTTTAGACATTTAATATGTAAAAACTCATAATATCTAAATGAATGAGAAAACATTTAATATTTAAAAACTCGTAATATCTAAATGAATGACAGGAAAAAACTACGACTGAAGGTCTTTAGTTTTATAGCATGACATATCTGTAAATTTTATGCAATTTGCAACTTACGGTTTCAAATTCGAGAGAGACCTTCAAATTCTAAATGCCCATACCCACTGCCTCTACCTTGGCTGTGTGTTAAGCAATCCTTAAATGCAATTTGTAATTTACGGTTTCATATTGTAAAGGCCCATACCCACTGCCTCTAATGCCCATACCCCACTGCCTTTACTCACTACCTCCACCTTGGCTGTGTGTTAAGCAATCCTTAAATGCAATTTGTAATTTACGGTTTCAAATTCGAAAGAGAGACCATCAAATTCTAAATGCCCATACCCACTGCCTCTACCTTGGCTGCGTGTTAAGCAATCCTTAATTGCATTTTGTAATTTACGGTTTCAAATTCGAAACAGCGACCGTCAAATTCTAAAGGCACATACCCACTGCCTCAACCTTGGCGGTGTGTTAATCAATCCTTACAATATTTCCTTTTCTTGATAGATATATAACCTGGACTCAGCTACCGCTACGTTCCTTTGTTTACTGTTTACAATTATATTTGGATCATAATACATGCCGTCCGTCTGATGGAGATAGAAAATTTATTTTTACTCGGCGTTTTTAACCCCTCCTGTGTGAGTGCTACCCACCTTATAAATTTTTGGGCTTTTTTTTGTTCCTTGAACTCTTAAATCATATTTAGAGATAAAATATCTAATGATGTCTCGAACAACTTATAGCTATGGGATGGTTTCAAGCGGAGATCTTTTATAGCTATACTCAAACCACATTCTCTTCTCTGTATACTTCAGTAATGTTTATGTTGACGAATGAATGAAGATTTATAGCTATGATTTGAATGTTTTTTATTAGCTTTTTATGGTATCTTAATACTTTGATTAACTTTGTTATAATATTGCATGTCTTTTATAATTTTTCCACCATGTTTTTTTTCATTGTGTTTTCATTTTATATTCTCCGCCATTTAACTTAATATCCCACTCTCAATTCTTAAAAAATCGGTCTCCATGTAACTTGTCTATCAATTTGTATCATATGAGAACCTCTGGCTCATACTAACTTTAATTTGTATGAGCATGTCTTAACATTTAAGATTTTTTAAGAGAGTATCATATTTTACACAAATTTGACCTTGACTTAGCATGGAGGTTATTTGTTCCGACGGTAGTCTCACATCGTTATTCTATTGCGCACATCGAAAAATATGTTTGTAGGTATAGAAGCCATTTTTTCAGAAATTGAAATTATCAGTGTAGGTAACTATATTACAACAGTTTGAATGTTAAAATAAATTAAAATACAATTAATAAATTTTTATTGATAAAAAAATTGTTTATTTAAAGTTTAAAATCTTTATTTTTTTAATAAGTTATTTATCATTTCATCTTTATCTTCCTCTATCTTTTTATTTATGGTCTTTATGGTCTTTATCTCTTTCTTGGGGCGTCCCTTTCATTTATATTTCTTTATTGCTTGTCTTGGATATTTTCTAATTCTAATATATCAATAATAATATAGTAGTATTTCTTAAATTTTTTTATTTATGATGCTATAATAGACTATGTACTTACATTGTTATTGATGATTATGTAGATATAAATGATAAAATTGTCGTTATTTTAACTTATATAGAATACTTAATCATGGTGTTCCAAGTTGACATATTTTTATATGTTAAATGATATGTATTACTTTGATTATATTAATAAAAACAAAAAGAAAATGTATCTTTTTTTATTATTAACGATGAAAAAATAGGGTTTTGAAAGGTCCCATAACCTTTTACATTAGAGGAGGTAGATAAAGAGAAGGCCAATTCAGCATAGGCCAACCTCTAAGGCCAAAAGAAAAAAAATTAATCCCAACACCCACCCAAGAGCATAGACTAACCTACCACCCAAAAGAGCATAAACAATATTTTTTTATACAACTTTCTTTTAAAGGCACCAATGATCTTGCTCTATTTTTACATAATACTAGAAGGACATCAAACACATCAAGATGTAGATAACAAAATACTAGTCCCAAAGAGCAAGGGTGAGGGCAAACCACCAAGCATATTCGTTGAGAACAGAAACCATGAGGGAGCAAAAAGAATAGCCCCCCCAAAAATTACCTCCTAGAAAGAGGATCACTACAACACAAAGGAGAACTCAACCAAGCATAAAGACAATAAAAATGCCTACTGTATAGGTAGGCCCAATGTTTAAAAAGCAAAAATTATCATGAACTATAGAGGGAAATTGTCTTCCCAAATTTTGAGTTGGCCACTATCCAACCCTAAATTTACTATAACATTAGTAGCCTGATTACCTTCTCTATAAATATGCTCAATTTTAAATTCTAACATACCTTCCAAAACCTTCGAGGTGTCCTTAATAATATTCAATATGGTGAAACAATTATCAGTCTTTCTTGCTTTTAAATCCTAAATGATGTTCAAGGAGTCACCTTGTACGATAAGTCTTCAGAAATCCATCTCAAAAACCTGATGAATATTCGAGAAAAGCACCTTAGCTTCAGCTAGGTGGTTGATTTGAATATCATAATATTTTGGTAAACCCAAATGACCTTACCATTTTATTTTTTATGACACCATGGCATGGTGTCTAATAACTATATTAGTTAACCAAAAATATATAAAAAAGTAATATTTCATATGAAAGTAAAATATATCTAATAAAGAAATTAAAAATTTATAATAATTGACATATTTTACTTTCATATCAAATATTATTATTTTTTTGTTAACTAATATAGTTATTAGACACTATGCCAAGTTTTATTCCCTACTTTCTAAAACAGTGCACATTGTCTATTTAAAATTTAAATTAATTAGACAATGTGTATCTACAAAATTAGAATCATCCTCATATACTATGGATAAAATAGAAGTCTAGACAAATGAATCAAGAATGCTCATGAGTGTTATAACTGGTGGTCACTTTAAATGTTATGCAACCAAATTGGTATTGGATTTCTTATATGTGATGATAAAATAAATTGTTAGAAATATACCTCTCAGTTCTAATGTCTTTCATTTCTTAGATTACCTTGTTTTTGAATGAATTTAAGAGGTTTGTGATCTATATTGATATTAATTTATTTTTCCAAGATGGAGTATTCTACAACTTTCAAGGAGGAGACATCTTGCCAAGAGATACATGCATAATTGTCAAGTTGTTGTAATACCACTATATGGTCATGATGTAATATGGGTAGGATGCCTTTCAATCTTGTATAGCTCAATTAAAAAAAATAAAGATATTTTAGTAATATTGTAAGTGTTATAATAATTTTACTAAAAACTACAAAATAAATGATAAAATTAACTTTTAATTTATGCATTCGATTTATTTTTTCTTGGAGAATAAAAGGTTGTACTTGGGTCCCCCACCCTTGATAAATTACAACTATCTCCATTAGAGCTTAAGATATTACAAATTGATTCAATTCACATACCAATTGAGTTGCTATAGCTAGATAACTACATAATTTTTCTTTAAAAAAAATGAATTCTTCACTTCCATTTTTTTGGATCTTCTTTAATTTTCTATTTAAAAACAAATATTTGAAAATTCAACATCATTCTTCTTGATAATTTCCTACAACAACCATCACAATATCAAAACTCCACCTCTATTTTCTATGCATTTCATCTTAGTAGAGTAATATTTCCAAAACTTTTCACTATCATAGTTTGCTTCGCCAGATATTTCCAAAAATATTAAGGTAAATCTTAATCAATATTTAATCTAGGTATTCGATATTTTCTTGTTAGCTTCAGCTAAACTTACTACTTCATCTAGACATAGAAAATATAATTTAACTTTATTACCCCTAAATAAAACCCCTTGAGTGGCTATATTATCTACACATTTGTTTCCTTCCCGCACGTGTAGACTTTATTTCTTCAAACACTAAAGCAAGATCTCATATTTCCAAAATTACCTCTTCTATGTTCCATGGAGCCTTGTATTTCCTTAAAATTGCATTTATAAGTATTAGTGAATCACCTTCCATCCATACTCTATTTCAATTCATTTGTCAATATATTTTTAACCCTTCTAAAGCTACCCAATATTTAGCTTAATTATTTGTCTTAAATCCACTATTAAAAGCATAATGAGACAAACTCCCATCCCTATTATTTCTAATTGTTCCTCCTATTGATGTCCTAGATTTCCTTTAGATGATCCATCAAAATTCAATTTGAAAAACTCAACTTCTAGTGGCTTCCACTTTATATTTTGTCTTCTTTTTATTTATCCTCTACATAATTCTTTTTGATGACTTTATTCCATATATCAAGGCTCTTTTCTTCAATATTAGGAATTGGGTGAGTTGATAGGGTTGGTTTAGACTTCTAAATTACTAAATAAATATTTCTCTTCATTACCTCTAAATGAATTTCCTTTGTTTTAAATATTCTTCTTTTCATTTCCAACCATACAATCTAAAGTATTATATATCTCAAAAATTCTATACAGCCTCACTTTTTAAAAAGCTCTATCATTGCTTTAACCATTCTTCAATTCTGCCATTCATCACCATGCATTTACAAAACATATTAATATTTCATTGCCACATTTTCTAGACTATTGAGCAATTTTTGAAAATATGGTATATATTGTAATCCTCCTTTTCACATAGAATACAATTTGAGGGACCATGAAAACCACTTTCATATGGTTATCACAAGATAAAAACTTTCGATGACCTACTATCCAAACAAACATTTTGACTTTAGGAATGTCTGTAATATCCCAAATATCTCTCTATATTCTTGTGGTATTCCTATTTTATTGGTTATTTATGCTATATATGCTTCTTGTTGTGTCTTATCCTTAGTTAGTCAACCTCCAAATATATTTATCCTTGGCTCCCCTCAAAATAATTATTGTTGTTATCTTTATGCTCAATTGCCTCCTAACATTAATGTCTTGTAGAATTGTACAAAAATATTATTTACATTTGTATATTTCTTCTTGATACTTGTATATAATATTTGAAATGCTATCACCATATTTATCTTTAAGTAATATCATGCATGCTTTCAAATTTAGATCTAGATTGAGTGGTTTTTTATCACACCAAGTATCCATCCAAATAGAATTTTTTTCTCCAATTCTCACTACCCATATCAGACCTTTAATATCTAGATCAATTTATTTTTGTAAATCATTCCATAACATATAACCACATGGTAGTGAGAATGCATTAAATATCAAGCTTGGATCATTGAGATTCCTTTGCTATATTTTCTAGACTATTGAGCAATATCTAAAGAGATGGTCTATATTCTACTTAATTTTGCATAGAACACTTTGTGGGGGACCATGAAAATCACTTTTTATAACGTTATCACAAGATTAAAATTTTTATATGACCTACTATCCAAACAAACATTTCGAATTTAGGAATTCTTGGGCTATCCCAAATATATCTCTACATCAAGGTTATGTGTAAGGGATCAACCCCAAAATGTATTTATAAAAAAATGGTAAATCAATTTTGAAATCCAAGCAAATAGTGTCCAAACACATGTAGAAGGTTCACTATTATTATGGGCAATGTTGGAAATTTAACTTAATATGGTCAACTTATTATAAAATTACAGTGAATCAACCCAAAAAGAATTTATACCTAGAATTTTTTGGCTAATGGGCCCTGGTCAAGGGCCCCAAATATTAGCCAATTCCAAATTTCAAAAAGTCTAATGATTAGATCAATTAATTTTTTAGATCATTCCATAGTGTGGAACCATCTAGTTGTGAGAATGCATTAAATACTAAGCTTGGGTCATTGGGATCAACATACTTAGAAGAATTCTTGCCCATTGTCTTTGACTCTCTTTGTACAATATCAAAATTAATTTTCTTCTTATAGCTTCTTTTATATTTGTAAGAAATCTTAAATTGAGACCTCCCCTAGTTTTATCATCACACACCTTGCTCCATTTCACCAAAGGAAATATCCTTTTATCATATAATCTTGACCACACAAATGACCACATAATATAGATTAAAAATTTTATATCAATTTTTGCATAGTATATAAGGGCATATAATATGTTGGAATGGACTATAAGATTGATTTACTTAGCTACACTATTTTTTTCTGACAATAACCATATACCTTTTCGTTCTGATAGTTTATTGAAAACTTTACTTATAACTAGCTCATATAATTCTATCCTCATTATCCCTTCAAATAAGGGCATCCCTATATGAGTTGCTCATAAATTCACCTTATACATTTGAATTAACTTACATATCCTTGATTTAACTATATTTTAAGTGTTTAAGATGTACATTTTATATTTTTCCTATTAAATTTTTACCCTTATGCTCTTTCATATTCCTTTAATAAGTTACTCAAAGTGTTGCCCTCATTTAAATATTACCGTCTCAAAAATGTTGTATCATCTATAAACCATTGATGGGTGATATTGTTGATGTTATTGCTAGTGTTAAGTTTTCTTATTAGCCCATATTTATTAGCGTTATTCAAGTTCCTACCCAATACCTTTGTCATAATAATAAATATATATTATGATAGAGGATCTCCTTTTCCAAGACCTCACTTGGATTTAAATGATTCTGTTACTAACCCATTTACCAACATTAAATATGAGACTATAGAGCCACAAGCTTTAATCTATCTAATCCATTTTTTCCTAAATCTAAAATTTTCTAAAACTACAAAAATAAAAATCCATTTAACCCTATCATAGCCGTTACTCACATCAAGTTTTAAGATAATTGCTCTTTTTTTCTTGAAGTTGTTAAATGCATAACATCATGAGCTACTATGATCACATCCAAAATTTGTCTCCCTTTCATAAATCGTCCTTGCTCTTCTAAAATAATTTTGTCTAACAATTATCTTAACCAATTTACCATCACTTTGGATATTATTGTATATACCATATTACATGGGCTTAGGTTTGAATGAATCAAACAATTATACATTCTTCTTTTTTGGAATCAAGGTAAGATATATTGCATTTATTTTATAAGGTTTATACTATTTTACACTAGACTATTCCATGGCCACCAATAAAGAGTCCTTTACTATTTTCTAATTATGTTGATAGAATATTGTAGAGAGCTCATCCAAACCTATGGATTTATCCTTATAAAAATATAAAATAACTAAATGAACTTATTCCAAAGTAATAAGCTCCATTAATTTCCTATTTTCTTCATCTATTATAATTAAAGGTACTTCTTGTAGCATATCATTAAAAACTTCAAAATCCTTTGATCCTAGAGTATTCTAGTTAAAACAACTTGTTTGTTTTCTAATTTCATTCTGGTCTTCAATCCTAATTTTAATAAGTCTAGATGTTGAGATTCATACAATTTTCATCCTATAAAAAAAATTTGTGTTTTTCCTTCTTATTTTAACCAAGTCTATCTTAATTTTAATCTCCAAAATTTCTCTTCCTTACTCAAAATATTTTGATATTCACTAAGCAACTCCCTTTCCTCTGAGCTTGGATTATTATGCTCACCTTTTTGGATTTTGAAATTTCTCTTTTAGTTCTTTTTTCTTCTCAAAAATATTTCCAAAAGTATTCTTGTTCCATTCTTTTAATCTAAGTGTCATTGATTTAATTTATTTTGGAAGTGTATACAACCCATCATTTCCTAAAAAAATTCATGTTTGCGATCTCATATCAACAAATTGAGGATAGTCTTTCCGCATCTACTCATATTTAAAATATGATATTTTTTCAAATCACTTAACATCATTATAAGTCTTATTGGCTAGTTATATGAATCAATCCTTGCCAAGGTATTAATTTCAGTACAATTTCCTTCATCTATCCAATGATCTAAGAGTATGCTTCTCTCTATTTTTTTGAACATTAGGTTTTGGCCTATCTTGTTTTTGGTCAACCTCTAGTAGATTATTATTTTGAATAAAAGCTAAAAAATCTCTCATACTTTGGTTAATTTCTAAATTCCCCTAATTTTTTCTTCTAGATTGGTTATGGCATTAAAATCTCCTATGATCATGAATCAAATTTCTTGGTCTTTACTTCCCATAAAGGCTTCAATCCCACTCCAACCTAATTTTTTGCCTAACTAAGTTGTAGGATCATAAACATTGATAATGATGAAATGAATATATAGAATGTAGTACATGACTAATGAGGCTATGCAATACCTAGTTTTATGGATGGTTACATAAGAGGTTCTAATAGGATTCTAATACGTTAGAATTATCCCTGTAGATCCTTTAGAATCCATAACACCCCATTCACACCTTACCCATACTGCTTTCATAGTTTTGGAAATGTATTCCTTTGTAATTTTAGTTTCCTCGATATAAAGAATATCAAGATCATTACTTAAACATAGGTCCTTGATACACCTCTACTTTAAGGGTACATTAACACCCCTTATAGTCCATAATATGGTAATCATGTATCATTAGGGGCTATTGGCCCTACCTATAAATGATCAATATCATTAAGTTGTTTGGTAAAAATAAGTTCAACCAACCTAGATTGCATTCCTTTCTCTATGTTTGCCCTTGCTTCACTAGATCTTGCTTGATAATTAATGTTTTTCTTCTTCTTGCTTTGCTTGTATCATCGCTTTCATTTTTATCATACTTATCATAATACTTATCATTTGATAATTAATATTTTTTCACCCCTTTCTTTTTCATTATACTTATTCTCTCCCAAATCTGCTATGGAATATTTTGACTCATCCTAATCATTTTCTCGTAATTTCTTATTAATGGTAAAGGTATTAACATCAAACATTGCATGTTTATAAATTTAATTTAATTTTTTTTAAGTAAAATATATTAAATTAATAAATTACTTACTCGTAATTATTTTTACTGGTGCAAAGCTGAGCATAACACATTCTTGTAAATATCTAAAACATGAATATAAATAAATAAAAATAACCAAGTTTTTTTTATATATATAAGGATGATCACAATTATATAGATTAAAAAAAATAGAAATTTCTAATAGTATATAAATAAATCAAAAGAGCACAATTAGTTATGAGAGCATTCTTTGTATTTTCAATCAACTTCATGTAAGTCACTACATGATTAACTATGTGTTCTAGTAAGTATTATGCATCTACTAATTTAATTATTAGAGTTTATTTTTTTTATTTGTTGAAAAAGAGGGTTTTGAAAGGATCCTTGAACCTTTTACAATAGATCACAATAAAAGAGAGTATCTCTAGAAGACTAACTCTTGGAGACAAGCAAGGAACAGTAAAAACAAGGAGACAACCTACACAAGTCCATCTACAAATGAGACCTAAAATTTGAAAAAGTTTTCCTGCCTAAACAGGGAAAACTAGAAAGCAACAGAAATGGAACTTGTAACATTGAAATGAACAAGGGCCACTTGGACACTACTATAATAACATAGAAATTCAAAATTAAAAACAATTTCCCTCTCAAAATTTGAAATAAATTGTCCCCTTGGGAGAAGAAACACCAACAAGGAGAGCCTGCATAGGGGCCATCTGAAGGCCTGGGAGATAGATCAATAGCACAAAGAGATCTCCATAGGTCATGATATCTCACTACTAAAGAGATGGAATGCACAATCTAGAGATGGAAGAAACTAGTAGAGATTCAAAACTACGTTGTCCCAAAACTGGAAGCAATAATCAGATTCAAGGACTATCTTCAGTAACCCATCTTCTTTAGCAAGCAAGCATGCATATCGCCTCCCAAAAAATACTAGAAAGAAACTATAGACATGACCTATCAATATCGAAGCCTAACCCTACCAATTACCTATCCGGGAAGAAATCGTTAGAAACCTTCTACTGCAGTTGAGTGAGAGAGCATAGGGTCCCCCCCTAAGGACCAAAAAACAAACTGCAGAGAAGGTTCTATTGGAAGAACCCTAAAATAGAAAAGCATATGATATTTTAAAAGAAATAGAAGACTCAGAATCCCACCACTGAGAGTCTCACCCATAAGCAGGCATAAAATGCTCTCATCTACATAACCCCCTTCAAATACCAAGAATATGTGGAAAAAGAAACCCCATACCACAACACACATCGTACAACAAGACATCAAACTCCATTTTTGAAGCCCAACTCAAGAGAAGAGAGGAGGGAACCACCACTACAAACATCAACAAGGCATGTGGTCCGTCCTGAAAGACCAAAAAGACCCGTAGGGAAAGCTCCACAACACCACCTCCCAAGACAAAGCTAGTAGGAAGCCAACCAATGCCACAGGGTGTCAAAGAAGAATCTCCAAGTCCTCCCGACTAGGCAGTAACATTCACGAAGGAAAACAAGAAAACACTTCGTGGGAGGTCCAAGGAAGACCTTGTGAAGTCCTTGGAAATGGAACAGACACCAAGAAGATCCCAGGATTAGAACAAGGAGGGAGCAAGAAAAATTATTATTTGAGTTTGTTGGTTCATGTGGGATGGTTCAAAATGGTGGTTCTTTGTAAGTATGGTCAATCATATATATATTTTTTCTATAAACACTCACACACCCTACAATGGTTTGAACTTGAATCTTTTATATTTTCTTGTTTGTGAACTTAAGTATTTTATATGTTAATGAATGAATGAATATTTATAATTATTACATAGATAATTTTTATTAACTTCTTGTAGTATCTTTATGATTCAAACTTTGTTATAATAGTTAATATCTCTTACAATTCTTCCAATCACAACACTTTTTCTTCTCTTCATTGTACATTTTGTGTTATTTGACATAGTGTCCCACTCTAAATCCTTAAGAAAGGGTAAAGTAACTCCTTCCTACCAATTTATATCATTTATGAACTTATGGATCATGTAAATCTGAACTTATGGACAGGAAAAAACTACGACTGAAGGTCTTAGTTTTATAGCTTGTCATATCTGTAGTTGTAATGCAATTTGCAACTTACGGTTTCAAATTCGAAAGTGATACCATCAAATTATAAATGCCCATACCAAATACCATCAAATTATAAATGCCCATACCCACTGCCTCTACCTCGGCTGTGTGTTAAGCAATTCTTAAATGCAGTTTGGAATTTACGGTTTCAAAATCTAAAGGCCCATACCCACTGCCTACCCATACCCCACTACCTGTACTCACTCCCGCTACCTTGGCTGCGTGTTAAGCAATCCTTATATGCAATTTGTAATTTACGGTTTCAAATTCGAAAGAGAGACCATCAAATTCTAAATGCCCATACCCACTGTATCTACCTTGGCTGAGTGTTAAGAAATCCTTAAATGCAATTTGTAATTTACGGTTTCGAATTCTAAAGGCCCATACCCACTGCCTGTAATGCCCATACCCCACTGCCTGTAATGCCCATACCCCACTGCCTGTACTCACTACCTCTACCTGGGCTGCGTGTTAAGCAATCCTTAAATGCAATTTGGAATTACTGTTTCAAATTCGAAAGAGAGACCATCAAATTCTAAATGCCCATACCCACTGCCTCTACCTTGGCTGTGTGTTAAGCAGTCGTTAAATGCAATTTGTAATTTACGGTTTTAAATTCTAAAAGCCCATACCCACTGCCTCTAATGCCCATACCCCACTGCCTGTACTCACTACCTCTACCTTGGCTGCGTGTTAAACAATCCTTAAATGCATTTTGTAATTTACGGTTTCAAATTCGAAAGAGAGACCACCAAATTCTAAATGCCCATACCCACTTCCTCTACCCTGGCTGTGTGTTAAGCAATCCTCTTACAATATTTCTTTTCTTGAAAGATATATAACCTGGACGCAGCTACTGCTACGTCCCTTTGTGTACTGTTTAAAATTATATTTGGATCATAATAAATGCCGTCAGTCTGATGGAGATAGAAATTGTGTTTTTACTCGGCGTAATAAATCCCTCCTGTGTGAGTGCTACGAATTGAACTGCCGCCCTATAAATTGTAGGACTTTTTTGTTCCTTGAAGTCTTAAAGCATATTTAGAGCTAAAATATCCAATGATGTCTCGAACAATGTATAGTTATGGGATGGTTTTGAAAGACTCAGGCGCAATATTTTACTGCGTCAAGGGTCTGGCGTAATGTTTGGATGCGCCAAGGGGTCTGGCGCACTATGTGCTTGCGCTAAGGGTTTGGCGCAAGGTTCGGATGCGCCAAGGGTCTGGTGCACTATGGAATTGTGCCGAATGTTGGACGCAAGGTGTGGTTGTGCCAAAGGTCGGGCACACGTGGGAGTTGCGCCAAGGATCAGGCACAAAGGGAAGTTGCGCCAAGGGCTGGGTGCAAGCGGAAGTTGTGCCAAAGGTCTGGCGCAAAGGGAGGATGTGCCACACTTGGGGTGCATGGGGAAAGTGCGCCTCACTTGGGGTGAACGGGCGACAAATGCACCGATCTGGTGCAAACAAAATCTGAGACAAACTTGCACAAAATAGATTATTTATTCGCTCATGATAAACAGACTGCAAATGCAGTATTACAAAGCAAGATTGAACTTTACACAAACATCTGCAACACAGTTGCAGGATTAACACCGGAGGAGTTTCCGGGAGACTGTTGCTTCGACTCCTATGCTCTGCTCAGCTATCCCTCACTCTTTGATCTACCCCGATTCCTCAATCTATTTTCTGAAAGACCACTCTACCTTTTATAGCCGGGCGGAAGGGAGGATAAGGCTTATCCTCTGACATGCTTATCCTCTGACATGTGCCACATTAGGGTTTCTCTAACATGCGCCGCATTAGGGTTTGCCGAGTCGTCGAACTGCAACTACCGACATTAAAGACGATGTTATCCAATCTGTTAGGGAGTCAAATATGGTTTAATTTTCTAACACCTTCCTTTAAACCAGATTTCACAAAGACTTTGATGCCCAACATTTCTCGGAGCCTGTTGAAGTCTTCCTCCTTTAAAGGTTTTGTAAAAATATCAGCTACCTGTTCCTATTCTTTTGACCTGCAAAACAGTAACATAATTTCGTCAGCTTTCACCAGCTCTCTAATGAAGTGGTAGCAGACATCTATATGCTTCGTCCTGCCATGAAACACTGAATCCTTCGATAGTGCTATGGTGGAATTTTTATCAGAGGAAATGGTTGTCACCCTTTTCGGTGGATGATTCAGCTCACCCAAGATTCTTTGCAACCATACTACCTGGCATGCAGCTGATTTTGTAGTAACATACTCTGCCTCTGTAGTGGACAACGTAACAATTGGTTGCTTCTTGGAAAACCATGAAACTACTCCTGATCCAAGATGTAAAGCCTAGCTGAAAGTGCTCTTCCGATCATCAGTGCTACCAGCCCAATCGCTATCTGTGTAGCCAACCAGTTCCAGCTGGTATTTTTTGGCATAGAAAATTCCATCGTTTCACATCCCATTGACATAGCGCAAAATACTTTTGCCTGTTTGCCAATGCGTGTCCTTCAAAGTCTCCATAAATCTACTGATCATGCTCACTCCATACATCATATCAGGTCTAGTTGCAATCAACTACATGAGACTGCCAACTAACCTCTTAAACAAATTTGGATCAACATTTCTATTGGAATCCATCTTGCTCAACTTCAGACCTATGGCAATAGGTGTGATGGCATGTTTGCTATCCTCCATCTCAAGCTGCTTCAGGACATCCTTCACATGCTTACCCTGAGAAATGAAGATATCATCTGCATAGTGGACAACTTCAATACCTAGAAAGTATTTCATCAGCCCTAAGTCCGTCATCTCGAACTCTCTCTTCATGGCTGTTCTGAACCGGTCAAACAACACGTTGTTGTTTCCAGTGTACATTAGATCGTCTACATACAATCAATCAATTATCATCTCGCCTTCAAGGTTTTGCTTCAAATATAGGGTGTGCTCATATGGGCATTTCATGAACCCATTCTCCTGAAAGTAAGCATCAATTTGACTGTACCAAGCCCTGGGTGCTTGCTTCAACCCCTATAGGGCCTTCTTCAGGTTCAAGACTTTACCTTCTTGTCCTTCCAACTCATAGCCTGGTGGATGGTGTATATAGACGTCTTCTTCCAACACTCCGCTTATTAATGTAGACTTGACATCCATCTGGTACACATTCCAGCCTTTATGGGCTACCAATGCTAGGATCATTCTAACTATGTCAAGTCGAGCTACAGATGCGTACACCTCATGATAGTCAATGTCTGACTTCTATTTGTAGCCTTTTGCCACCAATTTGGTCTTGTGTCGATCAACTTCACCTTGGGTATTAAACTTAGTTTTGTATACCCACTTGACCCCAATGGTCTTATTCCCTACTGGGTGATAACTCAACTGCCATGTCTTGTTTTTCTCTATGGCCTTAATTTCCTTATCCATCACCTTCACCCATTCTTGATTTTGAATTGCTTCTTCAAATGAAATTGGATCACACTCAGAAAATAAATCAAATTCAGAATGTTCTTCTTGAAGTCGAGTTACCTCATAGATGTCTTACAAGCTCCTTGTCTTCGTGGGTGTCATCAAGTTGGAGATTCTGCTTGCAATTTGAGTCATTTGTGATGATGAGGTGGTGTTGTTGCTAGCTTCAAAGTTGCTACTTGAAGCTGTAGGTTGATGCACTCATTCTTCATCTACATCCTCAGACTCAATGACTATTGGTTTTGGTTGACAAGTCTTTGATTTCCAGTTCTAGGATTCATCCTCCAGGAACTTCACATCTCGACTGATAATCATCTTCTTTTTCATAGGATTATACAACCTATATGCCTTCGACTCTTCACTATACCCGATGAAGATGCATTTCTTAGCTTTATTATCTAGCTTCTTCCTCTTCTCATCTGGGACATGTGCATATGCTATGCACCTAAAAACTCTGAAATGAGCAACGCTTGGCTTCTAGTTGCTCCATGCCTCCTAAGGAATTTTCTCCTTCACACTCTTTATGGGACATCGATTTAGCAGATAGACTGCACAACTTACAGCTTCTACCCAAAACTCATGAGGCAAGTTCTTTTCCTTTAGCATACTTCGTGCCATCTCCATAATGGTTATGTTCTTCCTCTCAGCTACATCATTTTACTACGGTGTGTATCTGGCAGTAAGCTACCTGTGAATTCTAGTTTACTTGCAGAAGTTTTGGAATTCATTGGAGATATATTCACCTCCACCATCTGTCCTAAGAGTCTTCACTTGGTAGTTGCTTTGTTTCTCAACCAGAGCCTTGAACTCTTTGAATTTTCCAAATGCCTCTAACTTTTGTTTGATGGGATATGCCCAGGTCCTCTGACTGAAGTCGTCAATGAAAGTCAGAAAATATTTGTTACCGAAAAATGTGCTGGTCTGCATTGGACCACAAATATCAGGATGCACCAGCTCCAATGGTTGTGAAGCTCTCTAAGACTATCCTATAGGAAATACATCCCTATGTTGTTTGCCGACTAAGAAACCCTCACAAACTTGATATTATTGCTCAATAAGGGGTAAACCCTTCACCATCTACTTCTTGTGCAGCAAGTTTAGGCCACTGAAGCTCAGGTGACCAAATCTGAGATGCCACAACCAGGTAGCATCCTTCTCAACTACACTAAAAGACATCAAAGATACATTCTAAATTTGCAACTAAAACATCTTATTTTTAGTCATGGACACAGTTGCAATCTACCCATGCTTCTTGTATTTGATGGTGCAAAGTCCATCCTTGAATTGAACAGTGTACCCCTCAGCAAAGTCCATGCTCCAAGATTGCCGCATTAGGGTATTTCCTCTCGTTGAACTACAGTTACCAGCATTAACGACAATGTTATCAGATCTGTCAAGACATCAAATCTGGTTTAATTTTATGACAGGTTTCAAGTGGAGATATTTTATAGCTATACTCAAACCACATTCTCTTCTCTGTATACTTCAAGAATGTTTATGTTGACAAATGAATGAAGATTTATAGCTATGATTTGAATGTTTTTTATTAGCTTTTTATGGTATCTTAATACTTTGATTAAGTTTGTTATAATATTGTAGGTCTTTTGTAATTTTTCCACCGTGTTTCTTTTCCATTGTGTTTTCATTCTATATTCTCCGCTATTTAACATAATATCCCACTCTCAATTCTTAAAAAATCGGTCTCCATGTAACTTGCCTACCAATTTGTATCATATGAGAACCTGTGGCTCATACTAACATTTAAGAATTATTAAAGAGAGTATTATATTTTATACAAAGTTGACCTTGACTTAGAATGGACATTATTTATTCTGCCTAGGCTTGGAATTTGATAGGCATATGACCATATTTTGCATTTGAAACCATAAAATATGGTTTTAATTTTATAATGACCTTAGATTTTTGCTTGAAACCGTAAATTTTATAAGTAAATATATTTAAAAATTGTAGATTTTACTTATCATCTGTTAAAATTGCATTAATTGTTTTCCCTTCATAAGTTGTTGTCCGACAAGTGGGTGAGTGGTGAATTAAGTCTTTCGAGCGAGGTGATTCTATGAATACCATCTACTTTAAATTTGCAGTTACAAAGGTGGTGAATTAAATACGCCGGTCCTTGATAGTGATTCATTCATCTCTTTCTCTTGTGAATACAACAACCTCTATTTCAATGATGCTTACAACTCCTCACTACCACTTGTATGTGAATATAACAACCTCTATTTCAACGATGCTTACAACTCCTCACTGCCACTTGTATGATCTCTAATTACCCTTCAAGATGATGGTAAGCTTTGTTGTAATAGATCAATATGTTGGGTCTTTCCTTCTACGAATGTAACGTTTTTCAAATGATGCACTATTCAGATATAACGTCTTGCCTAATGATGCACTACTCTTCTCGCAAATTTAGAACTGTTATAACGTCTTCCAATGCCCTTAATAGTTCAAATTTATTTTTACCACTTGGTCACTGTTCGCTATAATATTTCCAGGTAGGTATCAGGCTTCACTGGCGTTAGGTGACCATTTCACATTGTTATAGACTTATAGCTTGTCTCCTCCTCGATGCATCAGTTTAATGGCTCCTCCTGGGCGCATGATAATGTACCTCACTCTAAATTTTATTTATGCCCTAATGGTCTCTCGTTAGACTTTGGAATATAGACATTATTTTATAACATCCGCATCAAACGTCTCCCGACGTGCTGGTCACTTCAAAAATGCTCAAGTAAATGTTACTTCTGTGATGAAAAAAATAATGGTTCTTCTCCAAGATAGTGTTAGAAAAATTAAATCTAACTTCACGCTCAAAGGAGATTCGACGCGAAGCACTTTCGAAACACCTTCGAAAAATGCTTCGACATGAAAGACAAATCTGCAGCCCCCGAAAAACATCTCGTCACAAACTAGTTTCAAGTTGCCCTCTGAAGTAGAAATCGACCGAAGTGGAAACCAAGCACGGGAATCAACGCATTAAATTCCCAAGCATGCAAGTAGCTGGGGTTGTCCGACAGTTGGTCGGAAATCCACTTTGGAATTTAACTTCTATCAGTGGGTTGGTGAGTTTATCCTGCCCTTTGTCCTCTTTCCTCGCCTATAAATACCGGGGCCATTTTTTCATTTAGGAGCAGAAGGAGGAAGAGTGTAGAGTTGAGAAGAGAGAGAAGCAGAGCAGCAGAAGGGCAGAGCAGCAGCAGCCATTAGCCAGAGAGTGGAGCAGCAGTCTCCCATTTAAGTCTTAAGTTTATCCTGTAGACATTTCTTCTTGTAGAAGATTGTAATTGCTTCAGTTGGAAGCACTTGTAAACCAGAATTATAGTGAATATATAAATATTTGTTCTGCATTTTTCGGGTCTCTGTACATTTTTTTTATCTGCAAATAATCTAGAGCTAGGGTTTGGCCCAAAGTGGGAAAACACCCGTTCGAGGTTTGTTGTTTGTGTCGAAGCACATTGTGGCACTTAGTTTTAGCAAAGTTGCCGCGCGCTACCAACCCTAGCAATCTTCCCTGAAGTAAATTTACTTTGGAAGTTTCCTTCCCCAAAACTCCCTCTCGCTGGAAATTCTCTCGAACCTCTCTCCCTCGCCAAAGTTTTTCCCTCGCTGGAAACTTCCCCGAAGTACCCAACTTCTCGAAGTAAAAATACTTCGGCTGCTTATCCCCGAAGTAGATACTTTGGGCATACTCTCCTCCGAGATCCTCTCGCTCGCCGAAGTAAAACTTGCCGAAGCATTTTACATGACCCGAAGTAGTTTTTCCGATGCGATTTAATTCGCGATTTGGAATTTAATTTTTTAATTCCTTCAAATTGGTATCAGAGTTGTGTTGCCGTGACACGGAGATAGAAGCATGGCTTCCAAGAGAAACTCCCTGCAGTTGTAGATCCCGTGATTTAACGACAAGAACTACGATTACTAGAGCATCCAGATGAAGATCCTCTTCGGGTCTCAGGATTTGTGGGACTTGGTCGAGAATGGATACCCAGAGCGAGCAGACACAACAGCACAGGCCGCCCTCTCCGAAGTCGACAAAGATCTTCTAAAGGAGAATCGGAAGAAAGACCAGAAAACCTTATTCTATATCATGCAAGCGGTTGAGGAGACCATCTTCCCGCGGATCGCATCAGCCACCAAGGCCAAGCAGGCCTGGGAAATTTTGGCAAGTTCGTACCAGGGCACCAACAAAGTGAAGTTGGTAAAATTACAGATGCTCAGGAGGCAGTTCGAGAACCTGCAGATGAGTGAGTTCGAGTCAATGAGCGACTTCTTCACCCGAATGACAGATGTCATCAACCAGATGCGGTTGAATGGTGAAATTGTGCAGAATCAAAGGATCGTGGAGAAAATTTTATGAAGTCTGCCAGCGAAGTTTGACTCTGTGGTAATTGCAATTGAGGAGTCAAGGGATTTGACAATCCTCTCGGTGGATGAACTCATGGGTTCCCTGTAGACACATGAGCAGAGGCTGAGCCGCTCAACTCAGTCCTCTTTGGAGCAAGCTTTCAAAGCACAAGTCTCAGTCCGAGACAACGGCAGACAAGACTCCCACCACGGCGCTTCTAGTTCTCAAGGAGGAAGAGGCAAAAGCAGACATGGGAGAAGTAACAAGCAAGGAGGGAGATCAAACCCTCATGACAGTGAGCCTAGTTGCAACTTTCATCAGCAAGGAGGAAGAGGCACTAGCAAAAATCAGCAAGGTAGCTCTCAGTAGAAGGACATGTCAAAGGTCCAATGCTACTACTGCAATAAGTTTGGCCATTATGCCTCACAATGCAGGAAGAAGATGGCGAACGAGAATCAGCAGCAAGCCCATTATACGGAGGAAGCCGGAAATGCGACAGGAGGAAATATGCTGCTGACTTGCAATGTTGAGGAGGAGAGCAAGAAAAACATTTGGTATCTTGATAGTGGGTGCAGCAACCACATGATTGGGAATAGAGAGATGTTCTCACAATTGGATGAAACAGTCCAATCCGAAGTCAATATGGGGAACAACAGCAAGGTTCCCATGATGGGGAAAGGAAAAATCTCCATCCGCACCCAGCACGGTGAAAGAAAAACAATTTGTGATGTTTATTATGTGCCTGGGTTGAAGCACAATCTGCTAAGTGTTGGACAGCTTGTGCAGAAGGGACACACTATTTAGTTCAAAGACGGTGTTTGTTCCATCAGAGACAAAGTGCATGGACAAATCGCAACCGTGTCCATGACGAAAAACAAGATGTTTCCGCTGCAGATTCAGAATGAATCATTGATGTCTCTGAGTGCAGTTGTGAAGGATGCTACCTGGCTGTGGCATCTTAGATTCGGTCACCTGAGTTTCAGTGGCCTAAACTTGCTGCACAAGAAGCAGATGGTGAAGGGTTTACCCCTTATTGAGCAACCGAACCAAGTTTGTGAAGGTTGCCTGGTCGGCAAGCAACACAAGGATGCATTCCCTGTAGGATAGTCTTGGAGAGCATCACGGCCATTGGAGCTGGTGCACTCAGACATTTGCGGTCCCATGTAGACCACCTCATATGCTGGCAACAAATACTTCCTAACTTTCATTGATGACTTCAGCCGGAAGACCTGGATTTATCCCATCAAGTTGAAGTCAGAGGCATTTGGGAAGTTTAAGGAGTTCAAGGCTCTGGTTGAGAAACAGAGCGGGTATTATGTGAAGACTCTCAGAACTAATGGAGGTGGAGAATACATCTCCAACGAATTCCACAACTTCTGCAAGCAGCATGGAATTCAGAGGCAGTTCACTGCCAGATACACACCGCAGTAGAATGGTGTAGCTGAGAGGAAGAACAGAACAATCATGGAGATGGCACGGAGCATGTTGAAGGCAAAAATTTTGCCACATGAGTTCTAGGCAGAAGCTATAAGTTGTGTAGTTTATCTGCTGAACCGGTGTCCCACCAAGAGTGTGAGGGACAAAATCCCAGAGGAAGCTTGGAGCAATCTGAAGCCAAGTGTGGCTCATTTGCGAGTTTTTGGGTGCATAGCATATGCACATGTTCCAGATGAGAAAAGGCAGAAGCTGGATGACAAAGCTGAAAGATGCATCTTCACAGGGTACAATGAACAAGCAAAGGCATACAGGCTATACAATCCTGTGACAAAGAAACTTGTCATCAGTCGAGATGTGAAGTTCTTGGAGGATGAAGCCTGGAACTGGAAATCAAAGACTGGTCAGCCTGAACCAGCAATTGTTGAACCTGTAAACTTGGAGGAAGACAGTGTGCAGCCACCTGTACCTTCAAGCAACAACAGTGGTGCCAGCAGCAGCACAACCACATCATCCCGATCACCTCCACTTGCAAGCAGAATTCAAAATTTGAGGACACCTGCGAAGACTCGGAGCTTGCAAGATATTTATGAGGTAACCCATAATCAGATAGATGAAGAATATTTTGACTTTGCCTTATTTACCGAGTGTGATCCAGTGGAGTTTGAAGAGGCAAGTCAGAATCGCAAATGGGTGAATGCGATGGATGAGGAGATAGCAGCCATTGAGAAGAATGAGACATGGCAGCTGACAGATCTTCCAGCAAGAAAGAAGACCATTGGGGTCAAGTGGGTGTATAAGACAAAGTTCAACGCCCAAGGAGAAGTTGACAAGCATAAGGCCAGATTAGTGGCGAAAGGCTACAAGCAGAAGTCAGGAGTTGACTATCATGAGGTGTACACACCTGTAGCCCGACTTGACACAGTCAGGATGATTCTGGGACTAGCAGCTCAAAAGGGATGGAGCGTGTACCAGATGGATGTCAAGTCTGCCTTCTTGAATGGAGTGTTGGAAGAAGAGGTCTACATAGACCAGCCACCCGGTTATGAAGTACAAGGACAAGAGGGCAAGGTCCTAAAGTTGAAGAAGGCCCTGTATGGGTTGAAGCAAGCACCTCGAGCATGGTACAACCATATTGACGGCTATTTTTAGGAGAATGGGTTTCAAAAATGCCCATATGAGCACACCCTATACCTAAAGACAAATGCAGAGGGTGAGATGATAATCGTCTGCTTGTATGTGGACGATCTGATATATACTGGCAATAGCAACAACCTATTTGTGCATTTCAGAACAGCCATGAAGTCCGAGTTTGAAATGACAGACATGGGGCTGATGAAATATTTTCTTGGTATTGAAGTTGACCAATCAGCAGATGGCATCTTCATTTCTCAGGGCAAGTATGCAAAGGATGTCCTAAAGTGGTTTAATATGGAGGACAACAAGCCTGCCATCACTCCGGTAGCCACTGGCATCAAGTTGAGCAAGACTGACAACAACAGAAGTGTTGACCCAACTCTCTATAAAAGGTTAGTTGGAAGCCTGATGTACTTGATTGCAACCAAGACAGATTTGATGTACGTCGTGAGTTTAATCAGTCGGTTCATGGAGTCGCCCAAAGACACTCACTGGAAAGCAGGCAAGAGAATCCTGCGATATGTCAATGGCACGAGGAACCATGGACTCCACTATGCCAGAAAGGACCAGCTTGAGTTAATTGGCTACATCGATAGTGATTGGGCTGGTAGCGTAGATGACAGGAAGAGCACTTCGGGGAATGCCTTCCATTTTGGATCCGGAGTCGTCTCTTGGTCCTCGAAGAAGCAGCCAATTGTGGCTTTATCTACAGCAGAGGCAGAGTATGTTGCTGCCACCTCAGCCGCCTGCCAGGCAGTCTGGCTGAGAAGAGTTCTGAGTGAACTACAGCATCCACCGAAAGCAGCAACAACAATATTTTGTGACAATAACTCTGCCATCGCGCTCTCGAAGGACCCAGTCTTCCATGGCCGGACGAAGCACATAGACATCCGGTATCATTTCATCAGAGAGCTGGTGAAATTTGGCGAAGTACAGTTGTAGTTCTGTAGGTCGAAGGAGCAGCTGGCTGACATCTTCACAAAGCCCTTGAAGGAGGAGGACTTCGCCAGATTGCGAGATATGTTGGGCGTCAGAGAACGTGTGAAGTTTGATTTAAAGGAGGGTGTTAGAAAAATTAAATCTAACTTCACGCCCAAAGGAGATTCGACACGAAGCACTTCCGAAACACCTTCGAAAAATGCTTCGACGCGAAAGACAAATCGACAGCCCCCAAAAAGCGTCTCGTCGCGAACTAGTTTCAAGTTGCCCTCCGAAGCAAAAATTGGTGAAAGTGGAAACCAAGCACAAGAATCGACGCATTAAATTCCCAAGCGTGCGAGTAACTGGGGTCGTTCGACAGTTGGTCGGAAAGCCACTTCGGCATTTAATTTTGTCAGTGGGTTGGTGAATTTATCCCGCCCTTTGTCCTCATTCCCCGCCTATAAATACCGGGGCCATTTTGTCATTTAGGAGTAGGAGGAAGATTGCAGAGTTGAGAAGAGAGAGAAGCAGAGCAGCAGAAGGGCAGAGCAGGCAGTAGCATAGCCGGAGAGTGGAGCAGCAGTCTCCCATCTAAGTCTTGTGTTTATCCTGCATACATTTCGTCTTGCAGAAGATTGTAATCGCTTCAGAAGGAAGCCCTTTGTAATCCGGCATTATATTTAATATATAAATATTTATTCTACATTTTTGGGTCTCTGTGCATTGTTTTTATCCGCAGATATTCTAGAGCTAGGGTTTTGCCCGAAGTGGCAAAACACCCGTTCGATCCAGCAAAGGAGTCAGGTTTGTTGTTTGTGCCGAAGCACATTGCGGCACTTAGTTTCTGCGAAGTTGCCACGCGCTGCCAACCCTCGCAATCTTCCCCGAAGTAAATTTACTTCAGAAGTTTCCTTCCCCAAAACTCCCTCTTGCTGGAAATTCTCCCGAACCTCTCTCCCTCGTCGAAGTTTTTCCCTCGCTGGAAACTTCCTCGAAGTTCCACTTCCCGAAGTAGAGTTTTAGCGACTTATCCCCAAGTAGATACTTCGGTAGTATTTCTCCGAGACCTCTCCTCGCCGAAGAAAAATTTGTCGAAGCATTTTACACGCCCGAAGTAGTTTTTGGACGCGATTTTAATTCACGATTGGGAATTATTTCACTTTTAATTCCTTCAAATTGGTATCAGAGCTATTGTTGCCGTGACACGGAGATAGAAGCATGGCTTCCGAAAGAAATTCCCTGCAGTTGCAGATCCCATGATTTAATGGCAAGAACTACGATTACTGGAGCATCCAGATGAAGATCCTCTTCGGGTCTCAGGATTTGTGGGACTTGGTCGAGAATGGTTACCCGGAGCCGGCAGATGCAGCAGCACAGGCCGCCCTCTCCCAAGCCGACAAAGATCTTCTGAAGGAGAATCGGAAGAAAGATCAGAAAGCCCTATTTTATATCATGCAAGCGGTTGAGGAGACCATCTTCCCGCGGATCGCATCAGCCACCAAGGCCAAGCAGGCCTGGGAAATTCTGGCAAGTTCGTACCAGGGCACCAACAAAGTGAAGTTGGTAAAATTGTAGATGCTCAGGAGGGAGTTCGAGAACCTGCAGATGAGCGAGTCAGAGTCGATGAGCGACTTCTTCACCCGAACGATAGATGTCATCAACTAGATGCGGTTGAATGGTGAAATTGTGCAGAATCAAAGGATCATGGAGAAAATTCTGCGAAGTCTGCCAACGAAGTTTGACTCTATGGTAATTGCAATAGAGGAGTCAAGGGATTTGACAATCCTCTCGATGGATGAACTCATGGGTTCTCTGCAGACACATGAGCAGAGGCTGAGCCGCTCAACTCAGTCCTCTTTGGAGCAAGCTTTCAAAGCACAAGTCTCAGTCCGAGACAACGGCAGACAAGACTCCCACCACAGCGCTTCTAGTTCTCAAGGAGGAAGAGGCAGAAGCAGACGTGGGAGAAGTAACAAGCAAGGAGGGAGGTCAAACCCTCATGACAGTGAGCCCAGTTGCAACTTTCATCAGCATGGAGGAAGAGGCACTGGCAAAAATCAGCAAGGAAGCTCTCAGCAGAAGGACATGTCAAAGGTCCAATGCTACTACTGCAATAAGTTCGGCCATTATGCCTCACAGTGCAGGAAGAAGATGGCGAACGAGAATCAGCAGCAAGCCCATTATACGGAGGAAACTAGAAATGCGGCAGGAGGAAATATGCTGCTGACTTGCAGTGTTGAGGAGGAGAGCAAGAAGAACATTTGGTATCTTGACAGTGGGTGCAACAACCACATGACTGGGAACAGGGAGATGTTCTCACAATTGGATGAAACAGTCCAATCCGAAGTCAAGATGGGGAACAACAGCAAGGTTCCCGTGATGGGGAAAGGAAAAATCTCCATCCGCACCCGACACGATGAAAGAAAAACAATTTATGATGTTTATTATGTGCCTGGGTTGAAGCACAATCTGCTGAGTGTTGGACAACTTGTGCAGAATGGACACACTGTTCAGTTCAAAGACGGTGTTTGTTCCATCAGAGACAAAGTGCATGGACAAATCGCAACCGTGTCCATGACGAAAAACAAGATGTTTCCACTGTAGATTCAGAATGAATTAGTGATGTCTCTGAGTGCAGTTGTGAAGGATGCTACCTGGTTGTGGCATCTCAGATTCGGTCACCTGAGTTTCAGTGGCCTGAACTTGCTGCACAAGAAGCAGATGGTGAAGGGTTTACCCCTTATTGAGCAACCGAACCAAGTTTGTGAAGGTTGCCTTGTCGACAAGCAGCACAGGGATGCATTCCCTGTAGGACAGTCTTGGAGAGCATCACGGCCATTGGAGCTGGTGCACTCAGACATTTGTGGTCCCATGCAGACCACCTCATATGCCGACAACAAATACTTCCTGACTTTCATTGATGACTTCAGCCGAAAGACCTGGATTTATCCCATCAAGTTGAAGTCAGAGGCATTTGGGAAGTTTAAGGAGTTCAAGGCTCTGGTTGAGAAACAGAGCGGGTATTATGTGAAGACTCTCAGAACTGATGGAGGTGGAGAATACATCTCCAACGAATTCCACAACTTCTGCAAGCAAGCATGGAATTCGAAGGCAGTTCACTACCAGATACACACCATAGCATAATGGTGTAGCCGAGAGGAAGAACAGAACAATCATGGAGATGGCACGGAGCATGCTGAAGGCAAAAAGTTTGCCACATGAGTTCTGGGCAGAAGTCGTAAGTTGTGCAGTTTATCTGTTGAACCGATGTCCCACCAAGAGTGTGAGGGACAAAATTCCGGAGGAAGCCTGGAGCAATCTGAAGCCAAGTGTGGCTCATTTGCGAGTTTTTGGGTGCATAGCATATGCACATGTTCCAGATGAGAAAAGGTAGAAGCTGGATGACAAAGCTGAAAGATGCATCTTCACAGGATACAACGAACCAGCAAAGGCATACAGGCTGTACAATCCTATGACAAAGAAACTTGTCATCAGCCGAGATGTGAAGTTCTTGGAGGATGAAGCCTGGAACTGGAAGTCAGAGACTGGTCAGCCTGAACCAACAATTGTTGAACCTGTAAACTTGGAGGAAGATAGTGTGCAGCCACCTGTACCTTCAAGCAGCAACAGTGGTGCCAGCAGTAGCACAACCACATCATCCCGATCACCTTCACTTGCAAGCAAAATTCAAAATTTGAGAACACCTACGAAGACTCGGAGCTTGCAAGATATTTATGAGGTAACCCGTAATCATATGGATGAAGAATATTCTGACTTTGCCTTATTTACTGAGTGTGATCCAGTGGAGTTTGAAGAGGCAAGTCAGAATCACAAATGGGTGAATGCGATGGATGAGGAGATAGCAGCCATTGAGAAGAATGAGACATGGCAGCTGACAGATCTTCCAGTAGGAAAGAAGACCATTGGGGTCAAGTGGGTGTATAAGACGAAGTTCAACGCCCAAGGAGAAGTTGACAGGCATAAGGCCAGATTAGTGGCGAAAGGCTACAAGCAGAAGTCAGGAGTTGACTATCATGAGGTGTACGCACCTGTAGCCCGACTTGACACAGTCAGAATGATTCTGGGACTAGCAGCTCAAAAGGGCTGGAGCGTGTACCAGATGGATGTCAAGTCTGCCTTCCTGAATGGAGTGTTGGAAGAAGAGGTCTACATAGACCAGCCACCCGGTTATGAAGTACAAGGGCAAGAAGACAAGGTCCTGAAGTTGAAGAAGGCCCTGTATGGGTTGAAGCAAGCACCCCGGGCATGGTACAACCGTATTGATGACTATTTTCAGGAGAATGGGTTTCAAAAATGCCCATATGAGCACACCCTATACCTGAAGACAAATGCAGAGGGTGAGATGATAATCGTCTGCTTGTATGTAGACGATCTGATATATACTGGCAATAGCAGCAACCTATTTGCACAGTTCAGAACAGCCATGAAGTCCGAGTTTGAAATGACAGACATGGGGCTGATGAAATATTTTCTTGGCATTGAAGTTGACCAATCAGCAGATGGCATCTTCATTTCTCAGGGCAAGTATGCAAAGGATGTCCTGAAGCGTTTTAAGATGGAGGACAACAAGCCTGCCATCACTCCGACAGCCACTGGCATCAAGTTGAGCAAGACTGACAACAACAGAAGTGTTGACCCAACTCTCTATAAAAGGTTAGTTGGAAGCCTGATGTACTTGACTGCAACCAGGCCAGATTTGATGTACGCCATGAGTTTAATCAGTCGGTTCATGGAGTCGCCCAAAGACACTCACTGGCAAGCAGGCAAGAGAATCCTGCGATATGTCAATGGCACAAGGAACCATGGACTCCACTATGCCAGAAAGGACCAGCTGGAGTTAATTGGCTACACCGACAGCGATTGGGCTGGTAGCGTAGATGACAGGAAGAGCACTTCGGGGAATGCCTTCCATTTTGGATCCGGAGTCGTCTCTTGGTCCTCGAAGAAGCAGCCAATTGTGGCTTTATCTACAGCAGAGGCAGAGTATGTTGCTGCCACCTCAGCAGCCTGCCAAGCAGTCTAGCTGAGAAGAGTTCTGAGTGAACTACATCATCCGTCGAAGCAAGCAACAACAATATTTTGTGACAATAACTCTGCCATCGCGCTCTCGAAGGACCCAGTCTTCCATGGTCGGACGAAGCACATAGATATCCGATATCATTTCATCAGAGAGCTGGTGAAATTCGATGAAGTACAGTTGCAGTTCTGTAGGTCCAAGGAGCAACTGGCTGACATCTTCACAAAGCCCTTGAAGGAGGAGGACTTCGCCAGACTACGAGATATGTTGGGCGTCAGAGAATGTGTGAAGTTTGATTTAAAGGAGGGTGTTAGAAATATTAAATCTAACTTCACGCCCAAAGGAGATTCGACGCAAAGCACTTTTGAAACACCTTCGAAAAATGCTTCGACGCGAAAGACAAATCGACAGCCCCGAAAATGCGTTCGTCGCGAAGTAAGTTCATTTTGCCCTCCGAAGCGAAAATCGGCCGAAGCAGAATTTAGGCGCGCAAATCGAGACATTAATTTCCCAAGCGTGCGAGTAGTTGGGGTTGTCCGACAGTTGGTCGAAAAGCCACTTCGGCATTTATTTCTGTCAATGGGTTGGTGAGTTTATCCCGCCCTTTGTCCTCATTCCCCGCCTATAAATATCGGGGCCATTTTGTCATTTAGTAGTATGAGGAAGAGCGCAGAGAAGAGAGAGAAGGAGAGAGAGAGGAGAGGAGAGTAGGGGGAGAGTGGAGCAGCAGTCTCCAATTTAAGTTGTGTTTTATCCTGCAAATTTTTTACTTGCAGAAGATTTGTATTCGCTTCAGAAGGAAGCTTTGTAAATCCGGCATTATAGTTTAATATATAAAATATTTATTCTATTATTTGGTCTCTGTGTATTGTTTTTATCCGCAGATATTCCAGAGCTAGGGTTTGGCCTGAAGTGGGAAAACACCCGTTCGATCCAGAAAAGGAGTCAGGTTTAGTTGTTTGTGCCGAAGCACATTGCGGCATTTAATTTCGACGAAGTTGTCGTGCGCTGCCAACCCTCGCAATCTTCCCCGAAGTAAATTTACTTCGGAAGTTTCCTTCCCTGAAACTCCCTTCCGCTGGAAATTCTCCCGAAGCTCTCTCCTCGCCGAAGTTTTTCCTCGCTGGAAACTTCCTCGAAGTTTCACTTCCGAAGTAAGTACTTTATCTACTTTCCCGAAGTAGATACTTCGGGCGTACTCTCCTCCGAGATCCTCTCCTCGCCGAAGTAAAACTTGTCGAAGCATTTTATACGACCCGAAGTAGTTTTTTGACGCGATTTAATTCGCGATTGGGAATTTAATTTGTTTAATTCCTTCAAATTGGTATCAGAGCTGTGTTGTCGTGACGCGGAGATAGAAGCATGGCTTCCAAAAGAAATTCCCTGTAGTTGCAGATCCCATGATTTAATGGCAAGAACTACGATTACTGGAGCATCCAGATGAAGATCCTCTTCGGGTCTCAGGATTTGTGGGACTTGGTCGAGAATGGATACCCGGAGCCGGTAGATGCAGTAGCACATGCCGCCCTCTCCCAAGCCGACAAAGATCTTCTGAAGGAGAATCGGAAGAAAGATCAGAAAGCCCTGTTTTATATCATGCAAGCGGTTGAGGAGACCATCTTCCCGCGGATCGCATCAGCCACCAAGGCCAAGCAGGCCTAGGAAATTCTGGCAAGTTCGTACCAGGGCACCAACAAAGTGAAGTTGGTAAAATTGCAGATGCTCAGGAGGGAGTTCGAGAACCTGCAGATGAGTGAGTCCGAGTCGATGAGTGACTTCTTCACCCGAACGATAGATGTCATCAACCAGATGCGGTTGAATGGTGAAATTGTGCAGAATCAAAGGATCGTGGAGAAAATTCTGCGAAGTCTGCCAACGAAGTTTGACTCTATGGTAATTGCAATTGAGGAGTCAAGGGATTTGACAATCCTCTCGATGGATGAACTCATGGGTTCTCTGCAGACACATGAGCAGAGGCTGAGCCGCTCAACTCAGTCCTCTTTGGAGCAAGCTTTCAAAGCACAAGTCTCAGTCCGAGACAGCGGCAGACAAGACTCCCACCACAGCGCTTCTAGTTCTCAAGGAGGAAGAGGCAAAAGCAGACGTGGGAGAAGTAACAAGCAAGGAGGGAGATCAAACCCTCATGACAATGAGACCAGTTGCAACTTTCATCAGCATGGAGGAAGAGGCACTGGCAAAAATCAGCAAGGTAGCTCTCAGCAGAAGGACATGTCAAAGGTCCAATGCTACTACTGCAATAAGTTCGGCCATTATGCCTCACAGTGCAGGAAGAAGATGGCGAACGAGAATCAGCAGCAAGCCCATTATACGGAGGAAACCAGAAATGCGGCAGGAGGAAATATGCTGCTGACTTGCAGTGTTGAGGAGGAGAGCAAGAAGAACATTTGGTATCTTGACAGTGGGTGCAGCAACCACATGACTGGGAACAGGGAGATGTTCTCACAATTGGATGAAACAGTCCAATCCGAAGTCAAGATGGGGAACAACAGCAAGGTTCCCGTGATGGGGAAAGGAAAAATCTCCATCCGCACCCGGCACGGTGAAAGAAAAACAATTCAAAATGTTTATTATGTGCCTAGGTTGAAGCACAATCTGCTGAGTGTTGGACAACTTGTGCAGAATGGACACACTGTTCAGTTCAAAGACGGTGTTTGTTCCATCAGAGACAAAGTGCATGGACAAATCGCAACCGTGTCCATGACGAAAAACAAGATGTTTCCGCTGCAGATTCAGAATGAATCTTTGATGTCTCTGAGTGCAGTTGTGAAGGATGCTACCTGGCTGTGGCATCTCAGATTCGGTCACTTGAGTTTCAGTGGCCTGAATTTGCTGCACAAGAAGCAGATGGTGAAGGGTTTACCCCTTATTGAGCAACCGAACCAAGTTTGTGAAGGTTGCCTGGTCGACAAGCAGCACAGGGATGCATTCCCTGTAGGACAGTCTTGGAGAGCATCACGGCCATTGGAGCTGGTGCACTCAGACATTTGTGGTCCCATGCAGACCACCTCATATGCCGACAACAAATACTTCCTGACTTTCATTGATGACTTCAGCCGAAAGACCTGGATTTATCCCATCAAGTTGAAGTCAGAGGCATTTGGGAAGTTTAAGGAGTTCAAGGCTCTGGTTGAGAAATAGAGCGGGTATTATGTGAAGACTCTCAGAACTGATGGAGGTGGAGAATACATCTCCAACGAATTCCACAACTTCTGCAAGCAGCATGGAATTCGCAGGCAGTTCACTGCCAGATACACACCATAGCAGAATGGTGTAGCTGAGAGGAAGAATAGAACAATCATGGAGATGGCACGGAGCATGCTGAAGGCAAAAAGTTTGCCACATGAGTTCTGGGCAGAAGCTGTAAGTTGTGCAGTTTATCTGTTGAACCGATGTCCCACCAAGAGTGTGAGGGACAAAATTCCAGAGGAAGCCTGGAGCAATCTGAAGCCAAGTGTGGCTCATTTGCGAGTTTTTGGGTGCATAGCATATGCACATGTTCCAGATGAGAAAAGGCAGAAGCTGGATGACAAAGCTGAAAGATGCATCTTCACAGGATACAACGAACCAGCAAAGGCATACAGGCTATACAATCCTGTGACAAAGAAACTTGTCATTGACCGAGATGTGAAGTTCTTGGAGGATGAAGCCTGGAACTGGAAATCAAAGACTGGTCAGCCTGAACCAACAATTGTTGAACCTGTAAACTTGGAGGAAGATAGTGTGCAACCACCTGTACCTTCAAGCAGCAATAGTGGTGCCAGCAGTAGCACAACCTCATCATCCCGATCACCTCCACTTGCAAGCAGAATTCAAAATTTGAGGACACCTGCGAAGACTCGGAGCTTGCAAGATATTTATGAGGTAACCCGTAATCAGATGGATGAAGAATATTCTGACTTTGCTTTATTTACTGAGTGTGATCCAATGGAGTTTGAAGAGGCAAGTCAGAATCGCAAATGGGTGAATGCGATGGATGAGGAGATAGCAACCATTGAGAAGAATGAGACATGGCAGCTGACAGATCTTCCAGTAGGAAAGAAGACCATTGGGGTCAAGTGGGTGTATAAAACAAAGTTTAACGCCCAAGGAGAAGTTGACAGGCATAAAGCCAGATTAGTGGCGAAAGGCTACAAGCAGAAGTCAGGAGTTGACTATCATGAGGTGTATGCACCTGTAGCCCGACTTGACACAGTCAGAATGATTCTGGGACTAGCAGCTCAAAAGGGATGGAGCGTGTACCAGATGGATGTCAAGTCTGCCTTCCTGAATGGAGTGTTGGAAGAAGAGGTCTACATAGACCAGCCACCCGGTTATGAAGTACAAGGGCAAGAAGACAAGGTCCTGAAGCTGAAGAAGGCCCTGTATGGGTTGAAGCAAGCACCCCGGGCATGGTACAGCCGGATTGATGGCTATTTTCAGGAGAATGGGTTTCAAAAATGCCCATATGAGCACTCCCTATACCTGAAGACAAATGAAGAGGGTGAGTTGATAATCGTCTGCTTGTATGTGGACGATCTGATATATACTGGCAATAGCAGCAGCCTATTTGCGCAGTTCAGAACAGCCATGAAGTCCGAGTTTGAAATGACAGACATGGGGCTGATGAAATATTTTCTTGGTATTGAAGTTGACCAATCAGCAGATGGCATCTTCATTTCTCAGGGCAAGTATGCAAAGGATGTCCTGAAGCGTTTTAAGATGGAGGACAGCAAGCCTGCCATCACTCCGGCAGCCACTGGCGTCAAGCTGAGCAAGACTGACAACAACAGAAGTGTTGACCCAACTCTCTATAAAAGGTTAGTTGGAAGCCTGATGTACTTGACTGCAACTAGGCCAGATTTGATGTACGCCGTGAGTTTAATCAGTCGGTTCATGGAGTCGCCCAAAGACACTCACTGGCAAGCAGGCAAGAGAATCCTGCGATATGTCAATGGCACGAGGAACCATGGACTCCACTATGCCAGAAAAGACCAGCTGGAGTTAATTGGCTACACCGACAGCGATTGGGCTGGTAGCGTAGATGACAGGAAGAGCACTTCGGGGAATGCCTTCCATTTTGGATCCGGAGTTGTCTCTTGGTCCTCGAAGAAGCAGCCAATTGTGGCTCTATCTACAGCAGAGGCAGAGTATGTTGCTGCCACCTCAGCAGCCTGCCAGGCAGTCTAGCTGAGAAGAGTTTTGAGTGAACTACAGCATCCGCCCGAAAGCAGCAACAACAATATTTTGTGACAATAACTCTGCCATCGCGCTCTCGAAGGACCCAGTCTTCCATGGCCGGACGAAGCACATAGACATCCGGTATCATTTCATCAGAGAGCTGGTGAAATTCGATGAAGTACAGTTGCAGTTCTACAGGTCGAAGGAGCAGCTGGCTGACATCTTCACAAAGCCCTTGAAGGAGGAGGACTTCGCCAGATTGCGAGATATGTTGGGCGTCAGAGAATGTGTGAAGTTTGATTTAAAGGAGGGTGTTAGAAAAATTAAATCTAACTTCACGCCCAAAGGAGATTCGGCGCGAAGCACTTCCGAAACACCTTCGGAAAATGCTTCGGCGCGAAAGACAAATCGACAGCCCCCGAAAAGCGTCTCGTCGCGAACTAGTTTCATGTTGCCTTCCGAAGCGGAAATCGATCGAAGTGGAAACCAAGCATGGGAATCGACGCATTAAATTCCCAAGCGTGCGAGTAGCTGGGGTTGTCCGGCAGTTGGTCGAAAAGCCACTTCGGCATTTAATTTCTGTCAGTGGGTTGGTGAGTTTATCCCGCCCTTTGTCCTCATTCCCCGCCTATAAATACCGGGGCCATTTTGTCATTTAGGATCAGAAGGAGGAAGAGTGCAGAGTAGAGAAGAGAGAGAAGCAGAGCAGCAGAAGGGCAGAGCAGCAGCAGCCATTAGCCGGAGAGTGGAGCAGCAGTCTCCCATCCAAGTCTTCGAGTTTATCCTGCAAACATTTTTAACTTGCGAGAAGATTGTAATCGCTTCAGTAGGAAGCTATTGTAAACCGGGATTATAAGTTAATATATAAATATTTATTCTGCATATTTGGGTCTCTGTGCATGTGCTTTTATCTGCAAGATATTCCAGAGCTAGGGTTTGCCCCGAAGTGGGAAAACACCCGTTCGATCCAGAAAGGAGTCGGGTTTGTTGTTTGTGCCGAAGCACATTGCGGCACTTAGTTTCGGTGAAGTTGCCGTGCGCTGCCAACCCTCGCAATCTTCCCCGAAGTAAATTTACTTCGGAAGTTTCCTTCCCCGAAACTCCCTCTCGCTGGAAATTCTCCCGAACCTCTCTCCCTCGCCGAAGTTTTTCCCTCGCTGGAAACTTCCCCGAAGTTCCTCCCCGAAGTACCCAACTTCCCGAAGTAAAAATACTTCGGCTGTTTATCCCCGAAGTAGATACTTCGGGCGTACTCTCCTCCGAGACCCTCTCGCTCGCCGAAGTAAAACTTGCCGAAGCATTTTACACGACCCGAAGTAGTTTTTCCGACGCGATTTAATTCGCGATTGGGAATTTAATTTGTTTAATTCCTTCAGATAGGTCAGCGCTAGCTAATGAGTGTTATCAATTGTGATGAAATTGGTAAGAGTATAATAGCTCTTCCATGCGCTAATTACTAACTTGGGCGAGTTGAGGGCTAGGGCGACTCACTAATCCGCGAGAGTGGTGAATTAATATTTTAAATTTTCATATTAAATTTCAGGCTTGGATGGCCTCATGGCAGTGTGGGTCCTCAGTGCCTCACCTTTGCACAGTCCACCGAAAAAATTGTAGATAAGCTCCGTATCCGCTGGGTTTCAGTTTTCACGTTGCGCTGGTTTCAGTTTTCAGACAGCTTTAAAGGTAAGTTTATTAAAAATGTTTATGTGTGATATGGATGGTGTATTTATAAAAACTTGTTTATCTTCCCATTGAGAAGTGAGAAAACAAATCTTAATTATAATCTACCATTCTGATGATAAATTAGACAGCCCGTATATCCATCCTAGAAATTGTCATTCCTCAACACAATTTGCTGCAAATTTTTTTAATTTTTTGTTATATTTTTCTTATTATTTACTTTTATTTTTTTTAAAACCATCCATAATGTGTATGAACGTTATATTGCTTTGAGACTAAACCATTTTCAAAACACAAAATTGTGTAATAATTTTTTTAGATCATTCTTTGTAATATGTATTACACAAAAATCGTCTACTTATGAACTCTGCACTACTTTTTCATTTTAACAGAAAATTATTTGTGAATTTTACAACATATGCTCAAGAACAATCAACCACAACCATTAGCTATTTTTCCAACTCAATAGGTATCTTTATTTCATATAAATATAGCATCACCAATACACCAAGGCTGCTAGAAGAATCACCGCTAAAGCGAAGGCACACACCATAATTTCGAACTTGAACATTTCGGGAAGCCGCCAGAGGAAGGAGCTGCTGATTGCAGGCACTGCCTGCCCATGATTGGGCCGCATAAACCAGGGTTTCCTAAAAAAATACTGCCCAAGAGATTGCGGAACGCGCTGCATTACAGATGGTTGTAAGAGACATTTATTTCGTTTATTTTAATTTTTATTATATTTAATTTTTGCTTTTACATATGTGATTTTGATGATGTATTTCAAAAAAAACTTGTCTATGATAATATTGAGAAGAAACAGATCTTTTTTTAAAATTATATTTTACTATTATCTTCGAAATTATCATTTTCATGTATGATTTGATGTGCCTTTCATTTATTTTGATTTTTATATATAAGTTAATTTTCGCATTAATTAAATGTGACCCAATAAATTACGGGTAAGGACGCCACTTGCATTATCAGTGATGTGGCCCGGATTCAATCCCCAAGGTGGATATGTATATGTATAAGAAGTATTTACTCAATAAAAAAAAATTATGGTTGGACAAATAGTTAATTAACTTATACCAAGGTTTGAATATTACACTATCATCAATGTAAAAAGGGAAGGATAACCATTTCAAAACCTTATTTTTAAAAAACAATTATTTATTTTAATTACTTTATATGAATGAAATTGAAACTAAACCTAACTTTAAAAAAATATATATTTATTTTATTTACTTTATATGAAATTTAAACAAGGTTCATCCTCCAGTCCCATTCTCATAATTTGATGTACCTTTTATTTATTTTGATTTTTTAAATATGTTAATTTTTGCATTTACATCAATTTTAATTGTTAAAGATGATTGGATAAATAGTTAATTAACTTATACCAAGGTTTGAATATTACACTATCAAATAGCTCAATGTAACTAAATCAATGTAAAAAGGGAAGGATAACCGTTTCAAAACTTTATTTTAAAAAATAATTATTTATTTTAATTAATTAATATGAATGAAATTGAAACTAAACCTTACTTTTATATATATATATATATATATATATATATATATATATTATTTACTTTATATGAAATTGAAACGAGCTTCATCCTCCCAGTCCCATTCTCATGTTATGAAAATGGTATTTTAATTAATTTATATGAATGAAATTGAAACTAAACCTTACTTAAAAAAATATATTTATTTTATTTACTTTATATGAAATTGAAACCAGTTTCATCCTCCCAATCCCATCCTCATGTTATTATGATCGAAGTGGTTTTTTATAAACCTTAGCTTGCTAGGTAAAAGGAAATCAACGAAGCCAAACCTTTGAAACAATAAAACCAAGACAACCTATAAACAAACACTTACAAGTTACAACTATCAACCAACCTATTTTTAAAAGTATTTTCATTGCCCTAGATGAATTTATGTGAATAACATAGATTTTGTATTTCTTAGTAGTTGTGCCATTTTTATGGAATTAATTGTATCATTACTATTTACGTCAACATAGAATTCACCTTGCCCATAGATTCCTCTAAGAGAAGAAAAGTCAAATTTTAAAATTTAGATCCAAAAATAAATTAATAAAAAAATAAAATGATGACAGCTCATACGGTCGACCGATGGTGCTTCCACAACAGTTCTTATGCTATCTACTAGGCTTCAAATTTCAAAAAAAATATATTAGAATTTTAAAAATTATTAAAATAAAAATAATACAACTGCTTTGTAATTTTTATCCAATATTTTATTTCCTCACTATTTTAGTATATTTATTATGTTGCATTAGCAATCTATTGAAGGTAAACATGAACTTTTTCCATTTAGCTTTGAATATATTGGTGGATTCCTCCAACTATAACATGATAAAAACCTCAACAAAAATGACCATGTACAAATAAACCAATACAATGATGGAAATATCATCTTAGTTAAATGACATGCATTTTTTTATTACAGGTAAATAAAAATATCTTCAAAGAGAAAGATACAAGCTACTATCGGAAAAATGTATGGATGGACTACAACAAGTTCTAATAGCAACAAATATTTTGAAGCATATGAAGGTAATCATGATAATCCAAACAAACAACTATGCCATGAAATTTTTGGAACTTCTTCTGATGAAGATGAAGTACATGCAGTTGATGCAGAGGGTAGTAGTGATGATAATAAAAAAGTGCAATAAAAAATAAAGTTTCACCTTGAATGGTTAGAAAAGTTTGATTGGTTGAATATTGTCAAGTATGTTGATAAGGATGTTATGAAATGTAAATATTGTGAAAAGTATAGAATGATTGGACCTTGGGGTACAGGACATGGTTGTACAAATTTTCAGCGTGATGCTCTTATTACTCATGAAAAGTCACTTGTGCATAAAGATGCTAAAAAAATATGGTTTGATGCAATAGAGAGAAGGATGAAATCTATTCTAGATCATATTATACAAATTGAAGATGCCAATAAGGAAAGAGTGATTGCTACAATGAAAGTAGCTTACTTTATTTGTCAAGAAGATTTATCCTTATCTAAATATGAGAAACTTTGTAATTTCCTCATAGATATGAAAACACCAAATATGCCCAAATCTCAAGACTACTCTTCATACACAAATCGTAAGGCTGCAAATGATTTTCTTTATTGTATCTCAAAATATCTTGAACAATGTCAAACAAGATGTATGTTGGAAAGCCCATTCTTCTCATTAATGGTTGATGAAAGTACTGATCGTACTTTGGAAAAACATCTTGTGGTTTATGCAACATATTTAGATTTGCAAGGTCTAGGAGCACCTATTTCACAATTTATGGAGCTCAAAGATATACTAGATGGAAAAGGAAAAATAGTATATGACATTGTGAATCATATAATGAATGGTAGAGGTATTTTGTTACAAAATTTGATAGCAGTTTCTACAGATGGAGCTTCAACGATGATTGGAAATGAAAATGGATTTGTGTCTTTTTTGAAAAAATATATTCCAAACCTGATTACAGTTCATTGTGTAGCTCATCGTGAGGCTTTGGCAGCAGCAGATGCTTCAAAAAATGTACCAGAGTTATTGCAGATTGAAAAGCTTGCAAATAAAGTGTATTCATGGGTTCAAAACTCACCAAAAAGGAGTAATGAATTAAATGATTTACTTAGAGTTATGGAAATTGATCTTCTAGATGTTTTACAAATACATGCAGTTAGATGGCTATCAAGAGGAGAGGTTATCATAAGGCTTGTAAAGCTTATGCCTGCTATATTAACCATGTGGAAAAATGATAAGAAATTTTCTTCATGGTATGACAAGGCACGCATATATTCTATTCAATATTGTTTGCATATGCTTGCTGACATATTGGGTGAGTTGAACAAGTTGAATAAGTTATTTCAAGAAAAAAATGTAGATATTACAGGTCTTGGGTTGGCTCTTGATGTAACTATAAACACATTGACTAAATGGTTTCTAAGAGAAGAAACATTTGCAAATGGAGCAACTCATCTCTCAAAATTTTTAACTGATTCTCAATATGGATTTATTGAAATCAAAGTACAAGATAATATCATTGACATGCATGATTTGTTATATAAATCTATCTCATCTATGGAGAATGATTATTTCAATGATGTAAGGAAACAAGGTATGAAACTTCCTATTGAAGGCACACAAGAGAGTTGTCACAAGCTTACAAAATATTATGTTGAATCTATCATTAGTTGTTTAAATGCAAGGTTTCTAGATCTTCCACTATTTAATGCAACAAAGATCTTTAGCCCTTGCTACTATCCAGAAGAACGTCGAACTAGAGAAAATAATTCAGAGCGTTGGCTACAAAAACTTCTTCAACATTTACAACATAATGTCTCAGATGGAATTGCACCTCTATTTGATATCAAGGCTTGTAAAAGGGAGTTGCATTCTTTTGTTGATACATTAAATTTAGCTTGTGAGGGTTTCTCAATGAAGGAAGCATGGAAGACATTTCGTAATACAGAGCAATGGCATAGAAATTATCCTCATATGATGAAATTATGGCAAGTTGTACTCTCCATTCCTGCAAGTATAGTAGATTGTGAAAGAGGATTTTCTAAACAAAATATTATCAAAGATATTAGAAAATCAAAGTTGGGGTTGGATACATTAGATGCACTCATGAGAATATCTTTGAATGGACCCGCAACGACCAATATTGATTGGAATGATGTTTATGATATTTGGAGAGATGTAAAGCCAAGACGAGTTCTTGAGCTTTAGAATGAACACTTGTGTTTTTTGAAAGGATATATACTATAGTAATGGATATATATAGACTGAGTATACTACAAAAAGATAGTGTGTGTATGTTGCAGTATAGTTGTTGCATCAAAGCATCTATGTATTGTACTGTGCACTGCACAACTACCTTTTGCCCATTTGTTTAACATTAATTTTGAAGGATTATGTAAACAAAGAGATGATTATGTCAAGTTTGCTTTACCTTTTTTTGGGTAAGTTTTTATTTTTTATGATGCTTGGGATGTCAGTAGCAGTAGTTCTATTTTTTTGTATGCTCCTGCAACTTTAAACCTTTCCAGAATGAATGTATGTACCTTGAAATGAAAGTTGGGCTCTTAGTTATGCACTCTTCTTGAATTTCCTAATAATATGGAAGAAAAGTTTGTAGGGAACTTGAATTTCCACTTTTTGCATTAATAAATCCAGTATTTATAGCAAAACTAGTCTCATTCTTTATTGTAGAAGTGTTTCTTTTGATTGAGGATTGGTTGCTTTGAATTTCATTTGATTGAGGATAAGGAATATCACTTTCTTTTTCCCCATTAATTTCGGTAGAACTAACAAAACGTCCTCTGGCATCTCTTTGAAGAACATAAAGTTTCTGATTGAGATTCAAGCCAACATTGTTTTTGTGACTTTTCCCTACCTTTGTAGTCTGAGACATTGGTTCTTCCTTCTGCAAACAATGCATACCATTAGAGTGTTCTTTTTTCTAGATAATATTTTTGGTACATGAATATAGCTGACATCACCAAAACTATACTTTGCATAACTTTGTTGGTCCTTTGTGACTGCTATAACAATAAATTCATGTTTAAATTTGACCGATTCCAAGTGTTGATCAGAAATCTCATGTTGTATCACACGTGGTGTCCCTTCAATGGAATTGACAAGACTACATTTAGGACCAGAATTCATTTCATTTAATTGTTGATCTTCACTAGTGTCTAGACCATCTTTAAAAAATTGTGTATTTTCATTAGTGTGTAGACTATTTTTTAAAAAAATTGAAAGGCAAATAAAATTTTAAACCATAACCTAAACGTTAGTAAAAAAATTTAACCTTCAAAATTCAAAGGCAAATAAAATTTTAAACCGTAACTTGAAAGTCAGTAAAAAAATTTAACCGTCATAAAAATTCTTGTTGATAGGTAATTTTTTTTTAAATTCTAGGCCTGGTTTCGACAATAGTCTCACATGTTTATTCTATTGTACACATCAAAAAATATATTTTTAGGTATAGAAGTCATTTTTTTAGAAATTGAAATTATATTATTATCATTGTATCTAACTATATTAGAATAATTTGAATATTATTATTCTTAAGTTAAAGTAAATTAAAATATGATTTATAATTTTAAATTGAATAAGAAATTATTTATTTAAATTTTTAAATTTTTATTTTTTTAATAAGTTATTTATGGTTTCATCTTTATCTTCCTCTATCTTTTATTTATGGTCCTTATCTCTTTCTTGTGGGGTTCCTTTCATTTATATTTATTTATTGCTTGTCTTGTATATTTTCTACTTATAATATATCACTAATATTATATTAGTATTTCTTAATTTTTTTCATTTATGATGTTATAATAGATCATGTACTTAGATTTAAAAAAAAAAATGAATTATTAATGATTATATAGATATAAATGGTAAATTTTTTGTCGTCATTTTAACTTTTATAAGATGCTTAATCATGGTGTTCCAAGTTATCATATTTTTTATATGTTAAGTGATACGTATTACTTTAATTACATTAATTAAAACACAAAACAAAGGGAAAATGTATCTTTTTTTATTATTAATGATGAAAACATAAGGTTTTGAAAGGTCCTAGGACATTTTACATTAGAGGAGGTAGAGAAAGAGAAGGCCAATTAAACATAGGCCAACCTGTAAGGCCAATAGAACAAAATTAATCCCAACATCCACCCAAGAGCATAGACCAGCCCACCACCCAGAAGGGCATAAATGATGATTTTTTATGCAACTTTCTTTTAGAGGCACCAATGATCTTGCTATATTTTTACATAATACTAAAAGGGCATCAAATACATCAATATGTAGATAAAAAAACCCTAATCCTAAAGAGCAAGGGTGAGGGCAAACCACCAAGCATATTCCTTGAGAATGAAAACCACCAGGGAGAAAAAGGACTAGCCCCCAAAAAAATATCCCCTAGAGAGAGGATCACTACAACACAAAGGAGACCTCAACCAAGCAGAAAGACAATAAAAATACCTACTATATAGGTAGGTCCAATCCTTCCAAAGCAAAAATTACATTAATTGTAGAGGGAAATTATCTTCCCAAATTTTTAATTGGCCACTATCCACCCACAAATTGGCCATAACATTAGTACCATGGTTACCTTCTCTATATGCTCACTTTTAACTTCTAACATACCTTCCAAAATCTTCAAGGTATCCATAATAATATTCAATATGAAATAATTATCAGTCTTTCTTGCCTGTAAATCTTGAATTATGTTCAAGGAATCACTTTGTATGAGAAGTCTTCTGAAGCCCCTCTCAAAAACTTGATGAATGTCCAAGAAAAGCATCTTAGCTTAAGCTAGGTGGTTGGTTTGAATACCATAATATTTTGGGTAAACCCAAATGGCCTTACCATTTTGTTTTTTTGACAACACCATGGCATGGTGTCTAATAACTATATTAGTTAACCAAAAAAATGAATATAAAAATAATATTTGATATGAAAGTAAAATATATCTAATAAAGAGATTAAAAATTTATAATAATTGACATATTTTACTTTCATATCAAATATAATTTTTATGTTAGTTTTTTTTTGTTAACTAATATAGTTATTAGACACTATGCCATGCTTTATTCCCTACTTTCTAAGTTACTGTACATTGTCTACTTAAAATTTGAATTCAATTAGACAATGTATATCTACAAAATTAGAATCATCCTCATACATGATGGACAAAATGGAAGTCTAGATAAATGTTTCAAGAATGGTCGTGAGTGTTATAATTGGTGGTCACTTTAGATGTTATGCTACCAAATTTGCATTGGCTTTATTAAATGTGATGATAAGATAAATTTTTATAAATATACCTCTCACTTATAACATCTTTTATTTCTTAGCTTATCTTGTGTTTGAATGAATTTAATACATTTTTTATCTATATTGATAATAATTTATTTTTCCAAGATGGAATATTCTACAACTTTCAAGGAGGAGACATCTTGCCAAGAGATACATGCATAATTATCAAGTTGTTGTAATACCACTATATGGTCATGATTTAATATGGGTAGGATCCATTTAAATCCTATGTAGCTCAATTAACAAAAAAAATGATATTTTAATAATATTGCATTGTAGGTGTTATAATAATTTTACTAAAAACTACAAAATAAATGATAAAATTTAATTTTAATTTATACATTCAATTTATTTTTTTGCTGGAGAACAAAAGATTGTACTTGGGTCCCCCACCCTTGACAAATCACAACTATCTCCATTACAGCTTAATATTTTACAAATAGATTCAATTCACATCTCAATTGAGTTGCTATAGCTAGATAACTACATAATTTTTCTTTAAAAAAAATTGAATTCTTCACTTCCATTTTTTGGATCTTCTTCAATTTTCTATTTAAAAACAAATATTTGAAAATTCAACATGCTTCTTCCTAAAAATTTCCTACAACAACCATCACAATATCAAAAATCCACCTCTACTGTCTACGCATTTCATCTTCGTAGAGTAATTGTAACACCCCAAGTCAGCTCATTTGGTTGTCAATTCACACCACGTCTTCCACTTGGTTGTCTAATATCAGAGATATTATTATGAGAAAAATATTTTATCTATTCTATTATTTTGTTTTATTTTCTAGTATGAGCATGTTAAGTTCATATTCATGAGTGCCATTCTGTTATAGTTGGAATACTCAAGCGATCAATATTGGCCAAATCTCGTATTGTTGCCTATTTTGAACTTCACTCTCCTTCTGAGATTCCAAGTTTAGGCAGTGGTTTTCTTTTCCTCTAGGGCCCATAACACCTATATGTGTGATGTATAACTTTCCCATGTCTTTACATGAATACATGAACTCGCTTACATACTCGAGCTAGACGGTCAACCATTCTTTACGGAGCATCGAATAGGGTCTTACCAAAACCTTGGTAACCACCCGACAACTTATGCATATTAACCAACATGATATCTCATACCTTCATGTTATTTGTTTCACCTAATCTAACACAAGTCACCACTCATCACTAGCAGGGTTAACCTAGAAGAGATGCCCAAACAACTCTTTGTTACCTCTCGTTTTGACATTTAAATCAACATGCAGAACTCCAAATATTTTCTAACACAAACACAATATCAAGCATATCTTGACACAGTATACCACACCAAACTCGGTCTTGGTTCACTTCCAACCAGACTCTCGATAAACATTGGTGTTTAATATTATCATAGCATGCAACAATAATCAATTCAAAGAAGAGTCTAGGTTCACAGCCAACCATTCACACAATACTTGGCAAACACTTGCAGTATAAGCATGTTCAATTCACACATCCCATTGCCTCAACTAACACATGCAATATGAACATCTCCAGTTCACACAATGTATCACTTCAATGAACGCATGTATTAAAGCATATCCAGTTCACTCCATTTAACACTTCAACGAATGCATGTATTAAAAGCATATCCAATTCACACAAGGTATATTTTTTTTAAATTTCTATAATACGTTTGCTGTTCTGGGAAAACACACAGAGCACCATCATATTTATTTTTAAAGAAAAACCATACAAACATATTTGTAATAACTATTGGCTTTTTCCTTGAGATTTTAAAATCAGAATGGCTTACTAGTTTTTACACGCAACCAACTCTTGATCTTCCTCTACCATGTTTTGTTCTTTCCTCCACTAACACCTAGCTCACCCACTCTATTTCTCCACCTCCAATGCTTGATTTTCTCCTCATCGAAAGGACACCATGCATACCAATCTGCACCCCCTTCTCACCCGAGTCCACCATCTAGAGATGGTTTTTTCCCACTTCTCTTCGCACACAAATCCCACATTAGTTTTAAAGTTTGTTCATCTTAACCAAGCGCCAAGTGGTATCCACTTCTCCACTTCAACAACCTCCATAAAAAATAATGCCGACAATTCCCTAATTGCCTTCTTCAAAAAGTGCCTCAATAACACCTCTATAGTCCACGTATTATTTTGCTATATAATTTTAATATGACACTTATTTAATTTTCTTTATTTACCTTGCCTCCAAGGTATTATTTGCTTCTACAATTTTATATATATTAATATTTATGCAATTAGTATAGTTGTATATAAATGTATGTATATATATATATAAGTTAATTTTTAAATAAGTCAATTTCCAAAGCAAAACACACATATTCTTTTCTTTTTAAACTCTGCATACTACTACTTATATTTTTTTCCAGATTATTTTATTAATTTTAAACCATGATTCTTATGCATTAAGCATTTTCATTATCCACCAATAATTTAAACCATGGCTCCCATGCATTAAGCACTTTCATTGCCATACAAACAACTCAATTCACAATTTATCAAACATTAAACACCCCTACAAATGCAACTACATGATATGCATTCTACATGGACCATTGGCGAATGCATTGCCTATAGGGTTCTTTGCCCCTATGAACTGGCAATTACACCACCGCTCATCATCTCCCTTGACTTACCTTACACTAGAATAATCCTTTTTCCTGTTGAGGAGACCTCTTTCCTTTGCATCGCCCTGCCAACAACATTTACCTGTCTCCTGCAACCACAGATACATTAGCAGTATCTCATCCTTACAAATAAATTAGGCGTATAAGAAAATAGAGTTTTGGAGGGTTGTTACATACTTCCCCCTAAGATTAAACACAGTCCCTGTGTTTGCATTCACCATTTTAAGCATAAAATGAAAAATAATACCATGATAATAGAAAATCATATCAACACATCATCAAATTTACATTCTTCTCAATCTGATTCATCATCCAAAACATGCATAGATATTAAATACATGTATCATTCTTCACAAACCAAGATATGATAATATTCAAAATAAAACTATGACATGAAACATGCACAAATATCAAGTATATGTATCATACTTCTCAAACCAAGATATGATATTGTTATTGTTCAATCAAAATAAAACTATGTCATGATGATAATAATGTCCAAATACTATTCAAACAAGAATGGAAACTATCTTTTCATGATGGCCACATCTTCCCATGTGGCACTATTTTCTGAGAACTGGTCCCATTGGACCTTGCACTGTTCAATGTTCCTTTTTCTCAACTATTTTGTACGATATCCAAGGATCCTAACTGGTTGCACTTCAATGCATAGGGGATCGTCCATCTACAATTGATCAACATTCCAAACATGTGAAGGGTCAGGAACATATTTCTTGAGAAGGGACACATGGAATGTATCATGAATTTTTGACAAATTGGGTGGCAAGTCTAATTTGTAGGCAACCGGGTTCAGTTTTTCAACAATTTCAAAAGGTCCTACAAATCATGGACTAAGCTTAGAGGATTTGATAGAACTTTTAGTAGGTTTAACTCTTAGGAATACTCTATCTCCCACAGTGAATTCCCTTGGTGTTCTTTTCAAGTCCGCATAACTCTTTTGTCGATCTGAGGCTTCCTTGAGCCTTCGACAAATTTCATTGAGTTGGTCTTCCATTTCCCTGACCATATCTGACCCGATCATCACCCGATCCTCCGGATTACTCCATGACAATGGTGTTCTGCACCTCCTCCCGTATAGAGCCTCAAATGGAGCCATACCTAAAGAAGTATGATAACTATTATTATAAGCAAACTCAACTAGGAAAATATAATCTTCCCATTTCATCTGATGGTCCATACAATACATGCGGAGCATATCCTCTAAGACTTGATTTACCCTTTCAGTTTGTCCATCTATTTTTGGGTGATAGGCAGTACTAATATTGAGTTTCATTCCCCATGCCTGATGCAATATCTACCAAAACTCAGATGTGAATCGAGAGTCCCTATCTGATATAATGGTTTCAGGGAATCCATGTAGCCTTACCACTTCCCTAGAAAATTTTTGGGCTACAATGGGAGCTCCATATTTTATATTTCCAGGCAGAAAATGTGCCACCTTAGTCAATTTATCCACTACTACCAGAATGGCATCATGTTGAAAATGATTCTTAGGTAGCCCAACAATAAAATCCATAGTTACAACTTGCCATTTGTATTGTGGAATGTCATGCAAAAATAAGCATCCAGCTGGATGTAGATGTTCCGCTTTCACCTTTTGACATTCTAGACATTTAGCCACAAATTCAGCAATGTCCTTTTTCATTCTCGACTAGTAATATTCTTTTTTCAAATTTTCATACATCTTCACATAGCCTGGATGTGCAGAATATGGAGTACTATGTGCCTCTTGCAGGATCACATTTCTCATGTCCTGATCATCAGGTACCACTATTCTATTTTTGAAGAACAATGTATCATTCCAGATTCTAAATTCCTTCGCTTTATCAGACTCTTGTTGAACTAATTCTCGATACTTCTGAGAATATTCATCTTGAATTTGTAATTTTCTTATTTGATCAATTATAGCAGATTGACAATGTGACATAGCATAGATATGCCTTCTCCTACTTAAAGCATCTACTAATTTATTTTCTTTTCCCTTAATATACTCTATGCCAAAGTCATATTCCACTAGAAACTCCATCCAACGCCTTTGTCTAGCATTGAGCATTGGTTGAGTAAAGATATATCTTAGACTTTGATGATCTGTTCTAAGCTCAAAATATTTATCGAGTAGATAATGATGCCACATTTTTAGAGCATGCACAACCACAACTAATTCTAAGTCATGTGTGGCATAGTTTAGTTCATGTTTCTTAAGTTTTTGGGACTCATAAGCAATAACACCATCCTCTTGCATGAGAACCCCACCTAATCCTTCCAAAGAAGCATCAATACATACAACAAATGGTTGCTTAGGATCTGCTATTTTGAGAATAGGTGTTGTCGTTAGCTTTTCTTTAAGAATTTTGAAAGCTTCTTCACATCGTTCTATCCATTTAAATGCTTTTCCTTTCTTTTGGAGATTGGTTATTGGATAAGCTATCTTAGAAAAATTTTGAATAAAATGATGATAATATCTAACCATCCCCATAAAACTTCTCACCTCAAAAACATTTGTAGGAGCAGGCCAATCAATGATAGCCTCAATCTTCCTTGGATCAACAGATATCCCTTCAACTGAAATTACATGTCCCAAATACTGTACCTGGGTTGCATAAAATTCACATTTGGACATTTTTCCATATAATTGATTCTTTCTAAGTATCTCAAGAACAGTCCTCATATGTAGATCATGTTCTTCTTTGCTCTTGGAATAGATCAATATGTCATCTAGGAATATTAACACAAATCGATCTAGTTGTTCTTGAAACACACTATTCATCAAATTCATAAAAGTTGTTGGGGCATTGGTCAACCCAAAAGGCAACACTATGAATTCATAATGTCCATATCTGGTTTGAAAAGCAGTTTTGTGGGTATCTTCCTCTCGAATTCTCAATTGATGATATCTAGATCTAAGATCAATTTTGGAGAAAATTGTGGCTCCCTTCAGTTGATCAAACAAATCATCTATTCTAGGTAGAGAGTATTTATTCTTAATAGTCATCTTGTTTAACATTATGTAATCAATACATAATCTTAGTGTCCCATATTTCTTTTTCACAAACAACACTGGTGCACCCCATGGTGAAACACTAGGTTTAATATGTCCTTTTTCTAAAAGTTCCTGAAGCTGAGTCTTAAGTTCTTGCAATTCTATTGTGGTCATCCTATAAGGTGCTCGAGCTATTGGCGTTGCTCCTGGTAAAAGTTCTATAGTAAAATCAAACTCTCTTTGGGGTGGAAGACTAGGTAATTCTTCAGGAAAAACATCTCGAAAGTCATTTAACATTGGATATGTTTGGAAAAGACTCGCTCTGGATTCATTTTCTTCCTTTTTATTAAGTTTAACCACAAAGACTCTACTACCCTTCCTCAGAGCTCTTTTAACTTGCATTGTAGTCAAAATATGTGGTTCCACTATTTCACATCCATAGTGAACCCGTATCCTTTGCTTGGTGTCATCAGTGAATTCCATCCATCTTTCTTCAAAATTTAACAATGCTTTATGTGCCTTGAGCCAGTCCATACCTAAGATTATATCGAAGGCATGTAAAGGAGCTACGTATAAATGCCAATGGGTTTGCCCTTGAGGTAACTTTATTTGAGGATCAAATAGACATTGGTTAATGGTATAGGTTTGCCCAGACCCATACTCGACTTTCCACCCATTAGCCATAAATCCAGGTGTTTCTGGTATGTCCCTCAAAATATTTGGTGAAACAAAACTATCAGTTGCTCTAGAATCAATCAAAATACAAACATTTCTATTATAAATTTTACCTTTCAATAGAAAATGTGTTGCTTGACCATTGAGTTTAGAGTTACCTATTGCTGCATATATCTTATGAGCAGGTTCCACAGGTTCTTTTCTCTTATCTTCTCATAAAGGACATTTATCAGCATAATGAGGTTCTTTACAAATCCAGCAACCAGTCCGTGGTGCCCTCTCTTTCACATTTCTCTCATTATCTTCATGTGTACCAGCTTTTGGTGCATTAGTTCTTTGTTCATACCTATCCCTAAAATTTCTCTGGCCACCTCGATAATTTTGATTTCCTCTATTTCCTTGGTACCTATTCTTATTCTTGTCAAACCTATTTTTGTTTCCATTTCCATGATTCTTGTTCCAACCCCTATCTCCTTTGGTTGGACCCATATTTTTCTTCTTCTGTGGCTCTTCCTTTTCTGAATATTGTTGATAATAAGCTTTCTTGGCTTTAAAATTATCCTCTTCTTGTCGAGCCAAGTCACAAGCAACAGTTAGAGTAGCAGGTTTTAACATAAGAATTAGGTGCCCAATTTTTGGATGTAACCCTAGGAGAAATTTTTGGATTTTAATTTCATTTCACTACTCATATTCGGGCATATATTTGAGCAATTGCACAAATCATTGGTAGTACTCAATTACAGACATATTACCCTATGACAACCTTGAAAACTTTGTAGTCCTTTCAAGGTAGAATTGTGGTGTTAGGAACCTATCCTTAAATGCCAAAACAAATGTATCCCAATGAACATCGATAACCTCCACATTATGAGTTTTTCTATATGTATCCCACCAGTCAGTGGTAGCTCTAGTCAATCGAAATACTACCCATGAGGTTTTCGATTTAGATGAAAGGGTCCTAACTACAAAGTATGCTTCTACACTATTCAACCATCTTTCAGCTTCCTCCCCATCTCCTTTGCCATCAAATTTGGCTATATCAATTTTTCTCATATCCTTGTCCAACTCTGAACCTACTTGTTTCCTTCCTGGGTCAATAGTTATCTCATCCTCAACTATTACCATTTCTTTTCCTTTGGATAGATTTTCTATTATTTTCTATTGATGGGAAATCATTTCTTGTTGTTGAGCCAACTGAGCTTTTTGTTGCTCCATATGCTCTATCATTTGAGCATTTTGTTGTGCCATGTGTTCAGCTATTTGAGCACTTTGCTGCTCCATTTGTTCTTTCTGTTGGCTCACTTGCTCCCATAATAATTGCACCATCCGGACCATTTTATCCTCTTTATTAACTGGTTCTTTTTCCTTCCTCTTTTCCCGAGGATGTTCTATGGCTTCCTCAGATGCCCCAATCTACATGAATTTTTGAATGACCCTTCTAGGGTTCTCGTTCAGCCCTTCCCGTTGAACCATCATAGTTCTTTTTGAGGAACTAGCTTTTTGTCCGGATGCCATTGCCTGCCCAACAAAACAAGAGCCTTGTCAAGTTTTTAAGTCTTAGGTGAACACATTGGTAGCTTTAAATTAGACTTGTCATAGATTTTCTAAAATTTTATCACTTAAAATATTCGCAACCTTGGCTCTGATACCAAATGTAACACCCCAAGTCAGCCCACTTGGTTGTCTAATCACACCAAGTCTTCCCACTTGGTTGTCTAATATCAGAGGTATCATTATGAGAACATTTTATCTATTCTTTTTTTGTTTCATTTTCTAGTATGAGCATGTTAAGTTCATCTTCATGAGTGCCATTCCACTACAGTCGAAATACTCATGAGATCGAGATTGGCCAAATCTCGTATTGTTGCCTATTTTGAACTTCACTCTCCTTCCGAGATTCCAAGTTCAGGTAGTGGGTTTCTTTTCCTCTAGGGCCCATAACACCTAGAGGTGTGACGCATAACTTTCTCGTGTCTTTACATGAATACATGAATTCATATCTTATAATTAAATCATGTAAGACTTAGCGCATACATGCTCGAGCTAGATGATCAACCATTCTTTATGGAGCATCGACTAGGGTCTTACCAATACCCTGGTAACCACCCGATGACTTATGCAGATTAACCAACATGATGTCCCATACCATCATGTTGTCGGTTTCACCTAGTCTAACACAAGTCACCACTCATCACTAGCAGGGTTAACCTAGAAGAGATGCCCATACAACTCTTCGTTACCTCCCATTCTGACCTTTTCCTATCAAAAGTATAGTTAGAGCCTTGTTCCATGATGATTGCCTACCCACAACATCATCATTATTTGTTCCATCAGATTGTCTACCCACAATCTTGAATTTCAATCAAGGTTGTCCTGCCCACAACCTTAGGTTACATTTTAAGATTACCTAATCCCACAATCTTAATAATGATAATTATTATTATTTTTTGTAAACTTAGCTACGGTTTGAAGGGTCTATCGCTGTTTTTGACTAATCTATGGTTAATCAAACACCATTTTCAAATTATTTCGAGGTTTAGAAAAGTAACTCAAGTTATCAAGTTTCCACCTTTCTATATTATAAGTTTACCACTAAAATTAAATAGAAATCACTAAACAAAGGAACCATTGTAATCATTTTAAAATATTTATGCTTTTGCCATACTATTATATAAATAATTTTTTTTTACAAATAGAAACTATCTCTCAATTAAGTAAAAGATAGGTATTTTCTACTAATTAAAAACTTCCACAAAGAATAAATTATATAAACATAGGGATGAATGGTCTGCTTTAATCAGAATAAGTATTGGGTTCAAGACTCCACAATGTTTAGGCTTAAAGAAATATAATTCTTTCTGATATAATAAGAAGATAAATACCATCCACATTTCAGATAACATTGTACAATGAATACTCTAAAATAAATATGGCTTATAATTTCTTACAAATGTCTTAGCCCATTGACCCTTCAAGATTGTATGACAATGACATAAGCTACGTTTTCCCTAACCTCTCTATTGGTTTAAAGTGAACATTCTTTAATCTTGACTATCTTATAATTCACTTCTATGCTTCAAGACTTTAGGGCTTACGTAAACCAGTGTATACAATAAACTTAATAAAATTCATAATCTGAAATAGCTATACTCGATGCTAATATATACAATCTCAAGTTGACCTTAGAAGCAATAAATATTCATTGATTTCCATAGAGTATAAACAAGCAATAGCTCTTCTAAAAATAAAGACTCAAAATGCATTCTATTTCAATCAAATATTTATAAATGAAAGTAGCAACATATCCTTTTAAAATTACAATTTACATAATTTACATCTAGCATTCAATCTTCGACCAATTCATATTTTTCTAGAGTTATGTTTCAGTAGTCAGTGAAAGGTTTACAACTTTGCTCTGCGTATAACCAAGGAATTATATACTCCTTTACTATGGCATGATACAGTTTGGCTATATCTTCTTTCTTATGACTCAAGACTCATTACTCTTGAGTGGAGTTACTAAGTATACACAACATAACATTTCATTTCTATGTGCAATTTAGAACCCGAACACTGTCAATATCACTAAAAAAAATAGCATGCATTGTATTTTGTCATGCTCAATAGTAGTCCTTCCCATTAATCCAATTAAACCTTATTTTCCAAGGGCCATAATGGTCATCTACGATGAAATGCAGCTAATCCCTAGAATGCATACATCATTTCCTCATTTAAATCAACATGCAGAACTCCAAATATTTTCTAACACAAACACAATATCAAGCATATCTTGACATAGTATACCACACCAAACTCGGTCTTGGTTCACTTCCAACAAGACTCCTGATAAACATTGGTGTTTAATATTATCATAGCATGCAACAATAATCAATTCAAAGAAGAGTCTAGGTTCACAACCAACCATTCACACAATACTTGGCAAACACTTGCAGTATAAGCATGTTCAATTCACACATCCCATTGCCTCAACTAACACATGCAATATGAACATCTCCAGTTCACACAACGTATCACTTCAACGAATGCATGTATTAAAGCATATCCAGTTCACTCCATTTAACACTTCAACGAATGCATGTATTAAAAGCATATCCAATTCACACAAGGTATTTTTTTTAAATTTCTATAATACGTTTGTTGTTCTGGGAAAACACACAGAGCACCATCATATTTGTTTTTAAAGAAAAACCATACAAACATATTTGTAATAACTATTGGCTTTTTCCCTGAGATTTTAAAATCAGAATGGCTTACTGGTTTTTACATGCAACCAACTCTTGATCTTCCTCTACCGTGTTTTGTTCTTTCCTCCACTAACGCCTAGCTCACCCACTCTGTTTCTCCACCTCCAACGCTTGATTTTCTCCTCGTCGAAAGGACACCATGCATACCAATCTGCACCCCCCTTCTCACCCGAGTCCACCATCTAGAGATGGTTTTTTCCCACTTCTCTTCGCACACAAATCCCGCGTTAGTTTTAAAGTCTGTTCATCTTAACCAAGCGCCAAGTGGTATCCACTTCTCCACTTCAACAACCTCCATAAAAAATAATGCCGACAATTCCCTAATTGTCGTCTTCAAAAAGTGCCTCAATAACACCTCTATAGTCTACGTATTAGTTTGCTATATAATTTTAATACGACACTTATTTAATTTTCTTTATTTACCTTGCCTCCAAAGTATTATTTGCTTCTACAATTATATATATATAAGTTAATTTTTAAATAAGTCAATTTCCAAAGCAAAACACACATATTCTTTTCTTTTTAAACTCTACATACTACTTATATATATATATATATATTCTAGATTATTTTATTAATTTTAAACCATGATTCCTATGCATTAAGCATTTTCATTATCCACCAATAATTTAAACCATGGCTCCCATGCATTAAGCACTTTCATTGCATCACCCTACCAATAAAATTTACCTATATCCTGCAACCACAAATACATTAGCAGTATCTCATCCTTGCAAACAAATTAGGCATATAAGAAAATAGAGTTTTGGAGGGTTTTTACAGTAATATTTTCAAAAATTTGCACTTTCATAGTTTTCTTCGCCAGATATTTCCAAAAATATTAAAGTAAATCTTAATCTATATTTAATCTAGGTAGTCAACATTTTCTTGTTAGCTTTAGCTAAATTTACTACTCCTTCTAACCATAGAAAATATATTTTAACTTTATTACCTCTAAATTAAACCTCTTGATTGGCTAGCTTATCTACACATTTGTTTCCTTCCCTTAACGCACATGTAGACTTGATTTCTTCAAATGCTATAGCAAGATATTGTCTTTCCAAAATTTCCTCTTCTATATTCCATGGAGCCTTGACTTCCCTCAAAATTGCATCTATAAGTACTAGTGAATCACCTTCTATCCATACTCTATTCCAATTCATTTGTCAACATATTTTAAACCCTTCCAAAGCAACCCAAGCTTTAGCTTCATTATTTGTCTTAAATACACTATTAAAATCATAATCAGAGAAAATCGCATCCCTATTATTTCTAATTGTTCCTCCTTTTCTTGATGATCCTAGATTTCCTTTATATGATCCATCAAAATTTTAGTTTGAACAACTCCACTTCTAGTGGATTCTACTTCGTATTCTTTGTCTTCTTTTTATTTCTCCTCTACATAATTCTATTTGATGACTTTATTCCATTTATGAAGGCTCTTTGCTTAAAGATTAGGAATTGGGTGAGTCGATAGGGTTGGTTTAGACTTCTCAATGACTAAAAAAATATTTCTCTTCATTACCTATAAATGACTTTCCTTTATTTTAAATATTCTGCTATTCCTTTCCAACCATACAATCCAAAGTATTATATGTTTTGATATATCTCAAATTTTCTATACAACCTCACTTTTAAAAACGCTTTATCATTGCTTTAACCATTCTTCAATTTTGCCATTCATCACAATGTATTTACAAAACATATTAAGATTCTATTGCTATATTTTCTAGACTATTGAGCAATATTTTAAGATATGGTCTATATTCTACTCCTCCTTTTCACATAGAAAACACTAAGAGGGACCATGAAAACCACTTTTACAAGGTTGTCACAAGATAAAAAATTTCTTTGACCTACTATCTAAACAAAAAATTTAACTTTAGGAATGCTTGTAATATCCCAAATATCTCTATATTCTTATCGTATTCCTATTTTATTGGTGATTTACGCTATATATGCTTCTTGTTGTGTATTATCCTTAGTTAATCAACCTCCAAATAACTTTATCCTTGGCTCGTCTCAAAATAATTTTTGTTGTTATATTTATGCTCAATTGTCTCCTAACATCAATTTCTTGTATAGTTGTACAAAAATATTCTTTCCATTTGTATCTTTCTTCTTTATACTTGTATATAATATTTGAAATGCTATCACCATATTTATATTGAAGTAATCTCATGCATGTTTTCAAAGTTAGATCTAGATTGAGTGGTTTTTTATCACACCAAGTATCCATCCAAATAGAATTTTTTTCTCCAATTCTCGCTACCCATCTCAAACATTTAATAACTAGATCAATTTATTTTTGTAAATAATTTCATACTGCAAAACCAAGTGGTATTTAGAATGCATTAAAAATCAAGCTTGGGTCATTGGGATTCCTTTGCTATATTTTCTAGACTATTGAGTAATATCTGAAGAGATGGTCTATATTCTACTCCTCCTTTTTAGATAGAACACTTTGTGGAGGACCATGAAAACCACTTTTTATAAGGTTATCACAATATAAAAAAAATTATATGACCTACTATCCAAACAAACATTTTAAATTTAGGTATTCTTGGGTTATCCCAAATATATCTCTACAATGTATCTTTCTTCTCCATTGGCACTTATCCCAAAGATTTGTAATGCCTATTTATAGGCGTGTTCATTTGAAATATTACAAGAGCAGGTGGAATACGCAACAAAGTTTAATAACCATTTCTCATAACCAACCAAACTTAGGGAGAATTTTTTTTTATAAGCTTACATCATTATTGCTAGTTCATGTGTGAATTCAAGTATCTTCATGTGGTTATCTTATAGATGAATATCTAAGTAAGTCCAAGGTTGCACTTCATAGGAACTCAACATGGTCAGTGTCTATTCTATGGATAGGAGTTGCCAACCCTATAATGACCTTTAGGTAAGGTTTATTTACCTTGAAATTGGGAATTCTCCCATCTATTTCAATAGGAACACCCTTTTCCCTTAATAGTTTAAATCCAACATTAAACTAGTCCCTATGTTAGGTTTATTTCAACCTATACAATTAGGCATATGCCTTTATGATTAGCTTATTCTTCCTTAAGGATAGAAAAATAATCATTTTAGTGCTTAAATTTATCACATCCATGATAATAAGTTAAGGGGGTTATCACACAAACCCACGTAGACTTGTGAATGCCTACCATTAAACCTTACTTGAGTTATTCAACCATAATCTCCATGAAACTAGATAACATTCACATTCTCCCTTATGTTCACTTCATATTTTATTCACTAAAGATACATATTTAAGTGGCATGCATGGTTTATTCATTCTATTTAATGTTAGGATTACTTTAGGTCATTTAGACACCATATTTAACTCTCATTTAATGATCTAAATCCAAACACTTAATATATTTATGTCATGATACAACTTTGCAATACTTTCCATGACTAAAAATTTGAAGGAAAAGATATCATCGTCATAAGCTTAGAGATTGAAGTTATTTTGTTGCACGAAAGGGTCAAATGAAATAAAGCAACGTTACTACACCCAAGATTTAAAAGAGCTTGTTTACATCACCGCCATCAGGTTCTAGAAGACATTGTGGAGTTACCATGAGATTGTTGTCATGAGTGAAGGAGACAACTCAAGAGGAGAAGGTTTTTATTGTGCTTGGAAGAAACAATGGTGTGGTGATATGCGATAACACATTGAGTAAGTGCAACAACAACCTTGAGAATATTTTTTGAATGATAGATGTGTGAATTTTGATTGCTTATTGAAAACATTTGAAGTAGAAGCATTGAATGGATTCCATAGTGCCTCGACTACGATACAATATTAGGAACACAGTGGCTCAAATACAATGGTACTAGAACAAATATCATCTTGCAAGTCATTAAAAACAAATATGAAAGAAATGATTACCTCCGAGAGCTTGAAAGAGTCTAAAACATCACTACCGATGGAAGTTGAAGAAGATCAATGTAAATATTATTGCTACCAAAGGTTTCAAAGAAGTCTTGAAGACATTATAGGATACCGTTTCAAAAAGGACATTGAAGACATTGCCATTGACATTTTTGAAAAAAGTTGTAGATAATGCAACTACCAAAGACATCACTGCTTCTTACAAAAAGTAGACATCTTGGATCTGGAAGTGATTGAGGATATCATGAAATGTGCACTGAATGTTAACATGCGACAACACTTAGATAATGTTGAACAACAGCAAAGAGAATTAAGTTTTATTTAAAAATTTTCCAAGGCGTAAATCTCCTTTCATGAATTAAATTTTCAAGTGTTTCGATAGCACGGTTGGTTATGAAGTTGCACTGAGTCTTGCATGGTGAGGAGGCCAAATCACGTTGTCAGCAGTAAAAGGTATTTATTTTTATTTTATTAAATAAAAGGAGAGTCTTAAGGTTTCAATTTATAAATTTAGTTATATAGTTTTATATTACAAATTTTAGGGAGTTATAAGGTCTACAAGGATTGTATTTTGATTATTGGGTTTCGGGTATTAGAAAGGTACTTTGAGATGTATTGAAATGTAATCTTTGAATAGTGAAAATTTAGGAGTTATAATGTGTCATTATGGTTTATTTGTTGTGTATATTTGCATGAAAATTTGAAGGGTTTGATTCTTTAGTCAAAGCTTTATTTTTAGAATATTTTTGAAAACGAATTTAAAGATCTACTAATCATTCTTGAAGTGGCACAAAAAGGAGAAATTTATTTTGAGACAGGTTTTGGGATAACATCTTCACCAAAGCAATTTGAAAGGTATGAGGATCTAATTCCTTCTTCAAGGTGTTTGGTTGAGCATATCCTTTGATTTCTTAAGGATGATATATAATGATTACATTCATGTGCATTTTTGGAAATATATATGCTAGAGGTTGTGGACTATTTGTGCATCATTGTTGAAGAAAATTAGAATTACATGTGCTAGGGTTTGAAGAGCAAGTTTTAAGCATAATCTTGATTGATATTGGATATACTTGCAAAGTTTATAGAGCATATTTTTTAAGCATTTGTGCATTGGCTTTGAGTAACTTTTGGTAAGAACATATTCAGTATTTGCATTACATATCATTCTTTATATGTTCTTGAAAAGGAAATCTAGGTAGAATATATTTGAAGTATTTTGATCAAAGCATGGGTTATGATAAATATTTGAGTATATGTTATGAGTAGTCTTGAGCATGTGTTAAAATAAAGTTGAGTAGAGAATGAGGTATATTTGAGCAAGTATTATGAGAAGACTTGAAGCAGGTTTGAGGTAAATTTGAGCAAGTATTGTGAGAATATTTGAAGCAGGTTTAAGACATATTTGTGCATGTAATATGTCCAGATTTGGGGCAGAGTTGAGATAGATTTGTGCATGTAATGTGTGCATATTTAGGATAAAGTTGAGATAGATTTGTTCATGTAATGTGTGCATATTTGGGATAGGGTTGAGACAGATTTATGCATGTAATGTGTGTAGATTTGGGACATAGTTAAGAAATATTTGTGCATGTAATGTGTGTAGATTTGGGATAAAGTTGAGGTAAATTTATGCATGTAATGTGTGCATATTTGGAGCAGAGGTAAGAAGACGTGTGTACCAACTTTGGATGTGATCAGAGCAGAGAGGAGAGGTGTCTCCTGTGGATAGAGTTTTATGAACCAAAGCAAAGAGGAGAGGTATCTCTTGTGGATAGAGTTCCATTAACTAGAGGAAAGGAGAGGAGTCAGATATATTTCCATGAACTAGAACAGAGAGGAGAGGTGTATCTTGTGGATAGAGTTCCACAAACCAGAGTAAGAGGATAGATTTTTACTATGGATAGAGTTCCACAAACTAGATTTAAGGAGATATATTTATCCAGTGGATAGAGTTCCACAAACCTGAGCATAGGGGATTATGATATCCTTTGGATATAGGTCCATAAACATTGTAATAGGGAATTGGTTCCCAAGATATTTGTTGAGAAAATTAATAAGAAATATTTTTTTTGTGGACGTAACCCACATTGGGTGAACCACATTAAATTTATGTCTCTCATGTGTGTGATGATTTGTGCATTGCCTTGTTACTGCTATTGATGAGATTGGTTAATATTGCTAAGAAAATATATTGGAATTGATAACATTAGATAATATTTTTTGGGAAAGAAAAGTAAAAGTTTATATTATATTTTTTACCCCCCCTCTCTCAATATAAGCTTGTGTTATTCAATTGGTATCATAGTGGGTTCCTTCATGGAATCCTAACAGCTTGAAGGAATATCTTACAAGAACACACATGGGTAGGAAAGGCAAAAGAAGAACCATGATATCATATCCTCCTAAGAAGGAAGGAGCACACATGGCCATGAAATAAAAGGAAGATGCTATGGTGGACATGGAAGAAGAATTTGATTTTGTTCTCAAAAATATTGTTATTAAAAAAGGGAAGAGGAAAACTTTGTGAGATGTGTTGAATGTGGTAAACTTGGTCACATGGCACTTTATTATCCATAAAATGGGTATAGTAGCAGTAAAGAGGAAAATGAATTTGATTTTACTCGCAAAGATATTGTTACTCAAAAGGGGGAAGTGAAAATAGATTCAAGTGATGAATCAAGCAGTGAAAAGGAAGCTAACTTTGTAAAAGGGAATAAGAAGGAACTAAGAATACTCAAATGTTTTATTTGTGGTAACTTTGGTCACCTTGCAGATCATTGTTCAAAATTTGGGTATAGTAATAGTGAAGAAGAAGTCACAAAAGAGAAACTCATTGTTGAGTTAAAGAGGGCTAGAGAGGAGAGCTCAAAATTGAAAGCTCAAATACAAAATAATGAAGATGCTCCTATTGTCAAAGACCTACAAAAAGAGAAAGTTTTAGAAAGGGAAGTCACATTTGAAATGAAAAAGGAACTTGAAGAGCTAAAAAGGGAGAATCTAGGATTTAAGTCTCAAGTATAAGAATATGGAAAGGCAAAGATAAAGCTTATACAAGATATAATTGACCTAAAAGTTAAGGTTGAAGAGGTAAAGAAAATTGAAGAAGGTATGATTGAACAGTTAAAGACAAAAGAACTAGAATGTGAGTGATTAGAACATGAAGTGTTTTCTCTAAGGTTGGAAGTGAAAGATTATAATGATAAGCTACATAGGTTTGAGAAAATATCAAAATATTTGGATGATATCATCACAGCACAAAGATCTCGATTTATCAAAACTAGACTTGGTTTTGAAGAAGGACATGGAAAACAAGAAGAAGGGTCAATATCAAGCTCAAAAGAATTAGAAGAACTATAAGTGAGTAAAAAATAACCTAAGACTTACGCTGATGTGTTGAGAGGTGATAGTATCAAATAGGATGAAAACAATGAACCATCAAGGAAAAGGGACCAAAACAAAGAAGGCAAATAAAGGACCAAGAGACCATATTCTCCACAGAAAAATGAATATTTCTTCCAAGGTTATTGTTACTCATGTAATCAAGTTGATCACAAAGTTGTGCACTACAGGATTCATGGAAATAATAATTATGGCTTCACTAAGAGGAAATTCAATTAATTTGAAGATGAATATTTCTTTCAAGGTCATTGTTACTCATATAATCACTTTGGTCATAAAGCTATACATTACAGGGTTCATGAAAAAGATGATTATAGATTCACCAAGAGAAATTTTAGGTCATATGCACCTTCCAAGAATTACAACATCATATGTTACAACTACAATAATTTTGGGCATAAGGCTAAGTGGTATAGAACAGAGTTTTCAAAACTTCCAAATACAAGCAAGAACATGGACGATCAAAATATTCAAAAAGGTATGACCACAAAGGTGTGGAAAAAGAAGATTCAAAAGGAAGAATAGCATTGTAAGTTGGGAGTAGGTTTACTCCCATCCTAAACTTAATCACCTCAAGTAAATTAGGAGGTGAGGGGGCTGAGCTAAGAGTATTATTTTTAGCCCCAAAGAAGCCCTTTGCCATTGATGTCAAATGGGGAGAGTTTTAGTAAGGGGGAGAGAAATCAGTCAGGAGGACCAGTTTTGGAATCTGGTCATTGCAAAAGGAAATATTTTAGAAGGGTTTCCATAAATGACAAAGGGAGATATTGTTGTATATATTGAGTACATTGGTTTTTATTTATGTCAAAGGTGAAATGTTTGAGAATTATATTCAAGGTTGAAATATTAAATTGCAAGGCAATTACCATAAGAGGATACATGAGGCAAGAATAATTTGACGTGATAGTCAAGGCACAAATATCTTACATTGGTTTTATGCAAGGTATATGGATCCAATTCAAGGCAAAAATATTATAAAGGATGTCTTATGTGACAAGGGTTTATATTTAAATCTAAAAGATTTATATATATCAAGAAAATAAAAGATAAAAGTTTTAAAGAAAGAAAGGTTTAAATATTTTAAAGAAAGGGAGTTTATGGTTGCATATTCCAAGTAAGGGATAAAAAGTTTGAAAATCTATAATATTTAAATATTACATTCGGAAGGTGTTACAACGCAAATATGCGTCGACCTCATGATATTTCTTGAAGACGTTGAAAACCTATATATAAATGACAATATTTTATTTTGATAATGAGATTGAGTCCCAATCATGCAAAGGTGTCGACGTCTTTAATATTGGAAAGAAAACATTATAAAATGAAGAAAAAATATTCTATTGGCAAATATATACTTGCGATATAAAATGTTTTATTACTATGCATTTGAAATGAGAAGCAAACATTTAGCCATAGGGATATTGACAAAACCTTGTGTCAATGCCAAAAATTTGAAGAAAAAAATATCATCATCGTAAGCTTAGAGGTTGAAGTTATTCTGCTATGTTGAAGGATCAAATGAAATAAAGTTGCGTTGCTGCACCTAGGATTTAAAAGAGCTTGTTGACATCATCTCCACCATGGTCTAGAAGACATTGAGAAGTTGCTATGATATTGCTACCGTGAGTGAAGGAGACAACTCAAGAGGAGAAGGTTTTTGTTTTACTTGGAAGAAACAATGGTGCAGTGATATGTGATAACACACCAAGTAAAAGCAACACCAAGCTTGAGAATATTATTCATAGATGTGTGATTTTTGATCGATTGTTGAAAACATTTGAAGCAAAAGCATCAAAGGGATTCCATAGTGCCTCGACTATGATGGAATGTTAGGAATACAATGGATCAAATACAATGGTACCATAACAAATATCATCTTGCAAGTCATTAACAATGAATACAAAAACAATTATTGCCTTTGAGAGCTTGGAAGAGTCTGCAACTTCACTATTGGTTGAAGTTGAAGAAAATCAAGGCAAATATTACTGCCACCAAAGGTTTTAAAGAATACTTGAAGACATTATGGGACATCATTTCAAAAAGGATACTGACATTTTTGAAAAGAATTTGTAGATAATGCAACTGCCAAAGACATCACTACTTGTTACATAAAGTAGATATATTGGATCTAGAAGTAATTGAGGACATCGTGAAATGTGCACATAATGTTTGCAAGCAACAATGCTCAGAAGTAAGGATAATTAATTTTTGTTTAAATTTTTTCCAAGGCATAAATCTCCTTTCATAAATTAAAGTTTAAAAATTCTTTGATAGCGTGGTTGGTTGGGAAGCTGCACTAAGTATTGCTAGGAGAGGAGGTTAAATCGCGTCGTCAGTAGTAAAAGGTATTTATTTATTTTTTTTCTTAAATAAAATGGGATTCATAAGGTTTAAATTTATAAATTTAGTTATATAGTTTTATATTACAAAGTTTGGAGAGTTATAAGGTGTACAAATATTGTATTTTTATTATTGAGTTTCTGGGTATTACAAAGGCACTTTGAGATGTATTGAAAATTAATCTTTGTATAGTGAAAAGTAGGAGTTATAATGTGTCATTATGGTTTATTTGTTGTGTATATTTGCATGAAAATTTGAAGGGTTTGATTCTTTGGTCAAATATTTATTTTGAGAACATTTTTTAAAATGAATTTAAAGATCTACTAATCATTCTTGAAGTGGCACAAGAAGGAGAAATTTATTTTGAGACATTTTTTGGGAGAACATCTTCACCAAAGCAATTTGAAAGGTATGAGGATATAATTCCATCTTCAAGGTGTTTGGTTGAGCATGTCCTTTGATTTCTTAAGGAGGATATATAATGATTACCTTCATGTGCATTTTTGCAAATATATGTGCTAGAGGTTGTGGACTATTTTTGCATCATTGTTGAAGGAAATTGGAATTACATTTGCTAGGGTTTGAAGAGCATGTTTTGTGCATAATCTTGATTAATATTGGATATACTTGCAAAGGTTATAGAGAAATTATTCTGCAGCATTCGTGCATTGGCTTTGAGTAAATTTTGGAAAGAACATATTGAGTATCTGCATTACATATCATTCTCTATATGTTCTTGAAAAGAAAATCTAAGTAGAATATGTTTGAAGTATTTTGATCAAAGCATGGTTTATGAGAAATATTTGAGTATATGTTATGAGAAGTCCTGAGCATGTGTTAAAATAGAGTTAATAAGAGATATTGAGGCATATTTGAGCAAGTATTGTGAGAAGAGTTGAAGCAGGTTTAAGGGAGATTTGAGCAAGTCTTGTGAGAAGACTTGAAGTAGGTTTGAGACAGATTTTTGCATGTAATATATGCATATTTGGGATAGAGTTGAGATAAATTTGTGCATGTAATGTGTGTAGATTTTGGAAAAAGTTGAGATAGATTTGTGCATGTAATGTGTAAATATTTAGGATAAATTTGAGATAAATTTGTGCATGTAATGTGTGCATATTTGGGATAGAGTTGAGACAGATTTGTGCATGTAATGTGTGCAGATTTGGGATAGAGTTGAGATAAATTTATGCATGTAATGTGTGCATATTTGGAGCAGAGGTAGACATAGGTGTGTACCATGTTTGGAGGTGACAAAATCAAAGAGGAGAGGTGTCTCCTATGGATAAAGTTACACAAACCAAAGAAGAGAGTAGAGGTTTCTCATGTGGATAGAGTTCCATGAACCAGAGCAAAGGAGAGGATTCTCCTATGGATAGAGTTCCAAGAACCAGAATAGAGAGGAGAGGTGTCTCCTATGGATAGTGTCCATGAACCAGAGTAGAGAGGAGAGGTGTCTCTTGTGGATAGTGATCCATGAACCATCATAAGGTGATAGAGTTTTGCTATGGATAGAGTTCCACAAACTAGAGTTAAGGAGATAGAGTTCTATTGTAGATAGAGTTCAACAAACCTGGGCATAGGGTATTGAGATCTCCTTTGGATAGAGGTCCATGAACATTATAATAGGGAATTGGTTCCCAAGAGATTTGTTGAGAAAAATTAGAAGAAATATTTTCTTTGTGGATGTAACCTACATTAGGTGAACCATGTTAAATTTGTGTCTCTCATGTGTGTGATTATTTTTGCATTACCTTGTTACTGCTATTGATGAGATTGGTTAATACTCCTAAGAAAAGATATTGCAATTGAGAACATTGGATAATATTTTTTGGGAAAGAAAAGTAAAATTTTATCTTATACTATTTACCCCCCTCTTAGTATAAACTTGTGTTCTTAAAATTTCATATTTGTTTTGAATACACACTTTAATATACAATTGACACTTAATTCACCTTTTGTAATAAGTTACATTTTATTAATTATTTGTGTGTTAGGTAATATATGTTACACTAATTATAACATAAATAAAAATAATAATGTAATTCATTTTAATAATAAATTATTTAGTAAAGAAAATTTGTATAATTATTAGATTTAATATGAATAATATATATATATATATATATATATATATATATATATATATACATATATATATATATATATACATACATATATATATATATATATATATACATATACATATATATATCAACCTTAAGTATTATGTTGAGATGACAAAATATCAACCTATGTTTTAATTCTATGGTACTTACTCCAAAACACAATGAAATTTTGAATTGATCTTCTTATGTAAATGAGGAAAAAATGGAACTCTTACTTGAACTCATCCATCACCCTTCTTTCATTTTTAAAGAATAATACTATAGCCAATGCACTTGAATATGTAAATTTACATTGTTAATTAATTAATGGTGTATTTGATTATCACTATAAGTGCAATCATGCCTTGTGAGGAGCAACACAATAGGTCCACAATCGAGAGCACGGGGTTTGGCTCAATTGGGGGCTTTTGTGAGTTTTTTACAATGCCAACTCCTTGTTGAGATGTGATATTTTAGGTGCACTTAAAATTAATAGGGGTAAAAAGTGGGTGCAAGAGATAAAAGGGAAATAACTCAACAAAATAAAAAGGTGATAATGTGCTAAAAGATCCACTAAGATCTTCCTACAAAAATAGGCCTAAACTCTATGTGCCAATGGTGAATAGTTTCTCTCCTAAACATAGTTAAGCACTAATGAGAGTCATCAACATAGGCATACATAAAGACATGGGCTCCATAGAAGATCCATAAATGGCTAGTTTAAAAATAGATGCAGGTCCCTCACACACACATACACCGATAAAACCCAAAGTAGGTAAATATAATAGACACATACATACACATAGAAATAGGTCTATAAGGAGCCACACATGAATAAAATGAAAATTTATGTAGGATTCTGCATATATATGTGGAAGAAAATATTTACAAATATTGTGCCAAAAGTGGGGGATTGAAATTGACCACAAGTCACTCAAGAGTCAATTCATATTACAAAAATAAATGAAAAGAAATCCTATAAGAGGATACAATTGTGAACTTGAAAATCCTTTACAAAGATAACACTATTATTATTTATAAATTACAAAGGGGAGGTTTTCCCTCTAAAACTCATGCAAATATTTCAAGGTGGTTGTTTTTTTTTATGTCAAGTCACATCTCATCTAAATTGTTAGTCCCTCAGAGGTTCTTTGGATCTAAAGTCATGAATGTCAAATGATATTAGACCCTTTTATGTGTAGCTACCATATTTATTTCCATATACCCATTTCAAGGAATTTCCATCATCTGGACATAGAAGATCTCTTCATTTAATATTTTAGATATTTGAGCTACTTCTATTGTAACTCCCATGTTATTATTGTCCTTTCATGGAGATATGCGATATTATTTTGTAGGAAGGAAAATACTCCTCAAATAATTTGCACCTCATTTCTTATTAATTTTAGCATGTTAGTGCTTTATCTTCAAGAATTCTCTTTTAAAATTGGGACTGCTTAACATTGGGACCTCAAGATTTTTTGCCTCATGATCTTATGTTGAAAATTTGCTCATTGTATTTTGATCAGGACTAACAAAAGATTCAACCTTTTGGATAGTCTTTATTTTTTGAAATGTTTCCTCCAATCATTGAATTTTTTGATCAGGATTTATTTTGTGCTTTTTGTGACTCAAACTTCGATTTTTTCTTGCCAAGTAAAGGGGTGTAGTGATTCATCACTATAGTTCAAGTGGATATCAAGGGATCATTATCCTACTAAAGACAAGAAACCCAAAAAAATAGGTCCCTTATTCCATTGGGAATGTCATCAGGAAAAGTTTGCCTTGAAATTTTTAGCGGTCAATCCACATTTTTGAAACTCTACAAATGGTTTGAGATTCTTCTATCTCAAGATACAAATGGTTTGAAAATCTACAATTTTTTTTTTTTTTACTAAGGAGAGGGATACATGAACCCTTAACCCAACTAGCATTTACCTAAAGTTTCAATCCCCTAATTTTTCCTGGAAGTTACATCTCATGAAGTACCCTATCACATGTCCATCTGTGTAGGTATATCATGTGTCATTGTAGATAAGCCCATATGTCCTATCATTATTGATGAGCTAGACCTATCATCCTCGATCCATAGAAGGTATACACACATATCCATACTATACATAAATAATTATGTGTAGGTATGCTACGAATATTATGTGTTAAGCTATCTATCTTGTCTCCATGATGATCTATCTTAACTCAAATGTAATCTCTTCACAACTTAGTCCTTTATATCCCTAAGGGGATCTCAATTCCATTAGGTCTTCTATGTTCACCCTAAGGGGTTCTGAATTCCCTTAGGTTACCTATGTTAACGCTAAGGGGTTCTTAATTCCCTTAGGTCACCTCTGAGTTCACCCTAGAACTCTACACTTAGATTTCTATCATAAAGCAACCAAACAATGATACATCTAGATACTACAACATCATAAAGCAATCACCAAGCATCCAGAAAATAAAGAAATATTAACACTAAAAGAGAATCAACTACATAATATACCAAATACAAAAATAAAGTAAAAGTGCCTTCTTTAAACCAATAAACAGTTATTGCATCAGAATTTGCATGGTAAATCCTTCTTACTTTCAGAAATATTATAGTAATTGCAATGAGGATATCTTCCGATAATTCTAGTCTATTTGAACATAAGTAAATCAATGTAAGATACAATTACCTATACTCTATTTCCATTGAACTCCTTACTTCTCCTTGCTTCCCATTGGATATTTAAGGGTAGTAGGGGATCAGGATACTCATGGTTCAAGATAGGCATGCCTTTAAATTTTTCTACTCATTTACTTTGCCAAATTTTAACTATACAAAATTCAATTAAGTTTCTAACCATATAATGCATAATGGATGTTATAAAATAACATTTACTTTTATTTTTTCCTCTCAAGTTTCCTTATAGAGTCATCCATCATGTACTACTTAGATCAAGGTCTAACTATAATCAAATTCATTCATCTCTTAAATCATTAAAGTCCCATACCCTTAACCTTTAAAATAATCTCTTTCATTTTCATTCCCTAAATCAAAGCCCATAACTTCAATTCAAATAATAAATCTATGTCCTTTTTAATTCACAATTTCCAATCAACCAATTACTGTTTAAAGCATTAAAGTCCCATACCTTTAATATTTAAATCATTCATTCATTCCCTAAATTGAAGCCCCATAAATTCAATTTAATGAATAAATCCACATCCTTTTTAATTGAAAACTCCTAAGATAATCAACTTTAATCAAAGGGTTCATTCTCAATTAAAAACCTTTAATAAATTCCATAAAAATCAAAGGGTCATTTCTAATTAAAATCCTTCAATAATATCATATAAATCAAAGGTTCCTTTCTAATTAAAAATCCTTAAATAATTTCACATAAGTCAAAGGTTCTTTCTAATTAAAAGCCTTCATTATATTTTATATAAATCAAAGGTTCTTTCTAATTAAAAGCCTTCAATAATTTCATATAAATCAAAGGTTATTTATAATTAAAAGCCTTCATTATATTTTATATAAATCAAAGGTTATTTCTAATTAAAAGCCTTCAATAATTTCATATAAATCAAAGGTTCTTTCTAATTAAAAACCTTCATTGTATTTTATATAAAACTAAGGTTACCTTAACTTTAATAATATTTTACAGCACCTTCCTAAGGTAGGTTCTACAACCAGAGGCCAACACATTCCAAGGCGGATGTTGAAAAACCATGACAAAACCTAACGTTTGAGCAACTAGAACCAGGTACTGCTCTTACCTTTTTTATAACAAATTTTCCACTCTTGGAACATGGTGCTCTCAATTACTCAATGCTCTCAACTCCCACAATGCTCTTGGATACGTAGTGCCCTCAAACCCTCATAGCACTCCCTTTGGCATATCATGGCCTTCGAACATGCATAATGCTCACCATTAATGCTCACTGGCTTCCCCAGGACAACACTCACCAATAAGACACACTCTGGTTTCATAGCACATGACACTCACCAATTAGACACACTCTGGTTTCATAGCACACATCGCTCACCAATAATACACACTCTGGTTTCATATAGCATAGCGCTCACCAATTACAACACGATGGTTTCTTTAAAAATAGTGCTCACACTCTAGTTTCATAACGCGCATTCCTCACCAATTAACACACGGTGGTCTCTCTCTAAAACACAAGGCTCACACTTTGGTTTCATAGTGCACAGTGCTCACCAATTAACACATGGTGGCTTATTTAAAACACATATTGGCTTCCTAAAGCACAACACTATCCATAAATATATGGTGGTTTCTCTAAGATACAGCCTGGCTTCCTAAAGCACATCACTCTCCATAAACATATGGTGGTTTGTCTAAAACACAGTCTGGCTTCCTAAAGCACAACGCTCTCCATAAATATTTGGTGGTTTCTCTAAAATAAAGCATGGCTTCCTAAAGCACAACGCTCACCATAAACTTTAACGTAGGTGCTTCCAATATTTCCCACAGACTTTCACACTACAAAGGAAAGAAAACTAAGGGAGCATAACTAGGTTTTCTCACCATACCAATGCAAATAAAAACCATTTTTCAAAGTTTAAATCAACCTAATCTTAAAAATTTTGTGGAGATAGAAATTTGGTAATGTCTAGCTGCCTCTCCTCCTAGCTTTTGGTGCATTCTTCTATTTCTCCCGTCCCTGGTCTACGTCTCCTAAGTGCTCCCTTCCTTCCTCTCTTTTTCTCCCATATTTTTCCTTTCCTTCCTCCTTACGTGCCTTCTTGCCCAGGTGGCCCTGTTGTTATTCTCGAAACCTCCCTAGCCTTGACCTTCTTTCCTTCAATGCTTCATCCCCTATCCTCAATGCATTCCTTCCCATAATTTCCACCTTTGAAAATTAGTAGCCTCATAGGCAATTTTCATAGGTTTTAGTATATAGGGAAAGGGAATAATTACATTTTTTAAATGAGGATGGTACACTTTAAATAAAATATCATTCCCATGATATTTATCAGCTCTTAAATATATTTATTTTATTTAAACAATATCATTATTGTTTTTTTTTTCAAATAAAATAAAAGATATCTATTTCTTTTTAAATGGATTTTCTTTTATTTATTTCAATTTTAAAGTCTTTTAATGAATTTTTCCATTATCATTAAAATGAACACCTTTAATTAATTCAAAATAAATCTCATTTGTTAATTGCAATGAAGTTTATCAATGAGCCCCAAATTCAAACATTATTTAATTAAAACTCATTAATTAATTTAAAGGAATATTTATTTGGCATATAAATTTGATTTGCTTTCCTTCATAAGAATAATACTCTACTTTCACTTCAACATGATAGTTTCCTTTAGATATCGACACAAATTTTGTAGTTGTTCTCCTATAGAAAATCCAACATTAAGCTACCCAAGCCATGATGCAGTAGGGAGTAAACAAATTTATAAAATAATAAAGAGGGAGTCTTTCCATATACCCAATAACCTATCTTAGCCAAATATTTTACGATAGCTACTAGGCTATTAACTAAATATCAAGGTGATCGGTCATCGATGATCATCCCTTTTATCAATGCATGCCTATATGAAGGTATCTGTCCATGTTACCTCTAAGTACCTATTAGTCAAAAAGTGACTAACTACAGAAAAATAGCTTGATGCACCTTTTTGCATATTTTCCAAGAAGACCGAAGTGGCCCATATGCTAAAGATCAAAGAAAAAGCAAAACACCGCAAGGAGGAAAAAGTGTCGCGATATCGCGACATGTTGCATTTTCACGGTCCAAAGCAAAGAGAAAGAGCAAGGAGGAAAAAGTGTCGCGATATCGCGACATGTTGCATTTTCACGGTCCAAAGCAAAGAGAAAGAGCGAGGAGGAAAAAGTGTCGCGATATCGCGACATGTTGCATTTTCACGAGCAAAAGCAAAGAGAAAGAGCAAGGAGGAAAAAGTGTCGCGATATCGCGACATGTTGCATTGTCGCGGCCAAAAGGGAAAAAGTGTCACGATATCGCGACATGTTGCATTGTCACGGCCAAAAGGGAAAAAGTGTCACGATATCGCGACATGTTGCATTGTCGCGGCCAAAAGAGAAAAAGTGTCGCGATATCGCGACATGTTGCATTGTCATGGCCAAAAGAGAAAAAGTGTCACGATATCACGACATGTTGCTTTGTCGCGGCCAAAAGAGAAAAAGTGTCACGATATCGCGACATGTTGCATTGTCGCGGCAAAAAGAGAAAAAGTGTCGCGATATCGCGACATGTTGCTTTGTCGTGGCCAAAAGAGAAAAAGTGTCACGATATCGCGACATGTTGCATTTTTGCGACCAAAAGACAAGAAAGAAAAGGTGTCGCGATATCGCGACATGTTGCATTTTCGTGGCTGGAAGCGGCAGAAGAGCAAGGTAAGAGATGAATGTCACGATTTCATGACATGTCTCATTTTCACGGTGGGAGGCAGCAAAAGAGCAAAGTAAGAGATGAATGTCACGATTTCGTGACATGTCTCATTTTCATGGCTGGAAGCGACAGAGGAGCAAAATAAGAGACGAATGTCATGATTTCATGACATGTCTCATTTTTGTAGCTGGAGGCGGTAGAAGAGCAAAGCAAGGAAAGAATGTCACGATTTCGTGACATGTCTCATTTTTATGGTTGGAAGCGGCAAAAGAGCAAAGCAAGAGATGAATGTCACGATTTCGTGACATGTCTCATTTTCATGGCTGGAAGCGGCAGAAAAGCAAAGCAAGGAAGAATGTCACGATTTCGTGACATGTCTCATTTTCGTGGTTGGAAGCGATAGAAGAGCAAAGCAAGGAAAGAATGTCACGATTTCATGACATGTCTCATTTTCATGGTTGGAGGCGGCAAAAGAGCAAAGCAAGGAAAGAATGTCACGATTTCGCGACACGCCAGATGTAAAGGAATAAAATGTATTTTTGGCAATCAAAGGCATGCACTGACACCAAGAAGTGATTTCTGACATGATTATCAGAAATCTAGGATAGAGCAGGCTTGCCAGATGATTGAAAATGTGACAGGCTCGTCTAGAATTTAATTAGCAGAGGAGATATCTAATTCATAGAAGACTTGTTGTGTATTATTAGAAACTGCAGATGATTGCTTGTAAAATAGTAAGATGTACTTAGAAAAAGATACTCTTTTAGGGTATATATAGGGGTGAGCGACTCCAGAAAAAGGTCGGCTCTTGGACGTTTACAAGACTGAATACATGTACTTCGAATACAAGCAATAAAATCACATCTCCCATTGGCTTCTGGTTCATATCGTGCAAGTGTATGTATTAATGTTCTTTATTTCTGCTTACAATATTGAATTGTAAATTGAGTTTGTTCTTATATCTGAACTTTCACAATACATAAATCATATTGTTGGAATAAGAATCTAATATATACGCATGTTAAACGAAATATTAGAAATCATATCTGAAATTATATAATTTTTGCATGGAAATGTGTTTAAATGCTTTGGATAGAAGTAAGTAAATCTGTCTTTGTTGTTGTCTAATCTGCACCATATAAAAGTTCTAGCTTAGGCTATATTTCCCTTATCTCTTGTTCCCCTTTTCTCTAAAAAACTCAAAGGAACCAGCCTTCTCTGGAGACTAGACAGATGATCTCAAGCAAGATCTGTCTATTCAATGTTGGCAAAGTCTAAGGCGCAACACTATTAACCGAAGGCAGATTTTGTTCCAATAGTTTTTGGCATGCTCGGTGGGACCAGCAATCCCACAGTATTGTATAAGTTTTGGTGTTTTACCTTAAGAGCCTTTTTGTTTAAAAATCTCAAGAAAAACCACCTGGCGACTCCGTTGCAATTTAGACCATAAAAGAAAGACCTTGTCTAAAAACCTTCTGGTTATATAGCCATATGATAACCAGATCTCGAGCTAGAAACTCTGAAGAACCTATCGAGTTCTTTGAACTACATCTTGAAAGCCTAAAAGCACACCTTGTGCTAGCCGCATGATCAAATCCGCCCGACACCATTAGCACCTCTTTAACACCCATTGTAGGAGCATCTGCAAGCAATCCCATAGCGGTTGTAACTCCTTTAGCAATCATGGCAGCCGCCCCTACCCCAACGCATCTTGTGTGGAATCAAATTGGCCCTTTGAACTTGGGAACACACCACCAAATTCCACAAGCTGCACTAAAAGCATTACCGACCTTTGACGAAATAGGCAAAATAGCAGATGAGCACTGTTTAGATGTATCATCGCTAGCATCTGTTTACAACATCACTCAGGAAGATGTAATGGTCAGATTGTTGATTATATCTTTGAAAGGAAAGATGCTCTATTGGTATAGAGCGCTTCCCACTGGATCCATTACTTCTTGGGCAATACTGTTTGGCCTTCTGGTCGATGAATTTAATATACATGCGGATCCTTTCACATTGCTGAATCAATTCACTATCATTGAGAGGCATCCACAAGAAGAAATCCAAGATTTCAACATCAGATTTACCAGAACTCGTGATAGAGTACCGCAAGGCCTAAAGCCCATGGAAGAACAAGCTATATGCTATTATTTAAGGGCTTTTGATTCAGATCTCAGTATGATAATAAGGCAATCCCATGTAACCACTTTTCTTGGGATCTATCTAGAGGCAACAAAGGGCGAAGCTGATCTCATCGCTACAAAAAGATATCCATCAAAGAGTCTATTGCCAATTTTACCAGAGCTTTCCCAAGCATCAATTTCTAAACTTCCTGTACTCCCATCAACGCAGGCCCTCCCAGCTATAGCCGCACCTCCTACATTCCTTGCATTACCAGCTACACCCCTTGCATCAACTCCCCCAATGATCAATACATGACCATAATTGATACAATGAAGACATTGTCAAATGAAATGGCATCCATGAAAAAGAGAGAGGTTGAAAGGAATTTTCTGCCAAGGAGGTTCCCTCAGGTAACAAGAGATGCAACACAATCAAGCAATAGGGGACAAGAGAGACCGAGCACGGTATATACAAATGAGACAGTGGAGGCCGAGGAGCCTCCCACTGATTCTAACTTTTGGTGTACTACATGTAACGATCCACATGGGGAAAGTTCGTGTATGATACACCAGAATTATGTACAAAGTATAGCGAGTTGAAAAGAGTAAAGAAAAAATGAAAGGCCATGTAAATATAATTAGAGAGAAGGACCACAACTTCATGATGCCTACAGTAGAATAGGTTTCAGTTTTTACAATATCAGGTAAGAAACCACTACAAGCAGACCCTAAAGAGCTTCAGCCATTGAATGTTTTTCCTTTCTCCCAAGGAAGTTCCCAAAGAAACTCCTAAGGGAAGCCTCCCTCAGGAAAGAAAATATCAGTTTCCAGCCAAAATTCAAGGGCAAGAAACACACAAAGAATTTATTCCTCGGGGGGAAAATGAAACCCAAGAACAGGCTAGGGAAAGGTTGAGTTTCCCCTCACTGACAAAAAGGCAAAGAACTGAAGCTACCCAGGGATACAAAAATAAATATGAAACTTTTTCCAAAGAAAGAGAAAGGATAGTTGATTCACCTACATTCAGTATAGTAGAGGAAATGAAAAAGACTCCTTCTAAGGCAAGTATGTATGATACTCTTCAAATCCCAGGTCAAATCGATCTCCTACAGGAATCCCTAAGAACAATGAAAAATGGAGGTAGGACTGCATCATCTTCAAAAATGGTTCTAACGAACTTGACGTCTGCCATTGGTAAGAACAGGCCACCACCCTTTTATTTGTCCCTTCAAATGGAAGGATGGGTTGTCCACAACTGCATGATAGATTCAAGCGCTGCTACCACTGTGATACCCAAAGCAGTATGTGATATTATGGGAATGGAGTACACTAGAAGCAACGTGGCATCCTACAGTTAGATGGTACTCCAATAAAAACTATAGGAGTGATAAAGGATATTCCCATACGGCTGCATAAAATGCCTCGGATGACAGTCATACAAGAGGTAGTAGTCGTAGACTTGGAGCCCTATTTTGGTATGTGTCTATCCAGAGAGTTCACAACAAATATAGGAGGATACTTATCCTTAGATTATTCTCATTTGGAGATACCTTTCAAAGGTAGAAGGGTCAAGATTTTTAATGAGAAACCATCGACGTTTCATGTAGAAAATATTGGTGAAACTGACCGTGTAAATATGATGACTGAAGAAACAATAGAAGAAGATCTAATGGAAGAAACATTAGAAGAGCTCCAAGATGAGGACGAGTTTTCTCTACAGAATTTTAATGCCATGATAGAAACAGAAATAGGAAACTATTCTATTGAGAAACCAAAAAGAAAATTGATACCCTCCCTAGAAAAGGATGGTTCTGTGAATCAATTGTGGAAGCTTTTCTTTGATGGGGCTAGGTGCAAGAATGGAGCTGGTGCCGGAATAGTTTTGATTTCTCCCACCGGAGAGGAAAAGGTTTTCTCTTACAGGTTGACTTGGAGTTGCTCCAATAACGCAGCAGAATATGAGGCCCTGTGCTTAGGGTTAAGAAAGGCTGAGAAATTGGGAATCAAACAGTTACTCATCTATGGAGATTCAGAACTTATTGTGAATCAAGTCACCAAAAAATGTATAAGTAAACAACATTATTTGAAGGCTTACAGGAACAAAGTGTGGGATCTCTTAGAGGCCTTTGAGGCCCTAAATATAAATTTTATCCCTAGAGAACAGAATACCCACGTAGATTTGTTAGCTTAAGTGGGAGCTAATTTTTGTCCTGTAAGTAATGTTATTCAAAAGTCTAAAACTGTTAGACTTATATACAGGCCTTCAGTGCCTGATAAAAATATTTTTTGGCAAGTTTTTGAAAATGATGAACAGATACTGGATTTCTTAATCCATGAAATGAATTGCTCAGCCAACCGGGATCTACGGGATGAAGAGGAAGAGGATATTATTCAGTTAAAAAACAATCATATTCCTAAGGGTCTCATCACCCTTGAAAGCCTGTTTGATAACAATGATAGAGCAGTTGGCCAGAAAATCAAGGTCGATAAACGAAGATACAAAGATGTAGAGTTGGAGCCAGGCAAAATGATTAAGGTTGGAATCAGTTGTACAAAAGAGGAAGTGAACCAGATCAGAGAATTGTGTAAAAAATTCCCTGACATCATAGCTTGGGTGTATAGTGATCTAAAAGTGTACAATAAAGATGTTATTCAACATACCATAGAATCAGAAGGAGCTAAGCCTTTTAGGCAAAAGCAAAGACCAGTGAATCCGAAGATAGAATCTTTGATGAAACAAGAACTGCTAAAACTCCTTCAAGCTAAAATAGTATACCCTGTTAAACACTCCACCTGGGTGGCAAACTTGGTACCGGTCAGGAAGAAAAATGGAGATATCAGATTGTGTGTAGATTTCAGAAATCTGAACAGAGCATCACTCAAAGATCATTACCCGCTACCTCAGATTGACCAAATGCTACACACAGTTGCAGGAGTAATGCAACTCTTACGGTTAGAAGAACAAAGAGAGCAATCATACAATCACAATCCGAAGCATATGGCAGATACTGAAGGATGGTTCAACAAAAAGACAACTGCCAAAAAATTTAGAGTGGGAGACTTGGTTTTGAAATGGAATGTAAAGAAAGCTAAGCCAGGTAACCATGATAAATTCGATGCTTTCTGGGAGGGACCATTTGAAATTGTTTCAGAGAAACAGTTCAATGCTTTCGAGTTGAAAGATCAAGATGGATTGGTTTTTCCCATCACGGTGAATGCATTTCACCTAAAGTTATATTTCTGTTGAGAAAGCAGAAAAGGAATTATATGTACAGTATAATATAAGTATATTCAGACAATATTTGTAAATATTACCATTTTTCGGCCTTAACAAAAAATTTCAGTCATAGCCAATCAGAAGTCGACATTTTTTTTTGAATAGAGATACTAAGGTATAAAGGGAGTTTTGACGAGGTAATGTTCACGTTTAATCTAAGTGCATTTTCCTGTGTTCTTTGTCTTTCTCTGAAAGATTCTTTTTACAACTGCGTTGTTGACTCCGTTTCCCAATGGATGAAGGCCTGGTTCAAAATTTTTGCAAGCAAAAAATCCCCCGGAAGGCGCCAAGAATGTTAGTCAAAAAGTGACTAACTACAGAAAAATAGTTGATGCACCTTTTTGCATATTTTCCAAGAAGACCGAAGTGGCCCATATGCTAAAGATCAAAGAAAAAGCAAAACACCGCAAGGAGGAAAAAGTGTCACGATATCGCGACATGTTGCATTTTCACGGTCCAAAGCAAAGAGAAAGAGCAAGGAGGAAAAAGTGTCGCGATATCGCGACATGTTGCATTTTCGTGGTCCAAAGCAAAGAGAAAGAGCAAGGAGGAAAAAGTGTCGCGATATCGCGACATGTTGCATTTTCGCGAGCAAAAGCAAAGAGAAAGAGCAAGGAGGAAAAAGTGTCACGATATCGCGACATGTTGCATTGTCATGGCCAAAAGGGAAAAAGTGTCACGATATCGTGACATGTTGCATTGTCATGGCCAAAAGGGAAAAAGTGTCGCGATATCGCGACATGTTGCATTGTCACGGCCAAAAGAGAAAAAGTGTCACGATATCGCGACATGTTGCATTGTCGCGGCCAAAAGAGAAAAAGTGTCGCGATATCGTGACATGTTGCATTGTCGCGGCCAAAAGAGAAAAAGTGTCGCGATATCGCGACATGTTGCTTTGTCACGGCCAAAAGAGAAAAAGTGTCACGATATCGCGACATGTTGCATTTTTGTGGCCAAAAGACAAGAAAGAAAAGGTGTCGCGATATCGCGACATGTTGCATTTTCGTGGCTGGAAGCGGCAGAAGAGCAAGGTAAGAGACGAATGTCATGATTTCGTGACATGTCTCATTTTCACGGTGGGAGGCAGCAAAAGAGCAAAGTAAGAGATGAATGTCACGATTTCGTGACATGTCTCATTTTTGCGGTTGGAAGCGGTAGAGGAGCAAAATAAGAGACGAATGTCACGATTTCGTGACATGTCTCATTTTCGCAGCTGGAGGCGACAGAAGAGCAAAGCAAGGAAAGAATGTCATGATTTCGTGACATGTCTCATTTTCATGGTTGGAAGCGGCAAAAGAGCAAAGCAAGAGACGAATGTCACGATTTCGTGACATGTCTCATTTTTGCGGTTGGAAGCGGTAGAAAAGCAAAGCAAGGAAAGAATGTCGCGATTTCGTGACATGTCTCATTTTCATGGCTGGAAGCGGCAGAAGAGCAAAGCAAGGAAAGAATGTCACGATTTCGTGACATGTCTCATTTTCACGGTTGGAGGCGGCAAAAGAGCAAAGCAAGGAAAGAATGTCACGATTTCGCGACACGCCAGCTGTAAAGGAATAAAATGTATTTTTGGCAATCAAAGGCATGCACTGACACCAAGAAGTGATTTCTGACATGATTATCAGAAATCTAGGATAGAGCAGGCTTGCCAGATGATTGAAAATGTGACAGGCTCATCTAGAATTTAATTAGCAGAGGAGATATCTAATTCATAGAAGACTTGTTGTGTATTATTAGAAACTGTAGATGATTGCTTGTAAAATAGTAAGATGTACTTAGAAAAAGATACTCTTTTAGGGTATATATAGGGGTGAGCGACTCCAGAAAAAAGGTCGGCTCTTGGACGTTTACAAGACTGAATGCATGTACTTCGAATACAAGCAATAAAATCACATCTCCCATTGGCTTCTGGTTCATATCGTGCAAGTGTATGTATTAATGTTCTTTATTTCTGCTTACAATATTGAATTGTAAATTGAGTCTGTTCTTATATCTGAACTTTCGCAATACATAAATCATATTGCTGGAATAAGAATCTAATATATACGCATGTTAAACGAAATATTAGAAATCATATCTGAAATTATATAATTTTTGCATGGAAATGTGTTTAAATGCTTTGGATAGAAGTAAGTAAATCTGTCTTTGTTGTTGTCTAATCTGCACCATATAAAAGTTCTAGCTTAGGCTATATTTCCCTTATCTCTTGTTCCCCTTTTCTCTAAAAAACTCAAAGGAACCAGCCTTCTCTGGAGACTAGACAGATGATCTCAAGCAAGATCTGTCTATTCAATGTTGGCAAAGTCTAAGGCGCAACACTATTAACCGAAGGCAGATTTTGTTCCAATAGTACCTTAATCATCATTTCCCCTAATATTTGGTACCCTCATTCTTGGTGGGTTATTCTGCATGTTCCACCTACAAGTGTACCTGGTCCTGCACACTTGGCAATATGTTAGCAATAATATGCCCTTATAAATCAACTAAACATGATATAGTTAGTTCAATTGTTCAAACTAGGTATCACCACATCATAGATTAATACATTGTTTTATTTGTGCCATAAATTCATCTAGGGAGGGTCATGACATCCTCCCCCACTATAATTAAACATCGTCCTCGGTGTTTCCAGTTTTTTCTTTTGTTTTTAATAGAAAGTAAAATTATTACATCATATAGCTTCAAACAAAAAGGGAATATGTTTTTGCATAACCTCCACTTTCTCCCATGTGGCAAATAATATGATAGCAAGAGAGAGAGAGAGAGAGAGAGAGAGAACATGCATGATGTGATAGCAAAAGAGGCAAATAGTATGAAAGTAGTGTTAGTAATTCTAATCATTAAGTGTATTTGTAGTTTTTAAGAATTAAATGAATGATAATATAATGGTGAGAAAATTAGAGGATAAAATGGGTACTTACAGTAACTTTTCATCCTTTTTAGGGTCATTAAATCATAATTTTTGGTCCAAAAAATACATCATTCAAGCCCTAGGTGTAAAAATACACTAGCATCATAACTATGCGTTAAAAACCATAAAATTGAACCAATGACCATGATCGTCAATTAAAGTAGTTATTTTGGCACCATTGACTTTTAGGATGCATGTTTTTTGGGACACATGTCAAAACACCCCTTAATCCTTCATCTATTCATATTTTTTATCTTTGAGATATTTAGAAGGTAAAATATCATGAAATATGACAAATCATTATCAATTGGGTGAATAAAGGGAACCAAAACCACTATTCGACGTGCGTCATTATCGTCCTACCTAAATACTAACAAAATTAGTCTGCCCCTATCCCATAAATAGAAGGATAAGACTCTCCACCACCTATAAATTTAGTTGTTAGTGCTCTTTTATAAATACATATAACCCCTCCCTAAGGACTATAGATGACACTACAATGGATAGCCTCCCATAAGTCATTAAATAAAAAGAGCAATAGGCCCTATTCAAAGAAAAAAAATTAAAAATTCTATTCTATATAATAAAAAACTAAATTTTAATATTTTTGAATCTACTATCCATGTAAAAATACAATTCTTTTGAAATAAATAGCAAAAATTATACAAATATTTAGCCAAAAATTCATGAGTACAAGGAAACGAATACTTACTTGTACATACCCCTAAAATATTTGGCTAAAATAATTTGATATTTTTGTTGCCCCCATGTGGATTTTAGCTAATTTATCTGTAAAAAGAACCAAAGTATTAAAAATGCTAATTAGGTGTAAAATAACCCAAAAATGAGTGTGTAGATGTATCCAAAGCATGCCAAAACCCTTAGAAGCATGGTATCTACAATATCCTTGTAAAACTTGAAAAAATATTATTTAGAAAATATCCATAGCATATATTTATAATTTGTGTAGCATTCAATGGCGTCCCATTTATGTATGATATTTACTCGAGATTTGTATACAATACAACTTGTCAAGATAAATTTTAAATGATACATACTCAAGATTTGTGTAGGATATGATGATGGTTTATTTACCAACTTGCATGTAAGATTTAATTAGTATTCATAGTTATGCATGATGATCAAATAACACATATAATTTGTGTAGCATTCAATGATATGCTTAAAGAAATAAATATTGTCTTCCTCTAATATGGCAATGCATGGGGTGGTGTGGTTGTCATACATGACACTAAATTAAGTAGACGACATGTAGTATCTAACAAGTGTATTTATCAACAATGCATAATTATCACTACAACATGTCAGATTGGAAGAAACCAATCCATGCCATGTATAGACACAAGTATTTGACCCCAATATTAAATTAAACTACAAGACAAACATAGATGGACACTATGAAATTACCCACTACTATGAAGGGTTAAGGCTATGACAACCTATGCCATGAATAATACACAAGTATATGTCCCAAAGTAATCTTATGCCTTACCACTAATTGTTGATATGTTTCTCAGTAAGGCATGTCCATCACAACAAGGGGAGAATAAAGGTAAAATCAATAAATAGGTTGGTAATATACACATTGTAGCTTTCCCTAGGAGAGGGAGATCCCATGGAAGGGAAATTCACCATGCTCTTACTACAAGGTTTGTCATTATAGTATCTAGTCAAGTGCATTGTTCAACAAAGCACACTTACCACTACAATGGGATGCCAAATGATTAATTGATTGGAAAAAATGACTTTTTTATGTCTTTATTGGCTAAAAAAATAGAGAAATTATTTTGCCTTGATGTTTTGGCCATATACCATATGGGAGATGGCATGGGTTGAACTAAGGCAGTTTGGTTTATGGCACTTAAATTAGGGTACTTAAGGAATGTTTTAAATACATCATGGTCCCCTTTATTTGCAAGAGTGATACCATGATGAAGAAATACAAAGTGTAAGTAATATCAACAACAATAAAGGCTAGTAAATATGGACAAAAAACACCAAGCAATGTAGTAACAATGGAAAAATAGGCCAAAAGAATAAGAAAGTAGAACTAGGGAGGTAAAGAGATAAATATTGTTGCTTTAAGGGTCAATCATGGTTATATAGGGAAACCATTAAAAATATAAATCAACAAATCCAAGACCAATAAAAGAAATTAAAAATTGGATGATTGAGATCATTGCTTTAAGGAGTAATTATGGTCACAATAGGAAGAGATAAAACAAAAATATAAATATGTGTCAAGTAAAGAATGTATAAGAATATCACACACAACTACACAATCAAAACAAAAAATAAGGTACCGTATTCAATACGTAAATAAAGAAAAAGTAAAAACTATACAAATGGGATAAAAAGGTCTATGCATAAAAGTGTTTGATATGCATGGAATTGGGGGGTTCCTCCAAATCAACTCCATTCAAAGTTTATTATTTCATTGCCCTAGATCCAAAACACTCTCTAATAGTATATAGCCTTAGCCATTTTTTACTAAACTTGTTCTTCTACTTCATATGCACATTGTCAAAATTGAGCACAAGGACCCCAAATTTGAAGTCAGGATGGTAGACTTTATTATTATATTGCTTGAAAACATGTCTCTTATAGGATATAATGTTCTCAAGGGCATGCATATTCCTCTCATAAATAGTAGTAAGTTCAACAAGGTGAGTCACACTATATTCTTGATGGTAGTCATCATGGCATCAATTAAAAACAAAATATGCAAAGAAGACAATTCTATTTCAAGTATTAAAATAGCTTCAATATTATAGACATGTGAATACTGGTTTGGTATTCCCACAATGTAGGATATAAATTTTAGTGCCAATATTTCTTTGATTATTTAACTATTTTTGTCAAAATATTTACCAAAATTTTAGTGCTAACCATTCCCTTGTGGATAGTAAAGCATGGCAAACAATGTTGAATCCCTCATTAATAAGTCAAACCTTCAATTTATTTGTTTTTAAAATGATTTCCATTATTTAAAATGAGAGTAGATGAGAAACTAGAGCAACACATAATCTAATGAAAAATAAATTTGGATACAGTGAGAGTTGTCTAATTTGCTAGTGGTTTAGCTTTTATCTATTTTATAAAATATTCTATGGCTATGATAATTAATTTATGCCCATTTGATGATACAAGAGATATAGGTCCAACAAGGTCAAGGCCTAAAGTGGAGAAAAGCCAAAAATATGTGATGGGATGAAGGACCTGGGTAGGGGAATGAATTTCATCTTTGTGAAATTGACACTTATCACAGGATTTAATATAGAAATTAGTGTCATTTTCCATTGTTGGCCAAACATAACCCATTATTAAAGGTTTACAAGTTATGAAATGAACAGTAAAATTACCTCCATAGTTTCCACTATGCACATAAAAAAGATCTTTGGGTATTTTGATTTATATAAGGCATTGTAATAGAAAACCATTAGGATTATAATAGTACAAGACTCTATTGAGGATAACATACTTAAATGATCTCTTATGAATACAAGCTCGTTGCAAAAAATTAGTTCTAGGAGGGTAGGATTGGCCATCAAGGAAGCATAAAATGCTACAATACTAAATATCATCAAGAGAAATTTTTAAATCACTAGCATTGACCTCAATCATATGCACATCCATAAAGCCATTGATGATAGAAATTATAGGCTCATTATGAACTTGTACCATAAAATTAGTTTTTGAAATGTTTTCATGTGGTAAAAACTCACTAGATGAAGCAACTAGGGATTCAACATCATCATTTTACCCCTAGGGGAATTCATAATAGTAAAGGAATCAAAAGTATTGATCCAACTGGTAGACACATGGTAGTAAGGAATAAAATAGGGAGTTTTCACAACCTACTAATTATCTAATGAACCATGATTTGAGAATTACCAACATTTTTATGTGTTTAACATTCATATGTTGGGAAATTAGGAGGTCTATACTTAAAGCCTCATATTCTTCAAAATTTTTAGTAAGGCTAGAAAAATTTAAGCAAAAGTCCATAGGAACAACTAGACATATCATAGAATTGAGAAAGATATTGAATCCTACACTAAATTTGTTTCATGCTTTGTTAAATTGAAGAATTCAAGTGTTAGGGTGGAGGTTTTCATTAGATTCTTTGGAAGAGGAAGGTGTGTCAACTTTGAATTTAGTTTTTTTTTTTTATGATGTGTCTCAATAGAGTCATGAGACTACAAGAGGACATTTTCTTGCTTAATGAGTTCATAAGGAGTAAACTTCTAAATAATTCTAGAGGCAATGGAGGAAGGAAATAAGACAAAGTCATAATGGGCACAAGAGATGACCATTATGTACTCATCACACAATGCCTTATTTAAGGGTTGTTGTATGTGGTTAGAAGCTACGTCAATTGATCAACAATCACTTGATATTTAACAACATTTTATTTAACAATATAGAGATAAAATTCCTACATCATAGACTTTATATGTCAAGTGTTACTAGGGATGTTAGGATTTTGTAGTAGGTTTCTCTATTTTAACGATCATATTAGTTTTATGATACATGTAATGGCATAATTTTTCACATGAAAAGTATATAGTTAGGAAATATTTTTCCATTGGAGTGTACTTAGTTTTTTCCAACAATATGGTTTGACTAATATAGTAAATAACATACTCATTTTTATTATCTTGTTAGGTAAGGATTTCTCTAAAGTAAACTTGAGTAGCCAATGTAGATAATATGGATGACCTATCTAAGTAGGATGTCCAAAGGGTTGCAGGCCACAAAAGAAATTTCTTATATTGTAGAAAGGTCTTGTTACAACTTTCATACCACTTGAACTAAACATTTCATAATCAAATGATTCAATGGATAATATTTAAAAGCTAATTTAGGGATAAATAGCCTATTAAATACATGCTTCACAAAAAAGGAATTTATATCTTTAATATTTTTAGGGGGGGCATAGCTTCAATGGCTTTTATCTTGTCTTGATCGACATCTATGAAACTCTAGGGACACCATAAATCCTAGTATTTTACCACTAGTAACACCAAATATACACTTCTTGGGATTAATTCCAACCTTATAGTGACATAATCATACAAATATAACATGAAGGTCAATTGAGTGGCCAATACACTTTTAGTCTTACCCAAGAAATCATCTATATAACATTCCACTATCTTTCTCATTAAGTTATGAAACACGATTATTATAACCTACTAATAAGTAGCATCAATATTCTTCAACCCAAAATGCATGATTATATAACAAAATATTCCTCATGGCATAGTAAAGGTTGCTTTTGTTTAGTCCTTAAGCATGATATGAATTTGGTTATATCATGAATAAATATTCATATGAGACAACATTTAAATTATTATGGTAGAATCTACAATATCACAATAAAAGGCAAAGAAAAGTTATCCTTCAAACAAGAAATATTGATGTTTCTAAAATCAAAAAATCTCGATAACATTATTTTTTTCTTTTTCATGGTATGATGTTAGACACCCATCCTAGATAATTAATAGGTCTTATAAAATTAGCATATAACAAATTTTAAGTTTTAATTTTCCATAGGTCTTGAATTAGAGGAGAGAATATCCTTTTATTTTATGGTATGGGACTGATGTCTTCATAAGTAACAACATTATGGAAAACTAAATCTTAATCCATCTAGGCATGTCAGAATATTCCCAAGCAAAGACATCCTTATACTCCTTATGAAAAGTAGTAAAGATTATATTTTCTTTGGTATATATGAATTTACCCCTAATTTAACTATTCATGATTACTCAAGGGTTCCTATGTTAACATCTATGGTTGGATTTATATTCATGACATTACCTTATTTAAAATGGTTTGGAGTAGGGGGAAATTCTCTATTTCAACACTAGTCTTAATATAGCAAGCATAATAAAACAACTTATGCCTTCATCATTTATGATTAGGTTGGATAAGGAACCCTCTCTTGTGATATTTATGGAAAATCCTTTCCTCTCTAGCATATAGGAATTATAATATGTCTTCATCATTGGGAAAGAATATGAGAAAGATAACACTATTAGGAATCTGTATTGCTGGTTATTTTGACTACCCTTTGCCCCTAAGCCTTTAGAAGTGAGCATGAGATTGACAATTAAGAAATATAGGGATATTGTGACTAGGATATGGTCTTATTTTCTTATAAACATTCATTAAATCCTTTATGACAACCTTGGTTTTTAACTCAATAGAGAACTTTGATTTAATTCTATGCATTGCTAAACAAGAGGTGTATGATCAATCAAATCATTGAGTCACTTTTCAAACAACTTCTATAAATAAGAAAACATTTCTAGAATTTAAAACAAGTTGGTAGGGAAAACAAATAATTTCTAGGAATTATTTGATTCTCTAAAATCGATAGGAACTAGGACTACCATATTTTTGGATGATCATGGTTGCCATAATATATCCTTAAAAATATTAAGAATGTTTCTTGTATAACTTCCTTCTAGAAGTCCACTGAAGTTCATGCTCATATATAGGAAATTTTTATGATTAATGCTTAGAAGGAATAAAATAGCTACCATGGCTTGGAGGAAGAGTCCCAAAGGATCTATATCCCCCTCTAGGGTGGAAACTTTATCATCATATGCATAATTGACCACATGGCAAAAAAACAAAGCTATGGATTTTATCTTACTATTAGAAGGTCTACCTAATAACATGTTATAATTGGTCTAAAAATCAAACACCTTTAACTTCACACTTATTTATTTAGGATATCTAAAAGTGGTAACCAAATGCAACCCATAGGATCTTGATGTTTACCATTATAAGTATGGTAATGACATCTAGTAGAAAAGATATTTTCTCTAGGGATATTTAGTTTATCTATTGAGGACAATGACATAAAATATGTATCACTCCCTTCATCAAACAAAGCCCTATGGATCACCATATATTGTACACAATAATTATCATCAACCCTTACTAAATAATCAACAACAATCATTTATTTCAAAGGAAATTTTATAAACAAATTAGGGCTAATATGTGCATCAATATAAAGGTTTTCTCTATGTGATTAAATATATTGTGCTTCATATTATATTGCAATGACAAATATGATATTAGCAATTCTTTGTCTAGGAAAGTATTTCTAGATTTGAAAATAAGTTGCTAGGGAAAACAAGGAATGCCTAAAAATTTCTCATATTCTCTAAAATCGATAGGAACTAGGATTACCATATTTTTGGGTGGTCATGGTTGCCATAAAATATCCTTAGAAATATTAATATTTTTGGGCACAACATGATTTCTATAGATCAAATAGTCATCAAGGACTGTCAAAATAGCAGGAACAACTCTCAAAATAGCTAAAAATTTAGAATTGGTCAAGATCACCAATTTTTGAGGCATTCCTAGGGTTGTTGAATTTTTAAACAGTGAATCAATAGTGGATTTTGGCTTAGGATAGATTAAAAATATATACATGATTTTTTTGGGAACAAAGAATTCAACATTATAGTTTTAAAACTGATATATTTCAACCTTTGTTAAATGCTTAGGCAAGGGAATAATTCTTGTTTCACCTAACCTATACAAATGTTTTAAAGTAGAGGTAATAGAAACATTAGTTCATATATGTCTATCTAGCCTAGCTTTGTATTGATTTGATTTATATTTCTTAAGAACACACTAGGTAAATTAATTACTTTTATAAATTGCACAAAAATATATATCAAGGTAATCATCATTATAATCTAAAAAAGGAACTTCCATCAAACCTACTTGACAATGTCCCACATCCATATAAAAAAAGGGGTATTAGAAGGATAATTATCAGTTTTAAAGTTAATATCTTGATTAAATTCATTGTCTATTTTGCTATCAATTTATTTCCCCATGCTATACCGTATACATAAAATGTTACTTGTTTTAGTTTGGTAGCATCCCCATGGGCTTTATGCAAGTTGTCTAGACTTGGTAAAAAATGGAATCCTCTCTATTTTAGTTTCAATAATGGTGGTAATTTATAAACTACCTCTTGAGTAATGGTATTAATGACTCCCATGTTAGGTTGATCATATTTAGTTTCATACCTATCTTGAGAACATTTTAAGCAAAATTTAGGATGTTGCTTGTATAAATTTCTTCTAGAATTCCATTGACGATCATGCTCATAAATAGGATTTTTTTGTGTTTAATCCTTATAAGGAATAAAGTAGCTACAATGTCTTGGAGGAAGAGGCCCCAAGGAGCTATATCCCCTTTTATGGTGGAAATTTTATCATCATATGCATAACTGACCACTTGGCAAGCAAATGAATCTATGGATTTTATCTTACTATCCTATGGTCTACCTAATACCATGTTATAATTGGTCTAAAAATCAAACACTGTAAACTTCACTCTTACTTATTTAGGCTAGATAAAAGTGATAACCAAATGCAACCCATAGGATCTTGAGGTTTGCCATTATAAGCATGGAAATGCCATCTAGTAGAAAGGGTATTTTCTCTATGGATGTTTAGTTTATCTATCAAGGACAATGACATAAAACATGTACCACTACCTTCATCAAAAAAAGACCTATGGATCACCATATATTGTACACAATAATTATCATCAACCCTTGCTAAATAATCAACAACAATCATATTTTTCAAAGGAAAATTTATAACCAAATTAGGGCTAGTATGTGCATCAATATAAAGGTTTTCTCTATGTGATTAAATATATTGTGCTTTCTAATACCTTCCAATGACATACATGATGTTAGTAATTCTTGGTCTAGGCATATCCATTTCATATACTAAGTCTCTTAATATTTGTCTTTGATAAGGAGATGTCCTAGATAGTTTTAAGTATCAAACCTTGCAAGGATTTGTGTGCAACTCTTCAAAAAAATCCTACATTTTTATCTTGCTCATGAATAATTTTACGAGTGATTTTTTGGGCTAGGTGATATTCTATTTATTTTTATATGGGAATAAAGATCATTTATTTAAGCGATAGTCATAGTATTTCACTATTTTATAAAATGATAGGTTCTATAGATTGGATTGAGGTATTCTCAAGAAAAATTTCTATGGATTTAAAAGTTTCTTTGTTTGTAACCAAAGGAGGGTTTAAAATTTATCAATAATAGTAGGATTGATAGTTTCTTGGATAAGTTATTTTTCTTTGTCATTTTATTTTTCTTGCTTATAAGGTTGCTTATTTTTATGTTTATGTTCACTCCTTGTAATAGCAACAATATGATATACCAGAGATTCAATTGTTTTGCTTTGCAAATATAAAATATTAACATACTAAAACATATTTGGCTGATTACAAATGCACTCACCACTTGGGCTAGGTTGGAGAAAGAGTTTATTAACTTGAGAGGTATTCTAATAAGTGCTAGCTCAAGAATTTTGATTTTGGGAATAATTACCATTTTGGTTTTGATATTTTTTATTCCCTCCTTGATTTCCTTTATTGGAGTTGTATTCTTGATTTTGATAGTTTTGTTGGACACCATAATTCAACCCTTGATCTGGATTTTGATTCACTCCTTATTTTTGATAAGAATCTTGTTGATCATGGTTTGGAAATGGGGTGTTATAGATACATAACCTTTGGTTGTGAGGATTTAGATATATATTTTTTACTTTCTTGAAATAACATAATTCTATCATTATTAATTTGATAAATGTTGAACTTAGGACTAAATTCTTGCCTAATATAGAACTTTTGGAAATCTATGCAAGTGGAATTATCATAACCACATAGTCCATGCCAAAAGAAAAACTTATAACCATCACATCATACATGAGCTTGAAACCTTACCATTAATATGATCGTTTCTCAACTTAGGAGGTGGGTAGATTTTGATAATATCTTCATGTTTCCATTGAGTCATTATATTCTCAAATTGTGGACCACCCCCAAATTTAGTTAGCATGTGAATAGGATCTCCAAAAATTTCCATTCCATGGGAGGTATCTTGGAAATTTACATTGCAAACCTCATACGCTATAACATTTTATTAGGGTTTTTATGTACTAGGGTTTTTTAGCCATCCTTCTTTTTCTAGTTTTTAAGGATTTTTACAAAATGAATAACTTTATCAAGTGAAGGAAAATAAATAGTATTATGTTCTCAAATCTTAGCTTTAAAATATGGTTTAAATTTGTTTACAAACACAATAGTAGTAGCCTCTTTATTTAAATTCATATTTTCATGAAATTTGATTCGTTCCTATATTTTATAGAAATTAGTAAAAAATTCATTAGGGCATTTTTTGGTGTTTATAAAAATATCAATTATTTCCATAATAGTCATGTCATCAAAAAATTATTGTTTTAACTACTTAAAAAAAGTTCCCATTGATTCAACAAAATTTTTAGGTAAGGAAACAAACCAATCAAGAGCATTTTCTAGCAAATCCATCATTGTTAATTTCAATAAATTTTTCTCATTGTGAATCCAATCCCTATAATATATTGTGAACTTGTGTATAAATGTTTGGGATTAATTAGACCCATCATAAAAGGACTTAGTAACATGCCTAGATAGACCAATAACTTCCACATTAGGGGCTAGATATTGAGTTTTATAGTTTCTCAGTGTTAGATCAATCAATGGGGGTAAAGTATCCCTATGGTTAGCTAGGGAAGAAGGAGGAGGAGCATTAGGTTTCATGATTGAGGGAGGAATGACAACTTGTAATGTAGGGTTTCTGTTGGAACTAAAAAATTAAGTCAAATTAGTTATAAAATCTTGTATTTGCTTGGATATTTAACTCCTAGAAGCCTCTAGATCTGTCCTAGATAGCTTTAATTATTTTTTAGTATCACCTTGATGACTGTCTAGCTAGTAAGGTAAATATTTCCTAAGGTTTGTCATGCATGCAACCAATTATATCATGAAGCTAAAAATTAGTATTATATCTTGGTGACTAGTGTTCTTCCTATGTGATTCATGCATATGTTTTTATAACCAATGTCATCACATGTTGGGACAACTATAGTTGCACCATGAATGTCGTATTTTGGGACATGTGTATTCGTACCATGAACACCTCTTTAAGAGAAAATTTTATTTCATCGTGTTTCTCACCTTCAATACCTAGTATTTAACTTCCTACAACTCTCTAGGGACTTACACTTGATTTGTATGGTTTATCAAAATCAATATTAGGGTCATTTTCTTCTTCTAATTTAGAGTTATTATCAAACCAATCCACAATCCTAAGTTCATCATCGTGACTTATCAAAGAAGGATGGTTTGTGTGATTTTGAAGGGTAATAGAAAGAAGTTTTTCTTTTATTTGTATATGTTTTGGAAAAATATTCTCCATAGACATTGTAGTCTTCCTAATGCTCCTAGTAAAAGCTATAGAAGCCATAAAGGTAAGTAGGAAATCAACTCAAGAGCAACTAGAATTTTACCATAATGTTCTACCCTTAAGTAAATAAACTACAAAAACCCTTATAGAAAATAAACTTTGATTTTTGAAAAAGCCCTAAGAGGAAGAAAATTATGATAATTGTTATTTACCATAAAAGTGTCAACTAACACAAATCCTAGGGTAACTAATCTATCAAACCCTATGGGATAAAAAGGGAAGAAAAATCTCAAAAGATATTTGCACATTGGGTTCACCAAAATGTTTACAAAAAGTGAAGATCTAATATAATTATTCTAATTAATACCATATAAAGTAAGGTGCTAAAAATAAGATAGAATAGTAGTAAATTAATAGTAAATAATCAAAAGCTATCCTAATTTAAGAATAAATAAACATAAAACATTCAGTAATAATTGCACTAAAATCATCCATAATACACCCACAAACTAGGGCTAGTGATAATGTGATAAAATAATGACTTTATACTTAAGGCATCAGGCACCATTTTATTCAAAAAGAAAAAAAAATCATCGTAGTAAGGAAAAATAACACGGGATATTTATAGAGGGTTTGTCTTACCTTGGAAATGGGTCTTCACATGACAATCAGTAAAATTTGGCTATAAATCTTAGTAGAGCATTCCATCCTCCTCTAGGGAAGGTGGTTAACTAGTGGTTGATATCTTTGGTTGTACCCGCAAGGATGAGAGAGAGAGAGAGAGAGAGAGAGAGAGAGAGAGAGAGAGAGAGAGAGAGAGAGAGAGAGAGAGAGAGAGAGAGAGAGAGAGAGAGAGAGAGAGAGAGAGAGAGAGAGAGAGAGAGAGAATGAAATTAGTGTTACCAATGGTAATAATCAACATGCATTTATAGTTTTTAAGAGCTAAATGAATGGTAATATAATGGTGAGTAAATGAGAGGGTAAAAGGGGTATTTATAGCAAATGAAATGAAATAACTTTCCATTTGAAGCCAATGCCAAATTTTAATCCTTTTTAGAGTCATAAAATCATAATCATTGGTCTAAACAATATGTCATTCAAACCCTAGGTGTAAAAATATGCTAGCATCGTGAACGTGTATAAAAAATCCTAATATTCAACCAATGACCATTATAATTTATTAAAGTGACAATAATGACACCAATGATGTTTATAAAATGTGCTTAAAAAATATTTTAATCTTACATGTATCATTATTTTTGGAATTAAAAAAAGTTAGAAGAAAAAAATATTATGAAAGATGGTCCAAAAATGACGATTGGATCAAAGAAGAGAACCAAAACCATTGGATGACATGGATATTAGTCATCCTATTCAAGGACTAACAAAGTTAGTCCATACCTATACCATAAATAGGAGGACAAGACTCTCTACCACCTATAAAGTCAGTTTTTAGTGCTATTTTTACAAATACAACATTGTCCCCTCTACTTATATCAATATATTATTCTAACTTGTCAATATATTATCCAAATAGTGTAGGGTATAATAAAAATCCTTGTTTAACCCTTATGTCATTTCTAAATAATTTTGAAATGACTTCTTCCATTTTAGTTATAGATTAGCATTCCTGATAGTGTGTGTGAACTATTACTCTATACTTTTTTGGTATGTCTAAATCTTTTGTTCCACTCCATAATTTACTTCTAGGAATCATGTCAAAAATTTTCTTTAAGTCCAAAAAATAGTAATAGGCTTTTCCATGTTCATTCTATATTTTTCCAATGATATGTCTCAAAGTGATGATGTGATTAATTGTTGAGTGTTTAGTCTACAATTTTCTTGTCCTTTTTTCCTACCTTTTTCATTTATCCTCTTGTTGATTCCACTCTCAACCATGCTTCCAATAAATGTTACAAAGATGGAATTGGCCATAATAGTTCATTAATTTGAGGGATTATCTATGTATGTAGTCTTGAAAATAGGTATTGTTAGAAAAGTTGTGTAATCCCTTAAAAAAACATACTAAATGATGATATGAATATCTCCTTGATGTGTGGTACTAAGTCCTCTAATACCCATTTTAAATATTCTACCTCCAGTATATCCACATCACAAGTGTTACTTATTACTAACTTTTTAATAACCTTCATTTTATTTGATCAATAAAAAAGAAAATTATTATTAGTGTAAGGGTTTTGATAGAATTCCCAAAACTTTAATACATCAAAGATGGAACTAAAGTACATCATGCTCATTAGCCATATTGACATAGTCTACTACAATAGTTACATATTTCAAAAAATAAAAAATACAGGGCCATAAAAATAGGGGGGATGGTCCCACCCTTATGGTTGATCCCATCCCATGATAAGACCCTAAAGACTAGGTTAATCCTTCATTTTTTCTCATGGGTGGTGTGAGTGTCCACTGTATCATTGAAGAGAGTCCTGATCTGTGAGTGGGTAGCCTCCAAATATTTCATGACCTTCTAGATGACCATTCACTGGGACTTAACTGCTTCAGCGACCATAGAGGGTGGTCATATAAATATTTAGATGGATGAGGATCATAGAATAAAGGGTTTTCTTGTTGTATGACACCATCACCGGTCCTTGAGGGTGACTGATATCAATCTTCATGTTTTCTTGCTTTACATATTTGATAGGGGGTGAATCATTAGAGTGCAGTTCAATGGGTTTAGATTGGGAAATAATCTCCACTTTTATTTTCTTGAGTTGTGGTGAGGCTCTCATTGTGGAAATGCTCTGATTCAGGAGTTTATAAGAAGAGTATTTGAGGGTTAGGGGGAGTTGTGGGAGGTGCCAAGGGTAGAGTGTCCCTAGGAAGAGGAGTTAGGGGAAGTGTGGGGGAGATAACCAGGGATGAGGGGGAGCATGAGGGCTAGGGGCTACAGGGGGAGAAAGGGGCAGAGGAATGATGATTATGAGGGTATTCCTACCAAAATCATCTAATGCATGCTTGTAAAGAATATAATGAATTCCCTCATGAATGGCATAGTGAGCTTTACTAGACCAAACATTAGAAAAAAAATAGTAATAAAATGGAATAAATAGCCAGGGATATTAATTTTATAATTTCCACTAAAGTGTTTGAGGAATGGAATGTGAAACTTCTGAGGGTGCAATCAATTTTATCTACTGTAAAAAAATGTAGAATCAGGATCATAACATGATTCCAAAGAGTAGATAGTTTAGTTCACTCTACAACTCCATCAGTAGTAAGAATATCCTTACCTTTATAGTTTCGATGCCATGGAATACTTGTACCTTTGAACACTCGTCTCATCCATTGGCAATCCTATCACTTGAGCAAGTAGCTATACATCGATGGTGAACTCAAGGTCATGTACAATGACCTATCCATCATTCCAAGTGTTTACAATAGCATGTGTGATATCATATTCATTCCCAATAAAATTTATAAGGAAAGGAATGTGGGGTTAGAGGATATCCTCGACCATAGGGTCGATGTGAAGAGTGGAAGGCTCGAGAATTGCCATGGGTGAATTGGATTTGGGGAGTAAGGTTTCAAAATGAATAGTATACTGGTAGGAATCATTAGACTTGAAGAGGTTCATATACCTTCTTAAAAAAATAATTTGACCATCACACATGCTAAGGCAATTGGGTTGGGAGGTGCATTGGGATTGTGCATGGTGCAGATAGTGGATTTTCTTGAAAAATAAAACTGTTTAGCATATCCCTTGAACCACAAAGGAAAAAAATAATGGTGAGGCATTGAGGATCACCAGCATGAGGAATAATCATGAAGTGGGGATTGGGAATGTTAGAGAAATATTTTACATGGTGATTGATTAAGGTGGCGCAGATAAATATGGTGTTAGTATTACACTCATAATTGCAAAAATTTTAAGGTAAGTTCATGGTTTGAGTACTACCATGGGGTTTTATGACAAATATTTTCTAGTTAAGCTTATGAGAATGAATTCACGTGATCAAGATAGGGTGAGGCACTAAATATCTAGAACTCAGGACATGGTGGATAACAAAACCTGAAATTGGCATTGAAAAATGTTGAGGGTGGCTTATTGGTGGATGCCAAGGGAAACAAGAGTGATAGAAATCAGGATACATGTGAGCTAATGGAAGACAAAGGGTTTTTGTGTAAATAAGTGTATGCCAATGGAAATGATATTTTTGAAGTGATGGAGGTGACACATGAGGAATGACACCATCCTAGAAATACGTAATTTGGGATAGAGACCAGGGATTAGGGATGGGTAGGATGATCCCTAGAAATAATTTAAAGAAGTTCTAAAGGGAAATCATCATGTCAGACAATGAGGGATCCTTGTGAGTGGTCAATATTGGAAATAATATCGAAAACAACATTTGCTTCTCTAAAGGCATGTTGCATGATTTTCTCTGGAAAGTTGAGGAGATGTTGTTCTTCAAGAATGATGTTTCTTACTCTCTAGCTTGGAAAATTTTTGTTTTTAATATAATTTATGATGTTTATTGAATCACCTTAAACCACTAACTTGCATTGTAGCTAACTTGTAATCAAAATTCCATAGTGAAGAGATTTAGCTTTCGCAACATGGTTAGTGGTGACACCAATGTTCTCAGAGTAAGCCAAAATTTAGTCCCATGTATGGTTTCTTATAGCTCCACCACAAAAAACGGGTCTAGGATTACCTTTTCAAAAACCTTAAAATTTTAGCTTAAGTCAACCAATCAAGGGTGGGGCCCATTTAGAATTGACTCTAGGGTTGGGGTGAATGGGTGGGATGATGGGTTCAAAGGAAAGGCAGAGATAATCGGAAATGGAGGCTTCAATTTTGGTGGAGGGGGGTCTAGAGAATCGACATAGGGAAATATTTTTGGTGGAAAAGCTGATGATCCTACTGAATATAGTGGAAGGGTCTTTGGGGAGGCCCAAGAATTCACGATTGTTGCATTCAAGCCAAATTTACCATAATAAGTGGTGGAGGAAAATTGAAAATCAAAATTTGACTTTGGGGTTCTTGAAGGGGTTATGCCATTGGCTGAAAAGGTCACACAGGGTTTTTTGGCATGACCAGATGATGTGAAAAGTAGTGAATAACAGATTCAAAATTTCTTTAGTGAAATAACACCCAAGGAATATGTGATTGATAAATTCCCACTCATTTAAAAAAAGATAGCAGCAATTAGGAAGTTGAAGCCCTTGATTAATGAGATTATCTAGAGTGATAATTCTGTTGGATGGATAACCAAGAGAAAAAACCAACTTTGGGAACAAGGTTTTTCAACTATATGGTTTTAAATGGGATGGTGCACTCCATAGGATCAATCAATAGTAAATAAGCAGATTTTACCGAGAACTCCCAGTAAATGCACTCTCTCCAAATGGGATAATCATGGGTAATGTCGGGGATGGGTATGATGAAGGAATGAAGAATGAAAGTGTGAATAAAGGCAATGTTAATAATATGAGGGGGTAGATAGGTGGAAGGTATGGTTTTCCAAGAAGGAGTGCCTGAGGTAAAAGTGATAAAATTGGCTACCTTGCTCCCAAAAAGAGTATCAGTGAATGGTTTGACAGGGTTAAAGGTGGGGTTGGCAATGAGGGGTTGGTCAAGGATCTAGGGATCACACCATAGGTTGATGTTTTGGTCGTTGGAGAATTGCCATCTGATTCCTTTTAATATGACATCTCTAGATTTCATGATTGAGTTCCATAAGGCAAAACCAATAGGCAGAGGATCATCCTCCCAAAAGTTAGATTGCTATGTGTACTTTCTTTTTACGATGGAGACCCATTCTAGGTCAGTAGTTGTCACTATATTCCATGCCTTTTTAGCAATTGATTTATCTTGTTGATTCTTATTATGCCAATGCCTCCTTGGATTTTGGGTCTACAAAAAGTGTCCTATGCAACAAGATGGAATCTCCTTTTTGTAATGACCCTCCAAAATCCTACTTTATTTATATACCTAATTTATATGCAAGGATGAGATACTGCTAATGTATTTATGGATTCAGGTGACAGGTATTGTTATTGGTGGGGATAATGCAAATGAAGGATGTCTCCTCAATGGGCAAAATCATTTTTTGATGTAAGGTAAGTCAAGGGAAATGATGAGCAGTGGAGTATTCACCAGTTGATAAGGGAAAATAAACCTACAGACAATGCATCCGCCAGTAGTCCATATAGATGCATATCATGTAGTTGCATTTGTAGGAATGTTTGATGTTTGTCAAATTGTGAATTTATGATTTTTGGTTGGCAATGAAAATGCTTAAATGCATGGGAGCCATAGTTTAAATAATGGGTTAAATGTGAAGTAATGATATGATTATTATTGTTCTAAAAACTGAAAGGGAATATAAGAAAAAGGGGTAAAGTAAGATAATTAATATATATATATATATATATATATATATATATATATATATATATATATATATATATATATATATATATATATATATATATATATATATATTAATGTGTATTTTGAGGAATATTTTTTTTTTAAATGCCAAAATTATATATAACTTTATAACTATATATAAATATATATATGAATATAAATATACAAATGTATTAAGAACAAATAATATTTGTTTATTTTAATATAAGGTAAACAAAATATTATAAACAATAATGTATTAAAATCCTCATGATCCAGGGCTCTAACCACACTTCTGATGGGAAATGTTAGAACGAGAGGTAATGAAGGGTTGTATGGGCATCCCTTCTAGGTTATCCCTACTAGTATTTAGTGGTGAATTGTGCTTGACTTGGTAATACCGACAACACAATGGTATGGGATATCATGTTGGTTAATCAACGCAAAATATCAAGTAGTTGCCAGGGTATTGGTAGACCCTAGACAATGAAGATGGTTGATCGTCTAGCTCGAGCATGTATGTGCTAGGTCTTACATGACATAAGTTCTTGAGTTCATGTTTAGACATGGGGAAATTATGCGTCACACCTCTAGGTGTTATGGGCCCTAGAGGAAAATAAACCCCCTGCCAAAACTTGGAATCTCGGGTGGAGAGTGAAGTTCAAAATAGGCAACTATATGGGATTTGGCCAATCTCAATCTCATGATTATTTTGATCGTAGCGGAATGACACTCATGAAGATGGTTCTAACATGCTCATACTAGAAAATAAATTAGAAAATATTAAAGAAAAGAAAAAATTTCTCTTACTGTGACCTCTTAAAATTGGACAACCAAGTGGGTAGACTTGGGGTGTTTGGACAACCAAGTGGGCATAACTTGGGTTGTTACACTTTTATTTTCTGAACCTATCCACAAAAATGTTTTTTGAATTTGTTCTATTTTGGAGAAAATTAAGGATGTAACTTTGAATATAGATAGGAAGTAAAATGGGATACTTTTAAGACAAGCATTGAGTAGAGTAGCGTTTATGGGTTGGTTGAGCAGGGCCCCCTTCCATCATGTGAGCTTCTTGAGAAGACTGTCGATTGACCTCTCATAAGGCAAATAAGTTTTTGTTATGATGATTATAAGAGTATTGTCGTAATTTTATTCTAGTTTATACATATATTCTAGCCATTGTATTTCTATAATGTTATTTTATGTATGTAGTTTTCTACTAATATTCCCTCTAGAATAACTTTAGGTTATTCTTTCCTAAATAAAATAGTTCTTCTTGTCTTACACTCATATAGTCCTCTCTTCCTTATTTTCACTATCATCTTCTTTATGTGATTCTTTTAGAGATCTTGTTGCTTTACATCTTTATTGCACCATAAAAATTTCCTTGATCTAGGCATATAATTTTTTTGTAGCATGAATTTTTGCTTGAAAATGGCTAAAAATCTATTTTTTATCCTAAATGCACTGTTATAGGTGTAACTTTGTGCTCAAGACTCCATTTTGATCTATTCAAGAAGTGTCAGAAATATTAGATATCTAACAATAATTTCCATAGATAACTCTATCATAAACAAGTAAAGAATATATTAGTTTAAAAAATGCTCTAAAGGCCCTAAAAGATACAAAATAAGATAATTACTAAAAATAATAATTTTCTATTTTTTTAAATTTTTTGTAGCCAAAATGCATATCTAGCTATGTTGGAACATATGTAGTATGTAATTTTTATTTGATATACACTTTGTAACTCATGGAATGTGAATCACCACATTTCCATATGGTTGACCTTATAGCTTATAGAAGGTGAACCACCACATTTCAATATGTGTGAAATTCCATGTTCAATAGAGTAGGTTTCAAATACACCAATTCTTGTATAAATATATATGCATACCTAACAATAAAAAGTATGAGTAATGAATACAATGTGATAGCCTCATATCTTGTTGTAGATATTACTTGCATAGTACCTTATTTTTTGAGCAATAAAACTATTTTATTATTTTAATTATATGTATCTATGTTCTAATTTATTATACTATGTTATTTTTGAATTGCACTCTTTAGTTATCTTTCTTAAATCAAAATTATAAGTTTTGGAACTATAAAAAATTTTAAGTTTTAGATTAATGGTATTTGAGCATACTATCTTTTGAATGTATGTCCATAAACACAAGATTAGGATATAAAAATTTTGGGTATCATATGTGATATCCCTTTGATTACCTCTCTTTTCATCGTAAATGATCATAGGTGAGAATTTGAATGGACAACATTGATATAGTAGATCCTTTCAAAGAGATGTTAAGTGAAGCCCTTGTGAAATAGATGAGTGAGATGATGGATCAATTTGCAAAAATACTTAAGTGAATACTTGTTTCAACTTTTGCAACATCCTCTACACAACCTCTCATTGCTCTAGCACCATGTAGTGCTTCCAAAAATTTTAAGCTGGAGGTGAATTTTTATATTTCTACTTTTGAAGGAAAACTTAATGCTAATACCTTATAAAAAAATTTAGATTAGTTATATTTATACTTATCTATAATAAATTCATTGACAGTGAGAAAATCATTGTTGCACTCTTGAAGGCTTCACTACCTATTTGAAATTGGTGGGAAGTATATTGTAATAGGGTTACAAAAGAGAATGAAGATGAAGTAACATTCACATGGGATAATTTTTATGGAGGCTAATTTGGAAGAATATTATCTTGGGATATCCTATGAATATCAATAGATGTGATGACAATAATGATGTCAAGACAAAGGCCAATCGGTTAAAATATTATATTGATGCTTTGCACTCCATGGCAAGAAATATAGGTATTCAATATATTGAAAGGTATCAAATACTCAAGAAACATAGTGGGATACAATGCAAATTAAAGAGGAATTTGACCTATTAAAATTCAAAATATTAGGAGATACACCTACCACCAACAACATCAAAGCTCACATGGCTACCAATAAAAACAGGCCAAACACCCTTCCTCAATGACTTTCCACTTAGCTAAATTCATACTTAGTTTATGGATGAATGCATGCATACCTTCCACCATGGAAACTCTTATGTGATACATTCTATTAATTTATGTACTCCTAGGCTATTTGAGAATGCATTTTAGTAAAATTTAGTGGAATGGTAGAAATTTTTGATAAAAATATCAATAGGTTCAAGTCCTTCTATTACAATCATTGAATTTGAGTTTCAAAAATCCTCTTCATAAGTGGTGGAAAATTTTTAATAAGCTTCTTTCCACATTGAATGGAATTCACTTTGAATTCCTTATATGAAAAAAAACCATATGTGGTGCATAAATCCATTTGCATGTAGATATTTGAGATGCATTTGAAAATTGTTATCAAAAGTAAATAAATAATTAACACAATATATATATTTATTTGAATAAGGATTTTATATTTGTGGTAAAAAAATTATAGTTAAATAAACGATCTAATACCATTAAACAACCCTTTCAATTTGCAAAGCTATAAATGTCAAGATATAATTTAAATAAATATTTGAAATTTGTGGTCCCAAAATTAAAATTATATATTTAATTTTTACACCAAGGTTTCAAAATTTGGAATGAGTGAGCTAAGGTTTAGAGGGTGCGACAGGAGTGAGGGTTTGAATTTTATGGGCAGGAATCTTAGCCAAGGTGGCAGAGGTAGAGCAATTACGGAAGGGTTGGGTAGGAACCTCGAGCATGGATCAAGCAAGGATCTAGAGGAAGGAGATCAAGCTACAAAATATTTGGATGTGGGCATCATGTAGGGGCCCGACCCTCCTCATAAAGACCCCAAAAAAAAATATACAAAGGACAATGTGAGGCCAAAAAAGTGGTTGTATTTTGTTGAGACTCTTAGAGTAAAAAGAAAGGAGGTTCTCTCTCTTCCACCCCTAGTTACAATAAATAATAAAATTTTGGCCCTGACAATTTCCATGAGCCATTTTCTTTCAATGGAAGAATTCTCCCTGGTATGCAATTTTTTGGGAGGTAGTCCAGACATGGATACTATCAAGGCTTGGGCGATAGGTAAATGGTGATTGGTAGGCAGCTTGAAGTTGGTAGTTATAACTCGAGGGTTTTTTATTATCCGTTTAAACAATATGGTAGATGCTAGCCGTATTTTAATAGGAGGTCCTTGGTTTATGCGTAAAAGGAGCCTTTTTCTCAGATGATGGGGTGAATATTTTGATCCTAGAAAGCAAAATATTAACATTGCCCCTATTTGGGTTCATCTTCCAAGTCTACCTACCTAGTTCTTCAATGAATATTGGTTGCAGGGCATAGCCAAAACTATAGCAGACCTGATATCCATTTACCATGCGACCTTGGCCAAGACAAGGATGACTCATGCACAAATCTATGTAAATGATAATTTGGATAATGAATTGCCAAGGTTTGTGGAGCTAGAGTATGGAGAAAACTATCAAAAATAGTCGGTATAATATGAGAATAGATCGGTATTTTATGCAAAATGCAAAAATCAAGGACATATATGTAATCAGTGCCCTAAATTGGCAATGAATAGAGAAAAGCAGAAGTAGGGAATGCTAGATAGAGGAGATTTGAGGAGTTCCCTTGGTAGAGGTGATTTCAATCAGGCAAACTATGTCTACCAAAAAAAGAAAATAGAGGGTGCAACGTCTCAACAAGACAAAGGAAAACAATAGGTTGTTGGCAACCAAAATACTCAGGTAAGTTCCAATCCTCTAGTTTTATATAAATTTTCAATTCTATCCAATATGGGAGTAGGATGATTATAGGAAGACATGGAAGCCTAGAACCTTCAAGCTAACCTTTCTGACTCTCTAGAATCCCCATCCAAGTCAGGATCCTCAAACCCTAATGCTGAAATTACTGTAAGCCCCATGGGCATCACAAAGCCAAACCCTAATGCCCGATATCTAGAATCCCCATCCAAGTTAAGATCCTTAAACCCCAATGCTAAAAATACTTCAATCCCAGTGGGCATCCCAAATCCAAACCCTAATGCTGAAGAACTTAGGAAGAAATTTGAGGCATTGGAAAATAAAAAATTTCATCTCCCTAACATCATCACTAAGAGCCAGGTGAATCCTACTAAGGGGTCATCCTGCAGACTAGGGGAATATAGGAAAAAAGGAGAATATTTGGATGTAGGGGTGGAGATATGTGAAACTCTTCAAACTAAGGAATATGGTAGTCTAGTTCTACAACAAATTGCCTCCCCCTAGTTTAGTCCTAAACAAACCAAGAGCACTGTGAAGTCTCCTATAGATTTTGGTAGTGAAAAAAGAAGAGGGAGAATATCAAATGCTAAGCATCAAAAAATTAAAATTGATAATGACATTGCCAATGGAAAACAGAGAACCTTGTTTCAATAGGTTATTCTAGGTTCTGAAGACAACAAATTAGGAAAACCCCCTCAAGGGAGGGAGAGAGGAAGAAATCCCAAACAATCTAAATTAAGTTCCTCTCATGGAACATGAGAGGCCTCAATGGCCTAACCAAACATAGGGAAGTCAGTGCAATAATAAATCAAGTGAATCCAACTATTATCATGTTGCAAGAAACAAAAACTGATGAGATTCAATCAAAAAAAGTAGCAACTAAAATATGGAATTAAGGGGATATGGTTTGCAAATTAGCCAGAGGAGCATCTGGAGGCCTTATGAATTTGTGGGATCCTCAGATAGTAGAAGGTGCCATTATTCATAAATATGACAGGGTTATTAGTGTTTTATTTAAGGAAATAAACAACAATAGGTCATGGATCCTTTCAAATATTTATGCCCCGACTTCAATTAAAGGGAGAGCTCTTCTATGGGAGTATTTAGACAATCTAAGTGAAATCTTCCATAATTTCCCATGGATTTTAGCTGGGGATTTTAACACTCCTCTTTACCCTTTAGACAAAATGGGTGGAAATGGACCACCTATCAGGAGCATGGATGAGTTCAATGACTTTGTGAACTCCAACATTTTGATGGATGTAAAACTTAGAGGAGCGAATTATACCTAGAGAAATCTATGGATAGAGTGTCATCTCATTCAAGAAATTCTTGACAGGTTTTTTCTATCAAAGGAGGCTACAAATTTTTCCGATGATTATACCCTTCAAGACCTTCCTAAAATTGCCTCTGATCATAATCCTATTTTTTTGGAGATCCCTAACATTTGTCCTTCAAGAAACCTTTCAGATTTCAATCTATGTGGATTAAACATTCCAATTTTAGAGATAACTTAATTCAGTGGTGGCAGCATCCTTTCAGGGGTAGTGCAGCTTTTAAATTTACTGGTAAATTAAAGTTTGTTAAAGAAAAGCTTTGAACTTAGAACAAAGATGTATTTGGGAACCTCTTTGAAAATAAAAAAATAGGTTGTTGAAATTTTGAAGATAATTTATTATAGGATTCAACATGGTGATGTTGATGAAACTACTAGGCAGGAGGAATGGACAAAACTAGCAGAGTTTCATAACATTTTGGCCTGTGAGGAAATATATTGGAGGAAAAAATCAAGGGCTCTTTGGTTGAAATATGGAGATTCAAATTCCAATTTTTTTCACGTCACCACACTTCGAAATAGAAGCAATAACAAGATATATATTTTTTAAATAGTATATGGTTCTATTACTTAGGACTTAACAGAAATCACAAAGGAGGCAGTAACTTATTTCAATTATATCCTTGGTCAAAAATCGTAGTGCAATGAGGAGGCCAAAGATATTCTCTTGTAATCCATTCCTATAATAATAAATGAGGATATAAACCTTAAGATTTTAGATCACTTTTTTGATGAGGAAATTAAGGAAGCCTTGTTTAGCATGGATCCAGACAAAGACATTGGATCTGACGACTTTCCCCCTCATTTCTATCAAGATTTTTGGGATATCGTAAGTGAGGATGTAATTTTTGCTATCAGATAATTCCAAGAAAGTAATCATATCCCAAAAGGTCTCAACTCTACTTTTATTTATATAATTCATAAGAAGAAAACCCCTGAATCTATGGCTGACTTCAGGTCAATCAGTCTGCGTAATATTTCTTACAATATCCTAACTAAAGCCATTGCAAATATAATGAGATATGTTCTGCCCTGCATCATAGATCCATTCCAAGGAAGATCTGTCCAGGGTAGGTCAATCTTGGATGGAGTTATCACAGTTCATGAAGCTCTGCACTCTGCTCATAAGACTAACAGGTCTATTTTTACCCTCAAGCTTGATATGAACAAAGCATTTGACAGGCTAAATTGGAACTTTCTTATTGTTGTCCTCCTTAAGATTGGTTCGATTTTCACCACCAATGGGTTAATTTGATCAAAGAATGCATTTCTAAAGCATGGTTCTCGATTCTAGTTAATGGAACAACTATTGGTTACTTTCAAAGTCACAGAGGAATTCGGTAGGGGGACCCTATCAGCCCCATGTTATTCATCATTGTAGTAGAATCTTTAGGTAGAACCATAAAAAATGCTTTCAGTTCAAGGCTAATATTGGGAATCAAGGCAACATATCTCACTAGGGTTGTTTCTCACCAACAATTCATCTATGACACCCTTCTATTGACTAAGGCGTGGTTGAGGCCAAAAGAATTAAATACGTTCTGCAACTCTACGAGGAGGCTGCTGGTCAGAAAGTTAATTTCAGTAAAAGCAGGTTATATTTCTTGAACACCCTCATTCAAAGGTAAGGAAGGATTGTAGAAATTTTAGGGTGTGATATATCAAACCTCCCCACTTCATATCTTGGTCTCCCTCTTTTCATTGGTTCTCTGACACATTCAATGTGGGACAGGGTTATTGAAATAATTCAAAAAACACTTGCTAGATGGAAATGTCATCTTCTATCTCAAGCAGGAAAGTTAACCCTCACTAAGGCCTCTCTTAAGAGCATTCTAGTCTATTTCCTCTTCGTTTTCAAATCCCTTGTGAAGGTTTTCCAGAAAATTGAGAAACTCCAAAAAGAATTTTTATGGACTGGATCAGAGGAGAAAAAAAGGATACACCTTGTAGGATGGACCAAAGTGTGCAGACCTAGGGAAAATGGGGGCTTAGGTCTGAGAAGAATTTCTCATATGAATTTAGTTTTACTAGATAAGCATATGTGGCACCTCATTTCTAGTGAAGAAAATGAATGGACAACTATCATCAAATGAAAGTATCTTCAAAATATGGAATTTCTAAGTGACTCAGTTCCAATAAGAGGTTCTACTTTTTGGAAAGCAATTCTCAATTGTAAGGAAATCATCAAAAAGTTTTAAGATGGTTTTTAGGCAATGGTGAGAGGATAAATTATTGGAATGACAGGTGGGCTAAGGATGAACCACTGATGCAATATCCTAACTTAGCCCGAATTAGAGATATCATGGAAGAACTCATTGGTAGAAAAGTCTCTAATTATATGGTTGAGGACAGAGGCATAATGAAGTGGAAAAAAATAAGGATTCAGGGATTTCAAGTAGAATCAAATGATCTTTATAATATTATTGGGCAACATTTTATCCCCATGAGACACAAGGAACATCAAGTGACCTGGGCTCCTATGAAAAATGGGCAGTTCACTATTAAATCAGCTTACAAGCTTCTGCTTGATGACAAGGATTTTGTCCTCCAAAAGGACTTAGTTTGGATAAAGAATTTAATTCCAAAAATTGTAGTCTTTTCATGGTTGGTTATCCAAGGAAGAATTCTAACCATTGATAATATGATGTGTAAAGGTATTTGTATCACTAATTGTTGTTATCTATGTAGGGCTAATTGGGAGACCATTTATCACATTTTCTTTGAGTGCCATTTTTCCTTGACTGTCCTAAGTGGGGTTTTTTAGACCTTCAATATTTCTTGGGTTAAACTAGTAATTGTACTTTATTTTTTCATCCAGTGGCCTTGCCCATTTTCAAGCCAAATACTTAGATACATGTGGAAAATTTGTCTTAATCACTATCTTTGGTAGATGTGGTTAGAAAGGAACCATAGAGTCTTTAATGAGTCTATCCATGATCATCAAATTATCATTTCCAGGATCCTATCCTTTGCAAATGATAATGTGAACCTTATCCCTTTTGATAGTCGTAAACCTCATCTGTAGGAGACCAAGATTGCTCAATATTTAAGCTTAACCTTTTTATATGAGTTTGTGCCTAGGGTATTCAACCCCAGAGCCAATGTTAAGTGGTCCCCACATCCTATGGGTTGGTTTAAGCTTAATTTTGATGTACCAGCTAAGGAAAATCTTGACATATCAGGCACTGGCAACATTGTGTGAGATCATAATGGGAATATGATGCTTGCATTTTCTAAAAATTTGGAAACAAGTACAAACAACGAAGTTGAAGCTATAGCTATGTGGAGAGGCCTTCAAATGACTCAAGACTTAGAAGGAAATTTGATCATAGAAGGAGACTCTATGCATGTTATAAATCTCCTCAAAAATTGTAAAACACCTCCTTGAAGGATTAAAACAATTATTGAAGAGGCTAGGATCCTTTTCCAGGGAAGACAGGATAGAAAAGCCCAACATGTCTTTCGAGAAGCTAACAAAATTGTTGATAGGATGGCCAATTTGGGTGTCGATGATGACAAACTTTTCAAATGGGAAAACAGTGTCCCGAGTGAAGTAGAGTAGCTTATTCAACAAGAATTCCAAGAATGATAATCGAATTTATGAACAGGGAATGCACTATAGTTCGAAGGCTAGGAGTATTCCCGTCTCTTTTTTGAAATGGATTCACAATAAAAATTATTCGAGCTGTCAATATTTGTGGATGTTGCTTGGAATTACCACAAAGACTAATGAGGACAGTCACATGTCAGGTAACATGGCTCCTAGTCATCTTAGTAATTTGAGGTTGGTTGATAATCATAGGGCAGAAAAGAAACGACAATATAATAGTTCGAACCAGAGTCACGTGGACCACCAGATAGCCACCGCCATAAATATAGCTAGCAAGTTCACTTCTCTAAGGATTATTGGCCAAGATGATATGTGGTCCCAAAGCATGTCATATACGGAAGAAAGAAATTACCAAAGAATTATTAAGAGTAATTGTCAATACAGAGCTTGTGGGAGTTTGTTTCAGTACTCTACTACGTGTGTCTCAACCTTTTGTTTCTCCACTATTTCAAGGAAGAGATCCATGTTTGTTTTTTTTTTGTAATTATGATGTAGGTATGTTTTCTCGGGGTATACCCAAAATTTTTTATGGGAAGTTTATTTTTGATAACAGGCTATGTGCCTTACGGGATGTAATGGCTTTGGCAGCATGTAGATTTTACATATATAGGATCCTTAGTAAGGACATGTTCATCAACAACCCTGGGCTGATTTTTGTAAAAGTTTTTGGGTCAACTTGTAAAACCCGGTATTAATACTATAGTATCTTATCTACAAAAAAAAAAAATTAAAATTATATAAACAATCTAATACCATTTAATGGATATTTCCATTGCAAAGCTATAAATATTAATATATAATATAGAAATGAACACGGTTCTATGTATACATTGGTCAACCACATTTGATTAAAAGAAAGTGTTACCCATTGATGCTTCTTTTTTTTTAAATGTACCTTCAATAATTTGTTGAAATTTGTGGGATTAAGTTTTATTTGAGTTCATCAACCACTTTGTATTGTATTTTTAATTTTATTCTCTCAACTTTATATTATATTTATTGTATAAGCTTATTTTCTTTTCTTTTAAACCCTCCAAAGTTATTTTTTAATATTAATAGGTTGAATATTTAACCTTAAAATGTAATTATAAATAAATATAAATATTTTTTATGTCAATTATATTATTATTCATTGGAGTGTATGTTTTAATAAGATAATTTAATGTCAACAAACACTTTTTATATTGTGCGTATTGTGTTCTATGTGTTACTTTTGAGCACTTTTGGGAAATATATTGTTTCCATTCATTTTGAGAGTTATTGCAAAATCCAACATGGTATTCAACTAGGTGTGAATATCCATTACTTGATTGTTTATGTTTGACAAATCAACTTCCAAGACATCTCCTAAGGATGAAAATGTTTGGAGTAGGTAGAAGATTTTTTTATCATCATCAATAATTTATAAAAACATTTTTTTGATAAAACCCTATGGGAACTTGGATCATGAAGATATCACTAGATTTAATAGATATATGCTAGAATAAAAATTCATCAATAACTTACTTTATTCCTCTCTTGGAATTCAATCCACTTATTTAATTTTTTGATTTCTAACAAAATGAGTGTCTTAGTTTTAGGATTGAGATCTTTTAAAAAAATTATTTTTCTTACATATTTTTTTGAAAAATCTATTTCCATTTCTCTTTTGGCATTTTGTGTCCAATAGCAACATAGATGAGAGGATAGTCTATGTGGTCCTTTTAAAATAAGGAAATAAGAGGTTCAACCTTTTTTAATAGACCCCAAATATCTATGAAGTCATGGGTATATTTTTATATAGTAAATACTTTTAAGTTATTTTATAAAGTTGCTAATATGGTTTGACAATGTTTTTGCTACATTGGCATAATAGGATGTCTTCATTGGTTATGTTCAATAAAATATTTTGTAGAAAATATTGTGATAGATACCCCTCAATGTTTCTAGATTCTTTGAAAAAAATTAAAGGGGTTACCAATTCAACACTTTTCTCTATTTTACCTCTACCTTCTTGTTTTTCACTTGAAAATTTTACAAGTTTTGCTCTATTTTATAAAATTTATGTTTAAAAAAAAAGAATATGCTATGAGGGACATGTAAAAATATGGCTTGAAATGGATTGGATCACCATGACATGTCATTGCATAATGTATACACTTCTATGAAGGAAGATAGAAGATGCTCTAAATAAGGAGCATTAATTTGTTTAATGATGCAAATAGCTAGTTGTCGTCAAATATGGACTTGATTGTTTAATGATGTAATATAATTATATCATATTTTGTAGTTAGGCATATATATTATATTAAACATATGTTGATTTATATGTCTTCTTAATAAATTACTTTATATTTGAAGAACACAAGCTTATACTGAGAGGGGAAGTGAAAAGTATAAGATAAAACTTTTACTTTTCTTTCCAAAGTAGTAACTTTAATTATTATAAATTTCAATAATGAAACAATGCACAAATCATCAAACATATGAGAGATATAGATTTAACATGGTTCACCCAATGTTTGCTACATCCACGAAGAAATATTTCTTATAAATTTCTCAACAAATTTCGTGGGCACCAACCAACAAGAGAAACCAATACCCTATTGCAATGTTCATGGATACCAATATATAGGAGATACCAATCCCCTATCACATTCTATGGACACCACTCCACTTTTTTCTAGTTTTGTGGACACCACTCCATAGGAGACACCAATCCCCTCTACTTTGGTTATGTGGACACCACTCCACTTTTTTCTGGTTTTGTGGAAACCACTCCACAGGAGACACCAATACCCTCTACTCTAGTTCTATGGACACCACTATACTCTGTTCAAATATTCTCCAAGACCTACTCACAACTCTGGTAAAATATTCTCAACAAAACCTACTTCAAACCTGCTCATAATTCTACTCAATCCTACTCACAACTCTACTCAAATATGCTCACAAAACCTACTCAAATATGCTCATAAAAACCTGCTCAAATATGCTCACAATTATTGCTCAAATTAGTTCACAAAACTTTCTCAAATATGCTCACAAAGCCTTCTCAAAAGGTCTACTCAAATCTACTCGAAAACTTGCTCAAATATTCTCACAAAAGTCTGTTGAAATCTGCTCACAAAGTCTTTCTCAATATTACTCAAATCTTGTATACAAACAATGCTCATATATTTCCAAATATCGCATACAAACAATGCTCATATTTTTTCCAAAAGTGCTTTCTTCAACTTAAAGTAATTCAGATATATTCTACCCATAATTCTTTTATCTTCATGAACATATAGAAAATGATATGCATAACAAGTACCCAATATGTTATTCTTCTCAATTAAATCATTTCACTCTATCCTTGCACTATGTGATACATTGACTTGCTTTAAAACTACTCTTCTATTTGTGTGAGACTTATACTATTTTTCTTATTTTCATACTCACTTCAAAATCAATCACAATGCACAAATATACCCTACTTATCTACTCCCAAAATCAATCATGAACAATGCACACATTTGCTTTCAAATATGATCTATAACCCCTTGCAAATTTTCTTCCAAATTCAATCAAAACAATGCACAACTTTACTCTCAAAATTGATCTATAACTCTCATCAATTTATTTTTAATTTCAAGCAAAAACCAATATACATCCAATAATTTCTTATACCTCCAAACTTATGACAACAAAATATTTTCCTCAAACACAACCACCTTGAGAAAGGAATTAAATCACCATACCTCTAAATATGCCACAATGATGATAATCTTCTTTTGCATGTGTTTTCCAAACCTATTTTGTCAAAAATAATTTTCCTTTCTTTTGCCACTACAAAAACAGGTTAGCAAATCTCTTTTTCCCTTCTTAAATAAATTTCAAATCATTCACTCAACAACCCTTATCAAAATATAAACAATAAAGCTCTAGAAAAAAATTTGTATATCTCCCTTATTAAAAATTAATATAAAGCTTTAATACTATCAAAATAACCTCTTATTTCTTTCTTTTATAATATACAAAATACAAATTTAAATTTCCAATGCTACACCTTATAACTCCAACTTATAACATTCAATAATCAAGAAATACACCTTATATTTCCAACTGAAACATACAAAATATAATAAACATAAATTACACCTTATTTCTCCAATATTATAGTATACAAAATACAATAATCAATGTCACACCTTATAACTCCTATATTAATCAAAAATATTTTTCATACCTTCCACAACAAAATATTTAACTACCGCAAAGGGGTTTCACCTCTAGAACTTCCAAAGTGTAGTGCCTTGTCAATGTCTCTTTGACCGGTTGGGCTAGCCCAATGGGTAACACCAAAAGAGGGTGTTGCTTTATTTAAATCTCTTATGCACTTCCACCTAGCAAAACACCATGATGTCTTCCAAAAAAACTGCCACAATGGGTTTTCACCCTCATATCTCACTTACAGCAGTGCCTTAACGTGGCCTAGCCAACCGGATGGGCCGATCCAACCCTTGGAACTAAAAAGGAAATTCATTATCCTTTTTTCCTATTCTAAAATTTTACCACATATCACAATATTCATTGTCCTTTGTTCCTATTATGAAATTCTGCCACACATCACAATATTCGTTGTCCTTTTTCAAATTAACACACGCTTGAAAATAGCACATGTATTAGAAATTATTTTATTAGCATTCGCATGGATAATCAAATAAAATATTTTGCCTCCATATATATATGCTTTTTTTTTTACTTTGAGAGTTCGACTCATAGTCTTATTTGTGATTTTAAATCTTCTCTCCAAATACTTTAGCGCCTTTGCTTGTAACCCAACCTTATATTACAATATTTTAAATACTTAATTTAAATATTATAATATTTATCTTTTAAACCTTTGCCCTCCTTTTATAATATTTAAAATATTTTGTCCCAAGCACTTTTAAACCTTTATCCTTTGCTTGTAATATTTAAATCTTTTTGTCCCAAGCAACTTTTAAACCTTTGTCCTTTGCTTGTAATATTTAATTCTTTTTGTCCCAAGCAACTTTTAAACCTTTGTCCTTTGCTTGTAATATTTATTTTTTTTGTCCCAAGCCTTCAAACTTCTCTTTATAATATTTAAATTGGATATTTAAATATTATAATCCTTTACTTTAAAAAATATTTTCCTTGCTTTACAATAAACTTTCCTTGAATAATTATCTATTGTTTGCTATTCACAATAGTCCATTCTTGACAAATTGATATATTGTCCAACCTTGTAAACTTCACACCCTTGAAGAATATTTCTTCCTTGTATACCATGCACACTTTGACATGAATGACAACTCAATATTTTCAATAATATTTTAAATATTTATTTTAAATATTTTAATTTGTTTATATATATATATATATATACTATTATGATATAGTAAGTGTATTATTTTAAAATATTAATTTTTTGTTTAACTAGTTCCTCTACTTTAATAGTGTCTAAAACTTATTTTCTTCTTGATCAATTACTTATTTTCTTCTTTTTTTTATGTTATTTATTTATATATGAATGATATCAAGAGTATTAATATCTTAAAAAACCATTTTAATGAGAAGTTTAACTATAGCCTCTACTTTAATATTGAATAAATAGTAATATCTGACATGAATTTATTATAACGTGTAATATATGACATGAGATTTATGGACTTCTTGGTATTGTTGATATCTCAAATTTCAATGGTTTTCTAAGTTACATGAAGTCCATGAGGATGTTGCCAAACTAAAACAAGTAATAATTTGTGTAGCTAATGACAACATGTGGGAGGAAATTAATAGTAATGGGGATAGCAGTTTTAATCAAGCCTTTAAAATTGACATAGAAAATGCTCCTTATACCATCCATATTTGTAAGGTGGGTGTCACCCGTTATCAAGTAGGTTCAATGGAAGTTTTTATTTTAGATGATGATGCTATTCAATTTTATATAATTTTTTACAAAAATGATAATAATAATTTGCTTGCCTATTATATGCTTAGGGTTGTTGAATATAATCATTACAAATCTAGGCTAGATAGGCATAGAAAAACTAATATTTTCATTATATCTACATCAAAATATTTGCATAGGCTAAGTGAAATAATAAGTATTCCCTTGACTAGAAATTTAACAAAGAATAAAATCTATTTGTTGCTATGAACATAGCCTAATTGGTTGTTCTACCTTTGAAGGCATCAATTCCTACACTATTGAAAACTATCCTAAATTAGACCCCACTAATGACTTACCTTCTATTGGAGTTTCTTCAACAACACTAGGATTACCTCTTAAAGTGATAATCCCAATCAGTACTAATTTTTTTTTTTGCTTTTTGTGTCTGTTCTTACTATTTTCATAGTTTGTGATGATTTTTTAACATATAAGTTCCCTTTTATACATACATTATATAAAATTATTAATTAAATGTCTTACCTTAATATGATGATATTGGTTCCTATAGCTTTTAGGAAATAGTGAATGCTCAAGAGTTTCTTGTTATTCCTATTAGTCTATTTCTAATTATAGAAATATTATCTTACTCAGATAGGTTGTCTAATAAGTGGCTTGATATTTTGATTGATTCTACACCCTCATGTATGGAAAGGCACTTGATTGAAGCTAAGTTCTCTATTAAATGAAATATCATGTTTTTCATTAATGCTTTAATGAAATTTTATTAGTAGTTAGAATCATATCCTGGCTCCCACATACATATCTTACTCAATACCCAATCACATGCTCACATCCTTTCTAGGCTTAAAGGTAAGCAACATGTGAAGGAACTTATCATTTATATCCCTAATAATGTCCTATATATTTTATCATTTCCCAATGATGATTTTTTTCTAGAATTCTTATATGCTAAAGAGGAAAGGATCCCCTAATAATATTATAAGATAAGGTTTTTTCAATAACCCAATTGTAATTAGGGGGCATAAGTAGTCAAATTATGTTTTCTAGGTTGGGATTAATTATAAATTAGAGAATCTACCCCTGAGTTAGATTGTTTTGAAGAAGAAAATATCATGAATATCAAACTTACTATATATGTTAACATAGACACCCCAAAGCAATCATGCATAGTCAAAATAGGGGCTAGCCTATGTACCAAAGAGCAAGCTATCTTTACTACCTTGCTTAAGGAGTATAAGGATGTTTTTTCTTGGAAATATTTTTGCATGCTTGGAATGGATGAGGATTTAGTTATTCATAACTTTACTACATATGAGGATGTCACACCTATATAAAAAAAGCAACTCTGATTCTCCAATCTCATTCAAGACCTATGCAAAATTGAAATCCAAAAGTTGTTATATACACATTTTATTGGAGGTATTACATTATTTGGTATCTTGTAAATATTTAGATTAGATTGTGTGTTTAATATTTGAGTCTATAGTATGTGTCAAGTTCTTAAATGAGACTATGTGTCATTTAAATAAGTGTGGGAGACATATTGTTAGCAAATAACTTATATGAGTGATGTGCCACATTTAGAAGTGGGAAACTATGAGAAATCATGAGAGATTTTTTCTTTGTGTAATATGTGAGATTTACTATGTAAAATGGAAATATGAAGAGTTGGTTCAGCAGACTTAGAATCCCACTGATACATGGCAAGAATTGAAACGAGTTTTGAAGAGTAGTTTCTACCCTTCAAATTATGCCAAAGACCTTCAAATAAAGTGGCTCCATATTTGAAAAAACACTCATATGAGTGTATATGATTATGTGTTGCAATTTAATAAGTTGAGAATTTTGAATTCTATGCAGGATACCGTCGTTCAACTTGTGACCAAGTTTAAAAGTGGATTGTAGGAACCACTTTATCGCAAGTTGAAATACAAAACCATCTTAAGTATCGATATGGCTTTCAATCAAGCCATTCTTGCAGAGGAGGAATTGTGAGAGTCATCGTGAGGGACTTGCTCTTCATCGACGGGAGGACATCTGAAGGCTTCACAACATCAATCCAAGGCGACTAAGTCTTCTTCTTCTCCCTATTCTCCTTATCCTACTTCTTCTTCTTTCTCTTCTCATTCCTCTCAAAAATATTTCAAATTTCTTGTGGAATGTACTTATTGTAAGAGGAAGGGCCATAAAAAACATCAATGTTTTAAGTTGAAGAATTTGAAAAATAATTCCCTAGTTGTAAAGCCTTCAAATGAGGAACCTCAAGAAGGTCCCATTGAGACTATAGGGAAAATAAATATATATAAGGAATTGGTTGGGTTGAACAAATTAACACTCATGAACACTTCAAAATGGGATCGTGAGAACTTGTTTGTTACCACGGTTCACCTCAATGCTTCTTTTTTTGGGACGAGTGATGAGGCTTAGGTTTAGTTTAGACTTTAGAATTTAGGATTTCATTTTTATTTTTTTTTACCTTCCTAAAGTTTATTATTGTCGACATATTATGTGTCGACATTTTGATATTGTCCAGGTCATGTCGACATATCTTAATCCCTGTACTCTCGGATTATTGTTTGTATCACTTATTTAAGCCCTGTAATTTATGTAAATACCAGCTTCATTTATACCACATCATTGATCATGATTTCCCTTATTTTGCATGGGTGAACATGATCCCCCCATTTTCCTATGATTACCCCTTTGGGTATTGATTATCATTTTTCTATGATTTTTCATAATTTTCCAGTTTTACCATCATTGTCACTTTTCAAAAAATGGCAACCTTGGTCATCCTTTATTTTTGAGCTTTCTAAGATAATTTTGAGTCATTTTTTGCTACCCCATATGGACCCCATCCAAGTTTCTATGATAATTTTAAGTCATTTTTGGCTACCCCATGTGGATCCCATCACTTGGATGATATGACAATCCTAATGGCACGTTAAACATTGTCCTAACTAAGTGGTTGTTCATTTTCCTCATTTTTTTATTTTTATTCATTTTTAGCCCAAATTTGAGACAAACAGAAAGCAAGGATGAGGAACCTACCTCTCCAAAATTAACCTCATGTTCACTCACTATCAACTATCTTTACACTCCAATTAGATATCATATGAACATGTGCTAGTCATCAAAAGGTTCAAAGGATGAAATTGACAATTCAAATTTTTACCCCCCTTTATATAATTTTGAATATTGTACTATAAAAATGATTTTTCTACATAATAGTTTGCTAAATTTTTTAGGAATAGTGCTCCTCGGGTTTTTTCATTTCTCAAGACTCACCAATGCACTCTATTTTTGTTCATTCTACATCCAACTTATGTTTTTTAAAGCTTTGGATATTTTTTAGAAGTAAATTATTTTCCAACCACATGGGGCAAGTGAAAGTTATTTTCTTTTAGCCAAATTCTTTAGGGACACGTACAAGTAACTTTCAAATATGTTTCCAATATTTTTTAAAACATCCTTGTTGATAAGCTAATATGGCCAAAAATGGTAACCCACTCTAGAATATTTTCAATAGTTTATATCTCAATAGAAATTTTCTCATTCCATGTTCATAGTCTACCATCCATTATTTAAACCCTATTATTTGGACTAAAAAAGATGACGATGAAAAACCTTCATGAAGAAAATTCATGAAGTAATCTAAATTCAATGCTTACTTCCTCTTGATCCAATTTTGAACCTCTAGAAATCCTAGCTAGTATTTGTGAAACTTGTATAATAACCATCTACTTTTAATAAGGTATCATGTTTTATCATCTCATTCTTGATAATCATTTCTAGTGTAATATTTTCTCCCTAGATCAAATTTATCATATATTCACTCTTCCTCTTGTCTCCAAATTGGGCATCCTTACTTCCAATCAGGGCTTTCAAATATAGCCTTTCTTCCATGCTACCTAGTTTTTCCTTATATGTATCCTTTATTTGTTGAATATCTCCAAATATATAGATAGGAAAAGATACCCCTAGTTTGAACTTGTTCTTGGCTTGCATTCACTCTTGGCTAGTCATTACAACTTATATTTTAAATTTGAAACAAAAAATAATATGTTATTAATTAATGGTTGCATTAATATTTGGAATTAGGATATTTGTCTAGTAATACAAATGAATTATAATAATGGATGTAAAATATATATGAAAAAAAGGTTATATTACCTAGATTTAGGCACAAAATAAATAGATTTCCTTAAAGGGTTTGTTTGTGTAAAGATGAATTATCTCATAAAATTACTCGAGTTAATACAAGATATACTTGAATACTCTAACCAAGATAGTAAAGAAACAATAATATAAGAAAGCATGCAATAATTGAGCTATAACTATCTTAATCAAAGCAAAATTAATGAATTATAAAGTAAATATCTTACTATAATAAGATCATTAACCAAGCATATGCAAATCTAATCTTAATGCATAAAAGCAAATACTTGATATCCTAGGGTATTAAGGACCAAAACATAAATAACATTACCACAATAATAAGGAAGGACCATACCTAGGATCAATGTAGGGGACTTGAATTGCATTGGAAATTGTTCCCTAATTAGCAACTTTGATCTTGAACTATTAAGCCTAGTGGAGCATCTCATTATCCTCTATGGAAGGTACTAGACCAATGAATGATGGATCTGGTCATACCTACAAGAACAAGAGAGATGAATCAAGCGAAAGGTCACGTATTGAAATGATAGTAGAGGTAGAAGAAGAATGAAAGTAATATCACTCAAGGCATAATGTTTTAATAGTTGAATGGTAGATGTTTGAAATAAAAAAATGAAATGGTTATTTATAGTGGAAAAATCAAACAACTTTCCCTTTTAAGTTTAATGGCTAGATTACACTCTTACCAAAGCTATAACATTATAATTGTAAATTAAAATAATGTGTCACATTAAACAAAGTATGAAAACACATTAGGATTTGGAATGTACGTAAAAAACCCTAAAATATGATCAGTAACCATGATCTCCACTTAAAGTGGTGGCCATGGCACCACGAATCATTAGGATGTGTGCTTTTATGAACACATGTAACCATGTTCCTTAATCACACCTCTATCATTATTTTAGATTTTTGAAATTTTTTTCAAATAAAATAATAATGAAAAGATAAAGAAATATGAAAAAAATAGGTGATAAAAGAGAACCAAAACCACTGACCAAAATTGCTCACCAGTATCCTACATAAGGACTAAAAATGTTAGTCCACCCTTATCTCATATTATGAGGATGAGATTATCCACCACCTATAAGTTAGTTGTTAGTGCTCTTTTTATAAATATATTTTCCCTCGTGAAGGACTTTGGGTAACACCATAAGGGATAGCCAATAATGATTTCTTATGAAAATAAATAGAAAGAGGAACATACAATAGTTGAAGCAATAGAAATGAAAAAACTATGTTATTCTATAAAATATAAATTTTAAAAATAAATAGTAGAAAAATAAATACACACAACCAAATAATGTCAAAGTGAAATAATATTATAGAAGGAAATAGAAATATATCTATATTATGTTCCAAACCCAATACCATATAATAATATAGCATCGGATCATATAGGAGGTTTAAAACAAGAATCACAAACAAATTAAGTTTAAATCATACTCACAAATCCCAAACTGGAATCACAAACAAGAATCATAAATAGGGATCAAAATGGAAATTGGAAAAATAAATAAATAGAAAGATATATATATTATGTTCCAAACCCGATACCATTTAATAATATAGCATCATATCATCCTTTTTATTCCTTTTTTTTATGATGCACCACATAATCCGATTGATTGTGGTATTTATCTAAGTATATATTCTAATGTTGATTTAAATTTTGAATATGAAGAAGAAGATATGAGAATTAATGTATACTAGACTCAAGAGGATTAGATCAAAGAAAAGGGATTTGAAAAATATATGGACATATGTGCCAATAATCATGAACAAAGGTCCTTAGTCTTTGGAGAGGCACGAGTCTCCTAATACAATATTTGATAAAATGAAGCAGGGGAAGCTTATACCTACAACAAAAGAGTTTGAGTCTTTAGAGAGAATACATGCTATTAATATTAGAAACATAATAGTGGAGGATAAAACTGATGATGGAATTTTCCAAAAAGAGATAACCACAAGAGTGATTTCATAGAAAAAGGTAAATCATATGAAGCAGCAAATGATTCCTGAAGAACCTGATTCAAAAGAAATTTCCCCAAAAACAACAAGATGACTTGGTCAATAAAAAATATTGGTTTGATCTAGGTATAGAGGTTTCCAAGCAAAAATTCAACATCACTTTTGGGGAATTAATGACCATCCCAAAGTACTAGTATCAAGTAGGTAGAGCCTTCAAGTTAACTAATTAGTCAAGATGTCATCCTCAAGCTCCCATAGGCCTTGAAAGTAATGCAATCAGAGCCTCATATTTATTTAAACCATTCTACATATCACTAAGATGTAAATCAAGCTATGGAGACCAATATGTTATTCATAATTTCATGCTTGATAGTGGTGCTTCCATGAATGTAATGTTAAAACAAGTAACTGATCATCTAGGATTGACTTGTCAAAAAGAGCACCCCCTATTTTTGTAATGGATAATAGGAGAGTACCTTGTGTAGGCATTATCACTGGGCTTCTTTTCCATATGAAAAATATCCTAAGAAAAGTGTGGTAATGGATGTTGTAGTTGTATATGTGGACCCTTTATTTTCTAAACTACTCTATAGGCATCAGGTAAAGTATCTAGGTGGTACTATTAAATTAGATTGGTCATATGCCACTATGCCAATGTAGAGCAAGGAAAACATTATCTTGAAAAGATAACCCTTTGAAAAATATTCAGTTGAATGTAGATATCCTATATGGTTAATGCCATGAATTATAATGAGGAAAAGGATATGGGGGTTTACTCTATTTGGCATTCTCCTTTATTATTGGAAGTGCCTGATGCTAAGAATATGGATCCAAAATTGAAGGCTAAAGTAGATGCAAAAAATTATATAATTCTAATTTTTGAGTTGTGGACTATGACTTTGATGGGGTAAAATCTCAGGCAAGAGCAGTATCCAAGGTAAGGTTGATGGATATTAATGGAAATTATCTTGGCATACCATACAAATTATAAATTTCTTGTACAAGCAATGTTGCGGAGTATGAAGCTTTATTTCTAGCTCTAAGGAAAGCCAAGGAATTGGGTATTAATTACCTCAAGGTTAGCAAGGATGTTGAGCTAGTAATTCAACAAATCAAAGGAAAATATCAAATAAAGCACCCTAGATTAAAGCAATATAAGCACACATTTTTGGATGATATAGATATATTATTAACTTTTGATCTACAATATATTCCTAAAGCACAAAATCACAATGTGAATATGTTGGAAATTAATGCTTTTGGAGCAGATAGCCCTGAGATAGACACTTGGTTTATGGATAGGTTCCCAATAATATCTATTTATAAACCATCTATCCTTGATAATGTGATATATTTACAAGTTTTCCATAATGATACACACATTAATAATTTTGTGACTATGCAAAATGAATTCTCTATCATTATTTACGATGAAAGTGATGAAGAAAAAATGATGTTATTGGAGAACCCATAGAAGTCATACAAATGAAGACCAATATGATCTCTAGGGGTTTGGTATCTCTAGAGATATTGTTTGATGACTTTGATAGAGGATATAAACCTCTAGTATAGGAGTTTAAAGTAGATGATGTTAATATCAAAACATAGGAAGAGCCCAAGTTTGTTAAGATCAATAAAGCTCTATCAGGAAAAGAGAAGCAACAATATATTAAATTATTGAAAAAGAACATTGATGTATTTGCTTGGAGTTATGAAGACCTGAAGACTCTCATCACAAAGATGATGACTCACATAATACCACTTCAGAAAGATACCAATCTTAGGCAAAAATAAAGAAATTTCAATCCCACTTTGCATCCAATTATGCAAAAATAAGTGCAGAAGTTATTGGATACTAAGTTAATCAAGAAGGTGTTTTTTCTTCTTGGTTAGCAAATCTAGTCCTTGTTAGAAAAAAGAATGGTGAAATAAGGGTTTGTGTTGATTTTAGAAATTTAAAAAAGAGCTACCTTAAATATAACTATCCACTTTCTAACATGGAGTGGTTGCTTCAAGCAGTGTTTGGGGCATCAAGAATATCTTTATTAGATGGCTTCTCAGGTTACAATTAGATTCTAATGAATTGAGAGGATAAGTATAAGAAAACTTTCATTGTCCCATGGGGAATATTTGAATACATCAATATGCTATTTGGATTGATGAATGTGGGGATCTTTCAAAGATCCATGAATGCTACATTTAAGGGGCTAATGTTTAAGATAGTAGTAGTGTATCTTGATGACATTACAATTTTGTTAAAAAATCCTAAAGATCATTTTACACATCTAACTCAAGTATTTGATAGGTTCAAAGAGTTTGGCATATATTTGAATCCTAAAAAATGTGTGTTTGGGACCACACAAGGTAAATTTCTTGAACACATTGTTTTAAAGGAAGGGATTAGAATTGATCCACAAAGGATAGAAGCAATTTTTGGCATTCCCCCTCCTAAAAATTTGAAAGGAGTTAGATCATTCTTTGGTAATATTAGCTTTGTTAGGAGGTTTATTCCTAACTTTGCTTAAATTTCTAAGCTAAATAATGACATGAAAAATATGGGAAAATAAGGTGGACAGAGGAAAATATTATAGCTTTTCAGAAGATCAAATATGCAATCACTCAGGCTCTGGTATTAAATTACCTTGATTACTCCAAAGATTTCAAAATATACTCATTTTCCTTAGAACACACTATTGTTGTAGTTCTAGCTCAAAAGGATGAAGAAAAAAATGAAAATGCCATAGCCTTTATGAGTGCAAGAAGGAAGGGTGCTCAATTGAAATACTCTATGCTATAAAAATAGGCTTATGCATTAATCAGGACATTAGATCATTTCAAATGTATCTTTGGATCCAATAAAGTAATAGCATGCATCCCCTACATTACTATTAAAGATGTTTTTACTCAACTTGAACCTTTAGGCAATCCTACAAGATGGATGGAAAATTTATTACAATATGATGTAGAGTTTAGAGTAGTTTAAATTATTAGAGGATAGGGACTGGAAAAGTATATGGCTAACTAAGAAGGGGAATCCATGAATAACACTATCATTACAGATGGGCATCGTGAAGCTAGAGAAGTTGATAATTTTTATTGCAAGTGGTATGATGGCATTATATTTTATCTTTAGAACTTGTCATTTCTAGATGATATGCTCAAAGTAAAAGAAGATTTGTTAAGAAATTGGACCAAACATACTACATTCAGGAAGGTAGAGTGTATTCAAGTCACCCAGATGGTGTGTTGCTTCTTTGTCTATTCGAGAAAGAAGTTCCCCAAGTGTCGAAATAATATCATTTTGAATTCTACGAAGGTAATTTTTCTCCAAAGGATACAATGCATAAAATCATGAGGGTTGGTTATTATTGGCCCTCCCTATTTAAGGATGTCTTTCAATTTGTTATATTTGTCATAACTATCATGTTTTTATAGGAAAATAGAATTTGTCATCCATGTCCCTGAGGCTAGTAATTGTGGAAGCTCGTTTTACTCACTAAGGAATAAATATCATAGGTGAAATTAACCCAAATTCTTCTAGGGGCCATAGGTGGATCATAATAGCAACAAATTATTTTACCAAGTGAGTAGAAGCAACACCTCTCAAAATGTCAACTACTAAGATGGTTGTCAAATTTTTAGAAGAACACATATTGATAAGGTTTGGGGTTCCCTAAAAGATAGTCACAGACAATGGTAACTATTTTACTTCTTTTGAGATGATTGAATTTTTTCTAAGTAAATTATAGAGCTTTCTCATTCTATGAATTATTATCCTCAAGGAAATGGTTTAGTAGAATCTTCAAATAAAAAATATGATCACAAGAATCAGAAGAGCATTGTGTAGAAACAAAAGAAGTTGGGATAGTGAATTGAAGTTTGCTATATGGGCTGATAGAATATCTATCAAAAGAAGCACATGAAAATATCCTTATGAACTAGTATATGGTGAAAATTCTTTGTTACCCCCTTAGGTGGAGAGTCATGCTTTATCTTTGCTTCTTTAGGATCATGAAAATCCAAATATTTTACAAAGAAGATTTGATCAGATTGTGAAGTTGTAGGAAGATAGAAAGGATTCATTAATGAAGATAATTGAGTAGGCTCACAAAACAACACAATTGTTCAATAAGAAATCCAAGGGGAAACCTTTTTAGAGAGGAGATATAGTGTTGTACTAGGATCCAAAAAATGATAAGCATGGTGAAAAGGAGAAGTGGGAACCTAAATGGCTTAGTCCCTATCAAATACTTCAAAATGCAAGCCAACATACTTACAAGTTGCAGACTTTGGATGGTAAAAAATTTTCAATTCCTATCAATGGCCAGAATTTGGAATTGTATCATTTTACACTAAGATCTTGAGAAGCCTTATACCAAGAAAAAAGAAATAAGAAGAGTATTTTAGAGTTATTTCCTTAGTTTTTTTTGTGTCCTTCAATATTGTTCTTTTTAGGTGATTAAGGTGTCCTTTTTAGGTTATTAGATAAATTTGCGAGTCCATGTGGTCTATTGGAGATTCTGAGTTCTCAGGTGATTCATTGTAAAGAGTATTTTCATCACATATCCTAGTTATATCCTATGTTGGATCCTCAAAATCCAACTTGAGATCATCCCTAATTTTCAAATTTTTGTTTCCTGAGTCCTTGATTTAGTTTGTTTTGTTTTCATGTCTAGGATAATATTGTTTTCTCTTTTAATTTTTGTGGTCCTTCCAAAATTCACAATAATCCCCTAGTCAGTATTCTTTGTAATAATCCTTTTTGTCTTGGGTCCTTTTCAAATTATTGCAATTCTTTTTGGTATTTTTAAGTTCTATCTCACCTCTCATGAGTAATATATTTATATATATATCATCATCAAAGGGTATTATTATTTTTAAGTCTAAAATTCTTATAAATTTTAGGGCCCCCATTTTTTCTTCCTAAGTAGGCCCTCAAAATCCTAATTTTTGGCCCTCAAATTTCTTTCCTCTAGTCATTCCACCTGCCTTCACATTTTACTCCAAGATCCCCTCTAGGCATGAAAATCCTAATATTAGAGTCCGCCTTCCATACCCCCTTACATCTATTATCCACATACAATTATCGCCGCCTAACCCCCCCCAAGGTGGCCCTCAAAAATAAAAAAATAAAATAGTTTTTGGGTCTTTTTCTTCCATAGGCCCGTGGTCATAAAAGATTTTCCCCCTAACTTTATATTGCGTAGAGGCTAAATTTGGTGCCCACCCAAATCAACGATGCACAAATAGGCACCCAAATCAACGACTAAAGCTATCACATGGGTGGAAGTATGAGGATGAGCCATGCATGATACGTGGTCAAATTGGGCCACGTGTACCCCACTACTCCAGTCTATGGTTTGCTTTTCAACAACTCCATTCAATGGTCCCTAAAGGGGCATGTAGATCAATGGATCGGGTCAGAGTACAAGGGGATGCTCCAAATAGATGGTGACACATGGTGGCATAGAGTTGGAAGCATACTAGTGTGAATATCCAATGGTTCACAAAAGGGTACACAAAATAATGGATCAGATGTAGGTGAAAGAACCAAAGCGTTCCAACCCACACATGACCCTTGGTGATGGGAAATTGGGTGTTTTAGGTACATAGAAGATCAATGATCTAGAGGATCACACATAGATCAATGACATGGGAGGTAGTGCATAGGAAGCAGTGTCCCAATCTGCATGTGATGCATGTACTCCACTAGACTTGATCCATTGCTAACTTTTCAACATTGATCGATGAATTCAATTGTGCCACATGGCCACAATAGGTTTGGGCACACAATATTTAAGGACTTTTAGTTTCATTTTAGTCCCATATTAAATGTGGGTTAGCCTTCATGTGGTTTAATACCATGAAGGTACCCAAGTTAAGTCCACCACCTTATGGTGGTTGGGGTAGCCTCCCGTGTGGGACTTCCTAAAGGAACCAATTGGTGGTGCCAGTGTGAGCAGCCTACATGGTAAGCCTGAATGCCTATTGATGTTAATCAAAAGGTAACACCAATTATTGATAGATTCATCGAAGTCAAACCACCACTAGATTTGATAGACCATTAAAAGAAATGAAAGGGTTAAGATTTTTTATTTATTATTATTATTATTTTAGCTGATAAGGTGTGAAATAGGCAATGGCTAAATATTTTTAGTTTTAGTGCCTAAATTTTTATTTTTGAATAAGGTAATTGTGACTTAATTTAAAAGGATTAAGGTCTCAATATAAGAAGTTATTTAATGCCCAAATGCAATTATAATAGAGAAGGTGGAAGTAGTTATAACATGAAATAGAGGTAATCAATGGTGAATAATAGAGTATGGAGGTAATTTTAGTTATGGGCCATCACCATACTATAATGAGAATTGGTTGAGACTAATGATCAAGGTATAAGAAGTAATTACATCATAAGAAGAAGGATCATGTTTTTGCATAGTAAACTTCTACAAGATTTATACCAGAGTGTCTATCCTTTGTATATTGTATTTTTATTCTCTATTTCTTATCTAGTCACCCCTCTTTCTTCTCCATTATTGCACAGGTTTTTGCTAAGGAGGTACCCAATTTATTGAGATTATTTCTAGTGGTTGAGGGTAAAATATATGGGGCTCTTTGTTACATCATTTTAATGAAGAGTTGAAGTTATCTATTGCATCATTCGAATGGAGAACTTATTTTTATTTGCTTAGCGATATTTGGATATCTTGATTAGACTCTTATTGTAATGATGTTTCACATTAATACAATATTGCTTCCTCCTTTCGAAATTTCCATGTGTAGTTTTGTTTGTTTTCCTATTTGCATGTTACATCATTTGAATATGTAAATGATGCCTTCCTTCACTGGCATGTTCGATCACTTTCATTGCATTATTTGAATGAATGTGGTTGGCTCAATTTTTTATGTTATTCCCTTTCTTTCTATTTCATATAAATGTTTTAAGCCCTACTACAATTGTGCAATGGATAAGGCATTGGTCTACTGATTGAAGCACTAGCTAGGAAATACTTTAAAGCTTTATCAAATATTATGTTACAATTTTTATTTTTGCAATATGGATGAGCATGAGCATGTAACATGAATTTATAAGCTCGCATCTAGGGTTTCCTTACCTTACTTGGTCTTTCTAAAGTCTTAGGATAATATTTTCAAGAGTCAAAGAGGTGGATCCACCAGAGTCCACAATGTTGATTGGATCATGGAAGTATTGTAGCATGAAAAATATCCAAGGGTGCAACAATTTCCTCCAACATACCACTTAGACATTAGGGCTATAAGGAGGAGATGATTGAGTATTCTTCCAAACTAAAGTAATTCATGAAAAATAAATATACAACAACAAACACACAAGAAAATATGTTTAAACATGGAGAAAACCTCTTGGGGAAGAAAAAATCATGGGGCCACTGTTGAAAAACTTTATTTATAGAATTTTTTGACTTGATAATAAGTTGTAGATATATGCCCTACTTTGGAGCATAGATTTATGAACTTGCTTCTTTTTGTAAGTGCTACACCAATCCACTTCTAGCACATGAAGTTAACAAATAACTTTTGAGGATGTCTTGATCCATAAGATATAAAATTGCACCTTGGGCTATATTGTTCTTAGAGAAAAGACTTGTGGAATTATACTTGAAAGGAGATTTACACTTTTACCCATATCGAAATATTGTTGTTCTTAACACTTTTGCAATTAGAGAATTTATAATTCTCAATGTTTAACACTCGAAAGAGAAGAAATATGTCTTTTGAATGTCCTTAAATATAATGGGTACATGGAAGGTCAAGTTCACAATTATTTTAGAAGGAAACAATACAAAAAGAAAAAATATAAATAAAAATTTCATAGAGTAGTTTCTTTATCTTAAATCCAAGAAACCTTAGAAATATTGGCAAGAATTTTAAAATATCCAAATTTTAGTATATTATTTGAAGCAACCAACACTGGCAGAGGAATGTTAGACAAAGCAAGAGATAAAGTAGACCCAAAGATTTACAAGTGTGTCTATATAATTGATTGCTTTTGTGGACCTCCATACATAGGCAAAAGTTGGTTACAAGCAAAGACTAAAACATGTGTGTTGTGAATATTATGTATTCATATTATGGTTACAAAGGTTACGAAAAGTTGGAAAGTAGTTGCAAATCCTAGCCTCGTACATTATTGATTTCACATGTATATGTACTTATATTGTATCAATGCAAATGTCAATCATAGTACAAATATATATTTTGTGTTTCTAATATGTGGTATAAGAGCAAGCTGACATCAGAATGAAGCTTCCATTTTTGAAGGTGATCTAGTTGCCAAGGAGCATGAGACCTCTCAGAGTTATTGAAAGCATGCTACTTCTGGAGAAACCAAAAAGGAGTAGATGCAAGTTTGAGGAAAAAAAACTTGTTGTTTGGAGAAGAAAATATTATTCTTATTCATATTTATGTTTGTAGTTGCTACAGGCATTTATTTCATCTCAAAGGAGTTGTAGAGTAATCTTATAAATAATTAGTTTATGCCAAAAGAGTTGTCACAAATTTAATTTTTGTCGTCTTAAAAAAAATGTAGGTGGTGCAAGAAATATGTCATCTGAAGAAAATAATGATTCATATAGAGAATTGTACTGGATATTAAATGTGTTGCCAATAATATTTCATCTAAATTTGTTGCTTGGAAGAGTCATCTTATGTAGAAATAAAATTTAACATAAACACAATTCAATTTCTACTTAAATAAACCTACAAATTTATCTTGTGCAACAATTAGCAATGACAATACATACATGAAACATACAACAAAAATAACATATGATAATTTAAATATGAGTATATATTATATTAACAATAGCCTATATCAAAAAATATGTATGACTTTCACCTTACACAATATTCAACATCCCTAGTCAACCACTTCTACCATGCTCACCACAACCACACCAAACATCGTCCAACAACACACTTTAGCCTTTAAATTCCAACCATCATCATCATCATCATACATGATCCAAATTAATGAGGGAAGGGTCTTATTTATACGACTAAGAAGTAGTTGCAACCTCCAACTAGTTGACACCTCATCATTTTCTTAAATTGCATTTGACATGTATTTGACTCATACTTACATTTCATTTCCTAAATCACTTTATGATATTACTCTACATACTAATACTTTAATTAAATATAACATGTCATCACATACATTATTACATTACCACTTTATAATATTAGTAATTACACTTATGCACATTTCAAAAAACACTTTGTGTATGAACTACAAAATGATACAAATGACAAAACTTATTCATTGTTTTCATAGACATCAATTTATCTGCCTACATCTAGGACTATAACTTGATCCTACCATGATAGGCTCTTTTATTTTCCCTTGATGTACATGCATCCCATCTAATATGATTCACATCTTTACAATTTCTATGTTTGGTTGATTAAAGTTTGGATAAGCATAGTTTAAGAAAGATCTACTTTGCACTATTTCAGGATTCTTCTTATCATCCTTTATATCGTAAATTATTTACATCATGTGACAATCCCATCCAAAGTGATGACATAATTAAATCTCTCATATACCCATATAAGGTAAAGCATACTACCAATTCAAATAATGGGTTGACCATAACATTTCTATCTCATCAATACAACCCAACAATATTTTTACAATATGGAATTTTTTCTAGGTAGAGTGATCCATGTATATGGTATTAAGGTGTAAAATATATTTAATAAATATTTCTTTAAGGAAAAATAGTTTCTATGCTAGCTTTTATTACTAAGTTTGAACAATATTTATAAAATTTATTAGGTTAAATACTTTCTCCTTCAACTCTAGCAACCAACAAAATTTATTTCTTTGATATAGAAGTTTATAGCCCCCCCTTTCCCCCCCCCCCCCTCCCTTCTTCTCCCTCCTTCCTCCTCTCCCTTCCTTCTTCCTCTCCTCTCTCCTTTCTCTTTCCCCCTTCCTTTCTCCTTCCCTCCTTTCTTCCTTCCCTTCCCTTCCTTTCTCCTTTCCTTTTCTCCCTCCTTTCTCTCCCTTTCCCTTTCTTTCTTCTCCTTCCCCTCCTTCTTCTTTCTTTTCCTTCCCTTCTTTCTCTTCCCCCTTCTCCTTCTTTCTCCCTTTTTTTTTTCCCCCTCTTTCTTCTTCCTTTCTTTTTTTCCTTTTTCTCTCCTTTCCTTCTTCTTCTTCCTCCTTTCCCTTTCCCTTTCCTCCTCTTCTTCCTCCTTTCCTTCTCTTCCTCCTTTTTCCCTTTCCTCCTTTTTCCTTTTTTCCTCTTCCCTCTCCTTTCCCTCTCTCCTCTTCCTTTCTCTTTCCTCTTCCTTTTCCCCTTTCTTCCTTTCCCTTTTTCTTTCTCCTTTTCTCTCTCCCTTTTTCCTTTTTTTTTTCTTTCTTCTCTTTTTTTTTTTCTTTTTCCTTTTCCTTTTTCTCTTCTCCCTTTCTCCTCCTCTTTTTTCCCTTTTCCTTTTCTCCCTTCCTCTTCCCTTTCTTTTTTTTCCTTTTTTTCTCCTTTCCCCTCCCTCCTCTTCTCCCTTTTTTTTTTCCTTTTCCTTTTCTTTTTTTTTTCCTCTCTTTTTCCCTTTCCTCTCTTTCTTCCTCCTTCCTTCCCCCTTTCCCCCTTCCTTCCTCTCTCTTCCTCTCTCCTTTCTTCTTTCCCTTTTTCTCTCCTTCCTTTCCTCCCTTCTTCTTTTTCTTCCTTTTTCTTCTTTCTCCTTTTCCCTCTTTCTTCTTTCTCTCCTTTCTTTCTTCCCTTCTTTCTTCCTCTCCCTCTTTTTTTTCCTTTCTCCCCTCCTTCCCCTTTTTTCCTTTCCTCCTTTCCTTTCTCTCCTCTTTCCCCTCTCTTCCCTTCCTTTTTTTTCCTTTTTTCCTCTCTCTCTCTTCTTTTTCCCTCTTCTTCCTCTTTCTCCTTTTCCTTTTTTCTCCTTTTTCCTTTCCTTCTCTCTCTTTTCCCCTTCTTTCTTCCTCCCTTCTTCTCTCCTCTTCTCTCCTCCTCTTTTCCTCTCCCTCTTTCCTTTTCTCTTCTCCCCCCTTCCTTCCTCCCCCCTCCCCCTCCTTCCCCCTTCTTCTCCTTCTCCCTTTCCCTTCCTTTTCCCTTCCCTTTCTTTTTCCTTCCTTTTCCTCCCTTTTTTTTTTTCCCTTCCTCTTCCTCTTTCCTCCTTTCCCTTTTTTCCTTTTCCTCTCTTTCTCCCCCTCTCTCTTCTTCTCCTCCTTTTTTCCCTTTCCTTTTCTTTTTCCCCTTTTTTCCCTCCTTCCTCTCCTTTTCTCCCTTTCTCTTCCTTTCTTTCCTTTCTCCTTCCTTTTCCTTCCTCTTTTTTCTTTTTTTCTTTCCTCTTTCCTTTTTTCTTCTTTTTTTCCTTTCCCCTCTTTCCCCCTTTCTTTTTTTTCCTTCCTTTTCCTTTTTCTTTCCCCTTCCTTCCCTTCTTTTTTTTTTTCTTTCCCTTTTTTTTTTCTTTTCCCTTTTTTTTTTTTCCCCTTTTTTTTTTTTTCCTTTTTTTCTTTTTTCCTTTTTTTTTTTTTTTTTTTTTTTTTTTTTTTTTCAATATAAAAAATACTCAAGAAGCCATCTAACCAAATAATTAATGCACACATAAAGGAAATAAAGGTGCATTTACTACCTTTGAAAGTAAATATGGTATCTTAAACAAGGGTTTCATTACTATGGTCATCTGATTTAGATGTCAAAGTTCATTCTAGAAGAAGCTTGACTTCTCATGTGTGTCCTTGATTATAACCTAATAAATAAACCTTATGATTAAATATAAAACCAATAAAATGGTTTTTTATACTACAAAATCCCCCTTTTTTTGGTAAAACAACATAATCTATATATAATAAAGGAAAGTATACTCATATAAATTTTACCAAACCTATAACAACAAATCTAAAATCTAAAATGTCATTTCTATGCTAAAGTGGGTATATTATGTAATTTTATTCAAAAAATAATAATCATGGTATATTATATCCTCATGGTTGGTAATGGATCTCACTATTATACACATTAGAGTAATAACTATAAAGTTTTCATGGTACTTTTAGGGTTGTGAAATTGATGACTTTCTATGATTCTAGAGAGATTTTGGTAGAATTTTGCTACTCTAAAACTCTTGATGAATTGGTCATCCTAAGTGTTGGTTTTATAGGAAGCCAAAACTCATTGGGGAATGATTTCACTAAATATGATAGTGTTAGAAATGGAGAGAGTTTGAAAGAGATCAAGAAGCCATTGATAGAGAAATATTAAAAATGACAAGTCTTGGACTTGATTTTTTTGTTGGCAGTTGTGAATCAGATATTACAGATCAGATCCATTAATGATGGGTGACTTAGAAGTTACAAAAAGTTAGTTCTTTTTAATTTTAATGCATGATATTCAAAAAGTGTTAACATGGCCAAAGTGTTGATGACACTTTTTTTGTCATGACCATTGGAGGTCAAATTTGGGTAGGAAATGTTGAAGTCAAATTTTTTGTAAAAACATATATAGGATCATGAAAGCACCATAAAGCTATTTCACATGCCCTACAACTTTTTCTCTTGGAGTAATAAATGCTTCAAATTTGGATGTAAGGAAGATTGATTTGATTTTACTAATTAAAAGGATGATTGATGAAGGGATTGGAAAATTTGAATATTATCCTTGTGTCTAAAATTGGTTTTTTACATTGGTCCCTTTTTGATATTTGTATTGATTAATAATGTGTAAAACACTAACATAGATGCTCACCCCAATTTTTATATAGGAATATTTTATGTCGTTTATGGTTAGTAGTGCAAGATGACTGATGCTATGATTATTTGCATAGAAGTGATGTTAAATTTTGTACTTTGGGTAGCATTTTATTATGTCATGCCCCAATGTGCCCCCTCAAGTTTTAGAGGAAAAATCAAGTTGAATCGAGGAAACTCGACTTGATGATGATTCACACTAGTGTAAGGATGAGAAACTAAGGACATACAACAAAAACTGGCTAGGAAAGCCAAGGGGTAAAAGGGATAAGGGGGTAAAAATAAATTCATTTTTACAACAAAGATGAGGAAATAGGAACTCTAGAGACATGAGAGCAGTGAATTTTTAATGGTACACCACACACCCACCAGACCAATCCAACTAGGTGAGGGCACTCATAGTAGGAGGAGAGCATTAACATATGTAAGTATAAAAAACTAACCCTTTGGTGTATTTTTTGCCTCAAAAAGCATTTCAAATAATGGGATGTTATTTTCACATTATATTGCACTATTGTGATTCGATGGCACTTTCATCCTAGTAAGAACTTTCGCCAAGCAATTACTTTTTTGCCAATAGTGAGACTTTCACACCACCAAGATATATTTACAATTTTAAGCTTCTAAATGCTATGTTTGTTTATTTGTAATGATAAAAAAACTTTTGGATTGACTTATGTGGTAGAGATATTACAGAATCTAGGATACAAGAAGTGATGGCCATATGTTTTGGAGACCATCCAAGGTCTCCTAAGGTTTGCAAACCATTCACTCTTGGTGACATTAAGCTTTACCATGTGGCCCTAATGTCAAATGTGGAGTTCAATATTGCTCCTCATATCGCTAGTAGAGAGATGGTATTTTGATACCATGTTACCGCTAATAAGAGAGATGACCATCACACTTGAAGATTTGTGGTGGATCCTAAGGGTCCTTATTATAGAGGTTGAGGTTCACCTATACCAAAAGTAGAGGAGGTTCTTGGAGAGGTTTTCCAAGGATGTAGACTTCTCAATAGTGTGGTTAGGCATTGACATGAGTGTCACATACATTGAGGGCCACCTAGACAAGAAGACAATGTTGCTATGCACCATAGTATTTGGAGTGTTGCTTGATGACACTAGCCAATTGCATTTAAATTTAAATTTTATGTCATCTTTCATGTACATCAATTTTTTATTTTTTTGGCACTACTTTTTTACTACATAAAATTAATAGAATGTAATACCAATTGCATTCCTAAAAGGCACTAATGTGGACAAGTAGGCACATTCAAAACAATGAAAAAGTGTTGGTTACAGGTTTTATGTTGAACCCCATGCATTTTATTCTTCACTAAATAGGAATGTCTTAAACATGTACTTTACCATACTTTGAGAAACCAATATATATGGTTATCTTATCGGTTGAGAGTTGATCGGTGTTTGTGTGGAATAGGAAATTAGGTTTGAAACTCATAACTACCTAATTTTACATATTTTCTTCAACTCAGCTACATATGATGCTCTTCAAGGAGGTATCACTACACCAAAAATGGTCTTTAAGGGCAGTTTTTAGCCGTACTTAAACACCTTTAAGGGTGGTTATTCAACTATTGTCCATGAGGGCATCGTAAAAAATTTACGTCATATGAGGGCGATTAAAAACTGCCTCAAAAAACTACCCTCTTAGGGTCTATTAGGGCAGTTAAAAACCACCTCAAAAACCACCTTAGTTTATCACTATGAGGGTGGTTTAAAACTACCCTCTTAGGGTATAGACCCTAAGAGGGCAATTTTTAACTGCCCTAATAGATCCTAAGAGGGTGATTTTAAACCACCCTATTATTATTACTTTTTAATAAATACATATAAAAACCTAATATATGGAGATTTTAAGCATTAGAAGAATACCTATTGGGCCACATAAGGAGATTTTCATGGTATACTTGTTAATATATTTCCATTTATACTATGTTATTGCAACTTTACCCATTTGTTTTAGAATGACACTTTGAAGCCTTGTAATGTAAATATGAATGAGAAGACAAAGATGAGAGTTTTCCATTATTAGATCGACAATGGACATTAAAATATTCCATGTACTTTGATCATTCATATTTCATGGATATACCATATGTCTTTCTTATGGAACTTTCACAGTCTCAATAACTTAAAGCAACATGAGGATTAGATGTATCATTACCATTTTCAACGGTTCTACTACTCCCAATATGAGAACCAACATTCTTTAGATTTAGGATCTTCAATTGTGGTTTTGGATGCAACTTTGCCAAACCATTATCTAGATTTCCATTATAAGGGAGTTTTCCAACATATGAGTTAGATTATCTATATGGCCTTTGTTTAAAGGAAACATATCCACCATTAGAAACTAAATTTGTACAATCTGTTACAATGGAAGATATCAATTATTTTTCTTAATTTGATATTGGACTGCTTTGAACAAATAATAATATATATACTTATTTTGCTAAGACATTTTCTATGGTAGCTACAAAAACATGGGTATTATTACAATAGTACCAGTGATATTTTGTATTTTGCATGTAACATAATATCAGTTACTTTGAAGGCTAATAATAGGATGTATTATTTATGGTATAGTAAATATTTGATCAACAACATGCATATACCCAACACTGGTAGACTAAATACATTTTGTACCAACAATTGAAACTCTTTAACCCAAGGTATTAGCATGCAAGGGTATGTTTTGATAGCTTAACATATGCACAATAATACCCAAGGTCTTGTGAATAGCCTGAATGGAAAATGGTACCAAATAATATATACAATGGTTGTGGGTCCTGTAGAGAAGGCACAATATTAAACATCTAATAAATTAGTATAATTAAAATAACTAAGATGAATCTACAAAGAAAAGAATAAACACAGTAAAATATGAAAAGTGACATCCTTTACCATCAAGTTTGGGATAGAATACAACTAATTCTCTAAATTATTGATAGAATGCTAAATACTACATATAAAAAAATAAAAATAGGGAGTTAAGAGTTCTAGTGTATGATGCAATCTCAGATAAAACTTATAATACAACTTAGATGCAAGCACTCTTAAAAATAGTTTCTATTCAAACAATATGGCGACCAAACAGAGTTGTAGACAAGTGTTTGATATCATCTTAAATGAAGACCAGGCTAATAAATGATTCTCTATGTTCTCTTTGAGTAAGCCAGAGCTACCAAATGAACTCATAAGCTTAGATGCAAAATTGCCACTACAACACCCTAGATGGTAAGTGTCATCAAAAGTTGCAACATACAATACTATGGAAAATTAACCCTTTCTTCAATGGAAGATTAGTTGAATGTACACAGGAAGATGATATATATAGTCATTTATCCCTTGTTGTGTTCCTAATATATTAGTTATTAAAACTAGTTTCTCCAAATGATATTCAACACATATTTAGTTGCACTAAAAAGGCTTTGTTAAATTTATTATTATTGACCTCTAAGACTACTCTTCAACTCATATTTAACTACACTTGAGAGGATTTTACATATAATATGCATACCAAATTTTTATTTGAACTCTTATATCACAATTAGTTTTGACATTAATTTGTTATGTGTTTCATTTCTTCCCATTATTTAATCTACATATATCAAATTAGATTATAACAACATATTTCTCATCTTGTCATAACCCCATTTCACCAGGTGGGTTCTCTACTTTTTATTACTAGCCTCTAATTTCTTTTTGGTAGTTTATAGCCTTCTTGTTAAAGTATAATGTAGTAATAACTAGCATAACAAATACTCTTTTGAATACCTTTTAGATACTAATTGTAATACAACTCTCAAAATAGAATAATTAATTGAAGTTAAACTAATAACTAAAGTGTAATTTTCTATAAGCATGCTCTGTTTACTCATTTGGTCATTGTTCTATTTTGCTTAACAAATTAAATCAGTTAGTAGTAATTTATAAGCTTTAAAATACCAATTTCATAAAATTTCCTATTTCACAAATAAATTCGGGTCATAATAGTATTATAGGAACATGAACACATCATACCCAATCTAAATTGGTATTAGAACATTATATTTTTACATTTGGTAACCTAATAAAGCTTGTTTTTTCTTGCTATTTCATATTTTCACAATAATAGCTTTGTTTATCTCAATCAAAGCTTCAATCCTTATGTATATGTTGATTTTATACCAACAATGCAAACATATAATTGAATTCAAGCAAGCATTTAAAAACAAAATAAATAAATAAATAAAGACAACATGCACAAAAAAGTAAGGGAAGAAGAAAATCATTCTCAAATCCTGGCTAACATTGGGAAATCCTTAGAAAAGGGGGCATGTTGTGTTGCAATAAGTATTTTTTAAGGCACTCAACAACTAAGAATCCATAGTATTTATTTAAATAATATAGTAGTCAGAGGTCCAAAAAAGGGTTCCATGGACAATGACTCTCATATAAACTTCTCTATGGGACCTCAATTTGGATCCCTTGTTTATGGTAATGTTGCTCTTAACATAGGTTTGTTTAATATTGTGCACTCCCCTTGTTCTCATTTTACTTAGTTTTGTATTTAATATTATATAAACATCCAATAGGAGTCACTATGATCTATAGGCTAAACCCATACATTGTCTTGAAGAACTATGATTTATTTTGCACTTTATATTTTCCCATGTTCTATAAAAGCTCATTGCATCAATTAAAAGTAATATTGACTCTCTTATTTTGGTTTGACATTTTTACAATCCATATTGGAGGGTTTTTACCATGCAAATAACTTTATGTTACAAAGTAGGAATAATTTAGCTAGTTCAAATACTATATCCACTGATTTGCATCTATCATTTGATTTTGAAATTTTTGATTAATATATCACAAATATCAAACATATTTTTCATTTGTTATCTGGTAGTGGAAGGGGCAATAAGTAACATCATATAAGTGTTTTTATAAAAAAAGGGGTATCATTACATCACAACAATGAAATTAGAATAACCTCTCATCATATTACACATCATGTGTAAAGTTCATAACCTCCTTGACCCTCAAATTATGCCAAACTTCTATTAGTTTTTTATTTGGTTATATCATATTAAAACATGCCCCACCCATATTACATCATGACTTTGCTACCATAATATTTTGACAAACTACATAGTGATATTATAACAATATTTTTCGCAATTATGCTTGTATGTTTAGAAAGGTTCGAACCTGGATCTCCTCCTTGAAATTCAAGGTATTTAATTGGTTGAGATCATCCCATTTGATTAGCCTTTTCTATATATTCTTAAAGCATCTCATTGTCCCATTTATACTTGTTATGGTCCATGAAAACTAAAACTAATCTTATATGCCTAAAATATCTCAATTACGTTTGTTGCAGTCTATGAAAACAACTTTCATGAAGAGACTACAAGCTTCATAAAGTAATTGGAAATTGACACCAAGTAAAAATTGAGTAAGCCAGCAACAATTCAAACTCAAAACTAACTATGGTTTAGATAGTTGTTGAAACAAATCTATTTTTTTCAATTTAATGTAGCTTCCCTTAAAAATACCAACATATGATGTTTGTATCATGATAACATGAACCATTTTATTGAAAACAAGGATACATAAACACAATATACATTATGAGAGTTGATGGTTTTGATAGTATCCATATTGTAAATTAATGACAAGAATATAACTGAATTAAAGTAAAAGCATGTCCATGAATTAAGAATTTAAGTATACCTGATTGGATCTATACATATGCTCAACAAGTCCCAAGTGCTCCTCAAAAGTAATGTTGTGATCTATCTTGCCACCAAATCCATCTTCAAATATCTATCCCAAAAACAAGAAAACAAAAATGGTGAGATAATTGAATTTACTAATGAACCAAGCTCACAACTTCTATTCCATGAATAGGAAGATAAAGAAACAAATATAAATTATTTTCCCTAATCATTCTATCAATACTGATGAGTAAAATTTGGGGTTTCTATTTGAATTTTTTATTTTTTTTTTGGATTTGTTTAATTGTTTTGTTTTTGATGATTTTATTATTTTTTTATTTTTTTTTTATTTTTATTTTTTAAAAAGAAAAAAAAACAAAAAAAAAACAAAAAAAAAAACCAAGAAACCCCCCCAACCCCCACCACCCCCCCCCCCCCCCCCCCCCCCCACAATCACTACCACACCACCCACAACAACACCAAATCCCCAACCAACCCCCCACCAAACTAAAACAAAACAAAAATAAAAAAAAAAAAAATAAATAAAATAATACCCACACCTCCCCACCCCCCCCCCAACCCAACCCCCCGACCCCGGCGAGACGGGGGAGAGGGGGAGGCGCCGACGGGCCCGAGCCCGGGCCACCCATACCCCCCAAAAACCAACCCAAAAAAAAACCCCAACCCAAAACCCAAAAAAAAACAACAAAAAAAAAACAACAACAACCCCAGGGAGCCCCCCGGCCCCCCCCCCACCCCCCCCATATCCCCCCCCCACCCCCCCCCCCCCCCAACGACCCCCAAGCCAAACCCAAAAAAACCCCCAACCCCCCAAAGACCGACCGCACCCCAGCACGGACACCCACCCCCCCCCCAACCCCCCCCCTCCCCCCCCCCCCCCCCCCACCCCCCCCCCCACCCCCCCCCCCCCCCCCCCCCCCCCCCCCCCCCCCCCCCCCCCCCCCCCCCCCCCCCCCCCCCCCCCCCCCCCCCCCCCCCCCCCCCACCCCCCCCCCCCCCCCCCCCCAACAAAAAAAAAACAAAAAAAAAAAAAAAAAAAAAAAAAAAAAAAAAAAAAAAAAAAAAAACCACCAACAACCACCCCACACGACCCCCCCCCCCCCCCCCCCCCCCCCCCCCCCACCACCCCCCCCCCCCCCCCCCCCCCCCCCCCCCCCCCCCCCCCCCCCACGACGGGGCCCGGCCCCCCCGCCCCCGAGGGACCCCCCCGCCCCCCCCCCCCCCCCCCCCCCCCCCCACCCCCCCCCCCCCCCCCCCCCCCCCCCCCCCCCCCCCCATATTTTATAAAATTATATTTAAAGGAAGGTTTCCCCCCCCCCCCGGCCGCCCGGGGGTGTTCCTCCCCCCCCCCAAAAAACACCACATATTTGAGGTGACAAAAAGATTGTTGAGGGAGGAGTGTAGCCCCCCGCCCCCGGGGGGGGGGGGGGGTGTTGTGTCGGCCGGGCCACCCCCCCCCAATCTTATATAACCATAAAATATATATGGGGGGGAGGAGTAACCATAGCCGCGGCGGGGGGGGGTGGTAATTTCCACCCCCCGAAAAAAAAGATGTATTACTACCCCCCCACACAGATGGGGTGGGGGGGTGGGGGGAAGGGATGACCTTTTTGCTTCCCCCTTTGGCCTTGGGGGGGGGCGGGGGGGGGGGGGGGGGCGGGCCCCCCCCCCCCCCCCGCCCAAAAATATTTAAAAATAATATATCCTCCCATCACCCACAACACAAAAAAAAAAATAAATAAAAGAGGATGGAGGGGGAGTGGGGGGGGAGAGAGAAAACCCCAACCCCCCCACCCCCCAAAAAAAAAATCCCCTAAAAACATGTAAAGAAAAAAACCAAGCCCCCCCCCCCGAAACGACAGCCCCCCCCCCCCCCCCCCCCCACAAAATAAAATAACCACAAATACAACCCCCCACCCACCAAAAAAAAGAAAGAGAGACAAAAATATCGAAAACAAAAAAAAAGAAGAGGGGAGAGGGGGGGGGAGGGGAGGACACAAAAAACCAACCAAAAACGAGGAGGGGGGGGGGGGGGGTGGGGACCATTTTTTTGATGGGGGGGGGGGTTTCTTTTTTTTTTTTTTCTCGGAGAAAAAAAATTAAGAGCCCATGTTTTATATATAAAAAAAAATTTTGGCCCCTGTTCTTATTAAGTCAAAAGTTTTTTCGGGCTTCCCCCCTGGGGGCGGTAGGTCGAGGGCCCCAGGCGGGTGGGGGGGGGGGAATTGTGTAGGATGGATCCTTAAGAATTTTTTACTCACCCTAATGGATGAAATTATAGCATATGGTTCACCTAGATGATTGGTTTAATTCATAGTAAGAACTCATGGTGTATCTATCAAGTAAAGAGAATAGTAACCCTTGATGATGAGACTCACAAATATAAGCAAGAAGAATCTCTTGGCCTATTCTCCTTGTTGATTAAACTAGAATCATTTTTCCATATAAGAAAGAGAATTAACCTATCAAGGTATGGTTAGAATTACATGTGTTAATTGAAAACGTTCATACAACTAAAGTTAGACACTTGGAACTAGAGCTTTCTTCTCTCAAATTGGTTAAGTTTAATAACATTGATGACTATATTATGAGATTCAAGGCATTAAGAGTAGATATTGCATCTTCTAGATGTAGAAATAAAAATGATGCAACATGTGTCAAAATAGTCCTTTCTAACATCTCTTCTCTCTTTTAGATATTGAACCTCATGGTTCATGTGGTTCATATGTACTTGGAAACACAAAAAACTCTTTCTATTAACCAACTTTGTTCTCTCCTAGTATATTTATAGGTAGCAATGAGAAATGATAGTGGTACTTATGAACTACAAGCTCATGAAAATAAATTTAAACCTAAGGAGACATATATTTAGGGGTCCAAGGGCTAGGCTAAGTCTTCAAATAAGTCAAAAATCATTTGTGGATACTATAAGAAGGAAGCACATCCAACCAAAAATTACTTGTTATAGCAAAGGATTGAAATTGATTTTCATAATATGGGTGTTCATCTTCCAGATGATGAGAAGGATTAAAATAAGTCTTCCAGATATTATTATCACTATTATATTCTCTCGTTTCCCTCTCAATTCAGATTATGAGGGGGTGTTAAAAGTATAGTCTAACTTATGTTTAAGACTAACATTGTATGATGTACTCTTGTATAGGCCTATAGGCATACATTATACAATGTATATAATTATTTGTTTATATAATCCCTATGGGTCACAATTAATTTTGTTATGGTTAAACCCATTTATAATTTGTATATAACCTAAATCCCTCTTACTATTTTGACCTAGGTTAGATTAATTATGTAATTGGGATTTTTGGTATTGGTATAAATACCACCCAACCACTCCATCCATTGTAGTAGAGGATTTAGATCCTTATCCATGAATAATATAGTGACTATTTATGGTGCCCAAGGGCATCCACCAATTATATCTCTTTTATTTTTTTAATTCTTTACACTTTCTATATAAAATTTGAGTGGATGGATTGCTTCTATTCGTTTCTAAAAGTAGGTGTGAATTTCAACACAATCAATGAGGGGGGATACAAGAAATTTCTAGTTCAATGTTTGGTTTAATCATTATCCTCTTATTTCTAATTCAAAATTATAATAGTTGGCTCAAGCATGCCTATCATATAAATATCCAAAAGTCAAATTTTATACTAATGTGAGAGTAAACTTTAGATCATGGATTTCTATTAGTAGCCTAGGCAAAGGAGAGGAACATAAACAAATAGCAAATAAACTTCAAAAAATGCTTAAAGAGTTTTATTTTCCTATTTTATGCAAAAGGATGATCTGGTTTGGAACCTATAAAAAGGTAGTGGATACTCAATCAATTTAGGATATGAGGATTTAGAGTAGTCATAATCTCCTACTCTCAATAATTTCCTTAGGAAGAATGTTTGGTCCATAAAGTCCCTCCCTAAGGCCTTAACATTTCTTTGGTTAGTATTCTAAAGCAACATTCTTATAAGAGAGAGTCTACATAGAAGAGGATATCATGGACCTTTCAAGTGTGCCTTGCATGAGAAGGATTAGAAACATTAGATTATTTAATTCTTTATTATCCCTTTGCTTATATAATTTGAGGCTACTTTTCCAAAAATGTGAGAATACATTGAGTAGTTCCATAAATATTTAAAGACTTGATGAAATGCTAGATAATTATTTCAAAGTTAAACCATTATGTATTATGTGGAGGATTGGTTCTATCATTATTTAATGACATGATATGAATAATATAATTTTTAAACATAAATATGCAAAACATGCTAAATATTGAAACTATATTATTATTGCTCTCTTAAAATGTTTACAAACATTGTACTCATCATGGAAACTCTCAAATGCAAAAAATGAGGTGATAGCCTCTTGGATATAGGACTTGAATATACATTTAAGGGCCATATGTGACAAGGGAGTTAACACAAAGGATCTACTTTGATCTATGGTAAAATAAAAATGTCCAAAATTTGGGTTTATCAAAATTTATTTTGACATAATTTCAAATAAAATACAAGAAAATTTGATGAAGGTGGTGTTTCTTAAGATAATGAAGGTAAAATTATCTTCACTCATAATCATATAGAACTTCAACTAACAACTCTATGAAGGCTACAACACTTCTTCCAACCAAAAAAATGATGGAAAAAAATTTCAATTAAGGGGGATTCCCAAATTTATCATTAATGCTATAAAAAAAATGGATGTGGGGATAAAATTTTAGTTGATATTCATCAATTATTGTTAAAGGTAGTTTGTTGGAAATGTGAATATATCTATAAAATAAGAGGTATTAATGTGGAATGAAATTGCATCATACAAATATTCCATGGAAATAAACGATGTGTATAGAGAGGAAAAATAGTTAGCATATAACTTAGCCATTCTAGGTGTTGATCTTCATCTTAGCAAAATATAAATTTTCATAGGTAATTTTCTTAATATGATTTTATCTCTTAATGAAAATGATATTAAAGAGTTGATTCTAAAAGCATAACAATATGAAAAAGATAAAAAATTTGGATAAAAATAGAAATAAAGAATATATGTGATGAAAAGAAATGGTGGTATGATTGACTTGTCAATAAATATAATGTCATGTTATTTTGATAAAAATTACCCCAATAAAAACCACACATATCTTTTTAAAATAAATAAATAGTAATGCAATATATATATATTAAATAAGTTATATGTGGCTTCTATTAGGGGCCACTCCCATCAAAATACCAAAATATTACATTTTTTGCAACATACCTTTTTATCATAGTTTTTTCATTTCTTTTTTCTCTTAAATATTTTTATTAACTTCCTCTAAGTGTTATGTTTCCATAATAAACTCCTTGACATCATTTTTATTAAGACATAAAATCTTGCTTGGTCAATTTCCTTCTAAAATTTGCATTTTATCAGGATGAATATCAACACCATAATTTTAAAATTTATGTGCTACCCCATTTCCTTTAAATTTTACCAAAAGATTTGGTATTCCATATATTCACTTGCTCCTTTAAATATTTTAAATTTTGAAAAAACATGTACATACATGATCCTTCAAATTTTGATTCATACCTCCATAACATAACCATTTGGAATAATTCAGGATCTTGGAGCCACATATATTGGAAGCGAAATGGATTTGGATGACGATTATTAGGTAACTCACAAGTCAAATGAAAGGGTTTGTGATTTGATCATGCTCGCAATAAAGATCTAAATAGATTGTATACTTGGTTTGCAACCATTTATTGGATAACAAGAATCTATCCAATATTTCTACTATTTATTTTTTCTAATGCATCTATTATCCCATGTATATTGAAAGCTTAGGGGACTAACATCCCAAAGGTCATTTGAATTGAAAAATGAAGTATAAAATTGCATTGATTTAGACCATCATAGAATGCCACCATTCTTTCCCAAAGGAGATATAATAGTATTAAAATAACTCCCCAAAATCCATAGATCAAAATGAATCATCATTGTATTTGATAAAAATATGCTAAGGTCCTTCCAACATATTTCATGAGGAGTAACAATAGTTAGAGCATATACATTTATAACCCCAAATTTGAAGTTTTCCTCTTTCTTGCAAAATAATAAAGCAACCCAATTAATTTTTTCTTCTAATAGTTCTTCATCCCATTTACATTGTTCCATATTATTACAATACTGCCTTAAGCTCCTATAGAAGAAATTGTTAAACAATCACCTGCCTTCCAAATATTATTAAAAACATCCTTACATTCCTTACTGCTTAATTTTGTTTCTTGTATTAAAATAAACGCAGGGCTATAACAACCTATTAATTCCTTAATAACTCTTTCTTAGGGGTTTTATAAATACCCCTAATATTCCATGATATCATTTTTATCATCAACACTTTTTATTTTTATTAGTTGGATTAGCCCCACTTCTTGTTAACACCTATGATATTTTTATTTGGCTTCCCAAATCAATATTCTTTTGAGTTCTTTTTCTCTTAGTTCCTACTTTTATGGTCTTCTTCTCCTTATTTTCCCACCAACACTCTCATCTTCATCATTATTTTCTATTTTTCATATTATAATAAATGAGACTTATCTTCTAAATATTCATGTTGCCTTAAAGAGTCAAAAGTGCAAGGAATATCCTCATTAGCATTTTCTTCTTTATGTCACCCTAAAAACTCTAAACCACATAAATAACCCTCCATAGTCATCACTTTCTTATGTTGGCCTAAAAACCATAAATTTCCTTGGATATCCTCCACAAGATTTTCTTTACTATACTCCTCTTGAAATTCTAAAGTACAAGGAATACTCTCCTTACTACTTTCATTTTTATTGTAAGGAGAAGATTTTATGCTATTGGAGGATAATAAAGGTGATTTACCTAGATTAAGCTTGACCTCCTTCACCTCGTTTGCTTTAAAATTTATTTCTCCATCTTCCTTTGTTTTAAAATTTGCCTTCCCCTCTTCCTTCATACCTTTAGCTTCTATATTTGAACTTGCACATTATACTTCCTCATCCCCCATATCATTTTTTTCTTCTAATGTTTATGATTCAAGTGAATTGTAATGGCCTTTTCCATATGATGATGTAGAGGGATTTTTATAGCCACTTTCGTAAGAGTGGAAAAACCTTGATTTGGTCTAGCTTCTCCTGTGATATGATCTCCTTATTTCATTTTGAAGCTACCCTCATTCCCAAAAAAAATCATCTCTTCCTCCATTTTCACTTTGCAGTATCTTGCCATGTGCCTAGTTTCATGACATTTGCAACATCAAAATGCAATATTTTTATAATCCACTTGTTGATCCCATTCTCTTGATTCAGATTTAATCCTAGTCAATTGTGTTAAAGGTTTAGAAATATCCATGGCAACACATATTCAAGGGTATGCAACATGCCTTCTCTCCTTAGTAGTTGGTCCCTTCAGGATGAATTCACCTAGAATATTACCAATATTATTCAAAACCTCCTTATCGATAAGTCAATAAGGAAGTCCAAAAAACCTAATCCATACCATAATCCTTTTATTAGTTTCTATATCCACAAAAAAATTCTCACTCCAAGGTTTGAAATATAATGCATCTTTACCCCTAAACCACGAGTCTCCATCCATTATTTTATCCCTTATTTCTGAACTTAATAAAATAATGTGGAAAATCCTTTTGGAAGAAAAGTCATGGAGTAATTTAAATTCAATCCCCACTTCCAATTGATCCAATTTTGAATCTTGGAAAAATATGACCAATATCAATGAAACTTACATATTAAAATCTTTGGTTTTGAGAACCATTATATCATGCTCAATCATATCATCCTCTATAATCACTTTTGGTGTAAAATATGCTACTTGGAGTAGGTTTTCCATATATTTTCTCATTCTCTTATTGCTAGCTAGGGAATCCATAATTCTAACTTGGCCATTCATACTTTCAATAAGGACTTTCACAAGTAACTTTCTTTCCATATTACCTAGATTTTCTTCAAATCAATCCTTTAAATTCTTTTAAGATTTGAAGCAAGAAGTGACACTTATTCCTTGATCACACTTTGGTTTCTACTTTCTACTTTCTACTTTCTTCTCACACTTCTTCCTCACTCTCTATTCATAATTGAACTCACTTTTGGTTGCACTCATTCCTGGCTCATGCTCGCTCTCACTTCTAGTTGTAGTTGCACTCACTCCCAACTCATGCACATTCTACTTTCAATTGTAACTGCACTCACTCTAGCTCGTGCTCACTTCCATCTACCACTCACTCCCAACTCATGCTCACTTACAGCTAACACACTCCCTTCTCACTCACTTTTTTTTTTTTTTTTTTTTCTATTTTTTTATTATTAAAATTAATAATACTTTATTAAATTGTAAGAATAAATATAATAATAAATGTATCATAAAAAAAAAATGTTTTTTTATAGGTTTTTTTTTCCAATGATAAGTATTTACTCCACTAAAAGGGACCTGAGAAACTCGATATTGAAAACACTCAACAAAAAAGGGATCGGTCTATTACCTCTACCCTTTTAAAAGAAGACTAAGTTGATGTCTTCAAAACCAGACCAAGATATCCAATCATCTCTAACCTTCATCATAATAAATGTTAACACGTATGTAATTGATATATAGATATAAAATTTACCTGAAAAATAAATCAGTTACATCTAATTGTATACTTATTTGTAGATGTAAAACATGATTGAATATGTATTATAATGTACTCATATATCTCAGGGATGTAAAAAAAATGGAGAGAATGCGACGCTTACGTAAATTATTTATTATGAAGCCATGTTTTTAAATTTGTATCCGTCATGTAGATTTTTTTATTTTTTTAATATATAAATGGGTTGCATCATTAATGGACACACTTTACCTCAAACTGCATCATAAAATACGGTAATGGGCGCACTTTTTTTTTAATTGAAGATCGTAAACTTGTATTAATATAAAAGAAAGATACAAAATTAGTCCGAAGGCACAGTATATAAACTAGAATTAGTTGGAAAGAAACTAGAACTGCCTATAAAAGACTAAGACTACATCATATGTCTTTGATCATTACAATAATATAACTCAAAAAACTTATACTTAAAGCTATTTATACAATGTTGGAATAACATAAAGTACTTATAACCAAACTATCTAGAATCTGAAATGTGCCTACTATCATCTTGAACCTGATAACTCATGAGAAGCTTCCTGAACTTGTCCTTGTAATACAACATGCTCCTAAAACTTGTATAGCAATTTTGAAAATTGTGAGTCTCCTAAGAGACCCAGTAAGAAACCTCTGATCCGCCTGGAAAATATCCTTGTTTCTGGCTATCCATAAAAACCATAGAATCTCAGTAGAAAGTAAAAGCCAAAATCTATTATAACAATTGCTCATATGTGGAATAAAACCAAAAATAACATATTGTTTAACCATATCAAGATTATAATTCCAGCCTGAAGTATCGTAGAAAAAAATGCCATATTTCTTTAGCAAAAAAACATTCAAAAAATATATGCTGAGTAGATTCAGGAACCTTGCAGATAGAACATAATGTAATATCCTTCGGATCTCTAGATATAGGAAGTCTTTGAAGAAAAAACCACCAAAAATAACTCTTTTTAGGCTGTAAAATACTGAACCAGATAATATTTAACATGTTTTGCCCAAACATAGTGCTAACATCTGGATGCCAACTATTTATGATATAAATAATGATATCATTACTATCCATAACTAGATTATAAAGTAATTTAGGTTTAACTTTGCTAAATTTCGTACCATCTTGCCACATAACCTTATCAAAAAAATTATGCTCATCATATATAATAACAGGCTTAGATTTACTGATAGAATCTCTTAGTAAAGAATATGTCCTCAAATGAAATAGAGGAATATCATACTGAGAACTAAGAGACTGCCATGATTTTAGAGCACCATTATCCATGATATCATCAAAAGTAATAATACCTTTATAAGCTCACTTCTTAGAAAAACAACCTTGGGTTAATGCAAGAAGCTCTATATGGTGGTTTTTATCTAATAATAGTAATGGACACACTTTACCTCAAGATTTGGTGTTATTTATTTATTAAGTATATTTTAATGGTTTTTATTGTATAATTTATTGATATTAATATAATATTTAATAAGAGTAATTTGGAAGGTTCGAGGTGTAGACCAATTGGTTCATCCAAACCCCATAAGGGGGCCGGAGGTCCAAGGTTCAAATCTCGAGCCTCACCGGACTGAACGCTTGTCCATTTCCTGATGCTTTTAGCAGCGTAAAATATTTAAAATGATTGTGGCATGGTGGTTATAGGGCGGACTACACGAAAATCTATGTGGCGGCTTTTGGGGCGGACAGCGCAAAATACTGTGGCAGCCATAAAGTCGGACGCCTCCGGATTCGTGGCGCTACCGATTCCACCATGTAAATTCAAAAAACAAAATTAAAAAAATAAATAAAAATAAAAGTAATTTGGATAAATTTTAACGAATGTTGTAGTAGTAAGTTTTTGAGTTTTTATTTAAAAGATTCAAAACTTCCTATGAAGGGACCTTAATGGGATCTCTCATTAAACTTAAATTTTTTGTTTGATAAGGTTGAATATTTAATTTTTTTGTTTGATAAGGTTGAATGTTTCTCGGTTGGCTGCTTCAGTTTGATGATTTAAAAGATCTAAATCATGTTAACATCATTCAACAAACTAAAGTTTATAATAACAATTACTAATTCTCTTCTAAATTCTTTTTTATATAAAAATAAATAAATAAAATAATATTTAAATAATAATGTTGATTCAAATATTTTATAAATAAATTAAAACAACCAAGATTACGGATACAAGGCACAAATCCTATCACAAAAGGAGGCCATCTTCCTATAATTCGATTTTCCGTATTTAAAAAGCATTTATACGAATATAAACTTTTCGTTGTTTGAACACCGTTTTAAGGCGGTCGGAAAAATAAAACACAATCACCTAAGTCTAACCCTAATAGGCTAGCATTTCTGTTCGTTAACGAAAAGAAATTTAACAAAGCTTTTCATTGGTTTAACCCCCGTTTAAGGCGATGTGAAAAATAAAACAAAGTGTTTTATTTTGGTGACTTACGGAAATTTTTTTTATAAAAAGTTTAACTTTTTATTATAAAAAAAATAATAAATATTTTATAAACTCAAAACCATATAAAAAAAATCCACTTTTATTTCTTAAATATAAATAAAAACTTGAAAAAACAAAAAAAACTATTAAGCTAGCACTTCTATTGGTTCACTAAAATGTAGGGTAATGTGGCAAAGACTAAATATTTTGTAAAGACCATATTTATAATAAAAAAAAAAGAACTTTTTGGTTGGTTAACTAAAATTTATGGTAATGTGGGAAAGATAAAATAATAATTTTTTTATATATGAAAATTTATTTATTCTATTTTTAAAGTATTGAATTAGAACACTTAATTGTTAACCACCCATTACCCTCTTTTAACATGTTATCATTTAAACCTTAAATCACCATTCTTTATAAAAAAAAAAAAAAAATTATTACACTAAACTTAAAATGATCCAAAGGTACCAAGCACACCACCTATATGAACGAGCAACGCAGCTAGAAGAGCATTGGGGTGCCCTGCATCGTTCGTCCATACGGGTGCATTTTGACATAAACAAAATGCAGCAGAAGTACTTATTAATGCGTGGAATTCAATTGCATGGAAATAAGTAGAACCTACTAATAAAACGGCAGATTCATACAACTGGCTCAAATAGAAGCTTTTTGACATGCTCTTTCATGTCCTCAACAACCATTCCAAAGCCATCGTTATTTCTGTAAAACAATTGAGCTGACCTTGCATTGTCAAAAAGCAGTTTTCTTAAACATGTTGGCACTTTTCCAGGTTTCAGATACTCCTTATTCAATTCACCGAAAGCAGCTTCATTTAGATCATATAAAAAATTGAGAGCTTCCTCCTCTGTGCATCCAGGATGCTCTTTCATGTAGCACTGTATGCTAGAAGCCAATTCTCCGCGATCTCTCTCATGCTTGGTAATGGAAAACAAAATCTTGTTAAACACAGTACATACATACCTAGCACAAAACCATTTTGCTACTAAGTGAAATAAAACTAAACAAACTAAACCGAATTCAGTACTAACCTTGAAAGTTGAAATATCGTTCACTAAACGCATTGTTAGACATACGAGATGGAGGAAATTGCCTCGAAAGTCAATCAACCGAAGAAGGTTGTCTGGAAGAAGCACTCCTGTAAAAAATATTGAGTTGAGGATGAGCGTTGCCACTGCAGCTGAAGGTTTCCCATTCTCCAAATATTCCTTCAATGGCGGTATATAATTTGCTTCTGCCCATTCCGCTTCTTTTAACACTGATGTAAGCAGGTCTTCCCACTGGAGTTCAAAACAAAGAGTTACTCTCACGTATCAGTATCAATCACAAAATGCTTAGTTATACACTGGTAATGCGAGAATAGCTCCTTACTGCTGTGCGAAGGTAAGGAAGCACCTCACGTCCTTGTACCTCCCGTCCTTTTTTCCCAAATTCATTTACTGTATTGTACAAGCCAAGGAAGTAAATTTTCATGGCATCAGGAAGACGGTCCAAAAGAGAAAGGTCCCATCTGGTGCAATCCCCAATAAAAAAAAAGGTTAGATGCATTTTTAAAACATGATAATTTTTGTTTTTTTTTATATAGGGGACTTCCTTATAGTTGCAATTTTTTTACTGAACTTTATAATTCTTATTTCATCTATTTCATCTCGTTATTATTTAGTCTGATGTAAAATGGATTACCAGGTGCTAACCCTTTTCCCATCTCGTTATTATTTAGCCTGATGTGAACTGGACCACCAGGTGCTTAATTATTTAGCCTGATGTGAACTGGACCACCAGGTGCTTAGAATTCAGGTCTGGCGTGCACTTCAAAGATTCATTGGCTTCCCTAAAGTTTGAACCTAAGTCTCTTCGTTACTAAGTAGGGTTCAAATATTGGAGCTGACCTTTATAATCCTTATTCCATCTTGTTATTATTTGACCTGACCTAAGATGGATTACGAGGTGCTAACCCTTTTTCTATCTATCTCGTTATTATTTAGCCTGATGTGAACTGGACCACCAGGTGCTTAGAATTCAGGTCTGGAAAAGAGTTATTGGCTTCCCTAAAGTTTGAACCTAAGTCTCTTTATTATTAAGTAGGTTCAAATATTGGAGCTGACCTTTATAATTGTTATTCCATCTAGTGGTTATTTAGCCTGATGTGAAATGGATTACATGATGCCAACCATTTTTCCATCTCGTTATTATTTAGCTTGATGTGAACTGGACTACCATGTGCTTAAAATTCAGGTCTAACGGGCACTCAAAAGATTCATTTGCTTCCTTAAACTTTAAACCTAAATTTTTTTTGTAGATGCAAAAAGATGCATCGTTTACAGATTTCCTAATGTATCAATAAAAAAAAGTGGGGCATCGCAAAACCTCTTGACTGCTTCGGTGAAGAGTTGCAACTCCGTCAAAGATGCATGGGCATCGTAAAGGTCGTCGTTAATAACTGCAATGACACCGGCTTTTGTGTAAGCAATTCTGCATGCAGCGTATTCTGGTTCAAACATGACAACTGCAGCGGCAAAATATAATTCCACCACTCGCTGACGAGAGTATGCGAGCTTTGCGAAACCCGAGTTATTATACCATCTTCAGAACAGAAACAGACAAACACCAAATTGGGAAGTACTTCAGTAAAGTTTCGCGTAAAAGAGCAAGAGGAGAAATTGGATCTTTAGATTTCGGTGTAAAGGTTCATAGACTTGGGAATGAAGATGAAAGGTCAAGTCTGTGAAAACTATATCCTATGGAGCAGATCCAGTAAACACCTTTTTACATTTGTACTTCCAAATGTGTTTCAAAAGGATGAGTCTACAAACATCCCAGAGTTTGGGGCATTGATCTAGCTGAGAAAAACCAAGCAGAGAAAGCTTCCAAAATCTAGCAAAAGAGGGAAAAGGATGAGTCTACAAATATCCCAAAATTTGGGGCATTAATCTAGCTGAGAAAAACCAAGCAAAGAAAGCTTCCAAGATCTAGCAAAAGAGGGAAAAAGAAAAGAGTAGAAGATATCCCAAAACTTTAGTTTTTTTGTTGGAATTTCTAAAGATCTTGAATCATATGAGAAATAACATCTCGAGGCATGTTGGAAGGTTCATAGACTTGGGAATGAAGATGAAGAGTCAAGTCTGTCAAAACTATATCCTATGGAGCAGATCCAATAAACACCTTTTTGCATCTGTACTTCCAAATGTGCTTGAAAAGGATGAGTCTATAAACATCCCAGAGTTTGGGGCATTGATCTAGCTGAGAAAAACCAAGCATAGAAAGCTTCCAAGATCTAGCAAAAGAGGGAAAAGGATGAGTCTACAAACATCCCAAAGTTTGGGGTATTGATCTAGCTAAGAAAAACCAAGCAAAGAAAGCTTCCAAGATCTAGCAAAAGAGGGAAAAAGAAAAGAGTAGAAGATATCCCAAAACTTTAGTTTTTTTGTTGGACTTTCTAAAGATCTTGAATCATATGAGAAATAACATCTCGAGGCATGTTGGAAGGTTCATAGACTTAGGAATGAAGATGAAAGGTCAAGTCTGTCAAACCTATATCCTATGGAGAAGATCCAGTAAACACCTTTTTGCATCTGTACTTCCAAATGTGCTTGAAAATGATGAGTCTACAAACATCCCAGAGTTTGGGGCTTTGATCTAGCTGAGAAAAACTAATAAGAGAAAGCTTCCAAGATCTAGCAAAAGAGGGAAAAGGATGAGTCTACAAACATCCCAAAGTTTGGGGCATTGATCTAGCTGAGAAAAACCAAGCAAAGAAAGCTTCCAAGATCTAGCAAAAGAGGGAAAAAGAAAAGAGTAGAAGATATCCCAAAACTTTAGTTTTTTTGTTGGACTTTCTGATGATCTTGAATCATATGATAAATAACATCTCGAGGCATGTTGGAAGGTTCATAGACTTGGGAATGAATATGAAAGGTCAAGTCTATCAAAACTATATCCTATGGAGTAGATCTAGTAAACACCTTTTTGCATCTGTACTTCCAAATGTGCTTGAAAAGGATGAGTCTACAAACATCCCAGAGTTTGGGACATTGATCTAGCTAAGAAAAACCAAGCAGAGAAAGCTTCCAAGATCTAGAAAAAGAGGGAAAAGGATGAGTCTACAAACATCCCAAAGTTTGGGGCATTGATCTAGCTAAGAAAAACCAAGCAAAAAAAGCTTCCAAGATCTAGCAAAAGAGGGAAAAAGAAAAGAGTAGAAGATATCCCAAAACTTTAGTTTTTTTGTTGGACTTTCTAAATATCTTGAATCATATGAGAAATAACATCTCGAGGCATGTTGGAAGGTTCATAGACTTGGGAATGAATATGAAAGGTCAAGTCTATCAAAACTATATCCTATGGAGTAGATCCAATAAACACCTTTTTGCATCTATACTTCCAAATGTGCTTGAAAAGGATGAGTCTACAAACAACCTAGATTTTGGGGCATTCATCTAGCTGAGAAAAACCAAGCAGAGAAAGCTTCCAAGATCTAGCAAAAAATGGAAAAGGATGAGTCTACAAACATCCCAAAGTTTGGGGCTGAGAAAAAACAAGCAAAGAAAGCTTCCAAGATCTAGCAAAAGAGGGAAAAAGAAAAGAGTAGAAGATATCCCAAAACTTTAGTTTTTTTGTTGGAGTTTCTGAAGATCTTGAATCATATGAGAAATAACATCTCGAGGTGTGTTGGAAGGTTCATAGACTTGGGAATGAATATGAAAGGTCAAGTCTATCAAAACTATATCCTATGGAGCGGATCTAGTAAACCCCTTTTTGCATCTGTACTTCCAAATGTGCTTGAAAAGGATGAGTCTACAAACATCCCAGAGTTTGGGGCATTGATCTAGCTAAGAAAAACCAAGCAGAGAAAGCTTACAAAATCTAGAAAAAGAAGGAAAAGGATGAGACTACAAACATCCCAGATTTTGGGGCATTGATCTAGATGAGAAAAACCAAGCATAATAAAGCTTCCAAGATCTAACAAAAGAGGGGAAAATAATAGAGTAGAAGATATCCCAAAACTGTTTAGCCATGCCACAAAACCAAAACAAGTGAATAAGAGTTTTCTTCTTATGTATTCAGTTATGAATATTATAATGTTTTCGTTAATGATATAATATAATCTAGATTTTTTTCAAAAAAAAAAATTATATATATCTATATATATATCTTGGTTGAAAAACCAAGACTAGGGGTTCTACACCGTAGCATAATCAATTGGATTTTGAGTACCCAATGTGGGTTTAATAGGGTGGAGATTCGAACCATGGACCTCCCTTGAAGGATTGCCCTACCCTCTCAAACTCACCTACAACATGTGGGTGCCTTAAAAAAATTTATTAACATTAAGAATATTAGGTTCTAGGTGTATACCAATTGGTTCCACCAAACCCCATAAGGAGGTGGAGGTCTAAGGTTCAAATCCTGGGTCTCGCTGCATTGAGCGCTTGTCCCTTCCCTGGGGCTTTCAACAATGTTGTGGCATGGTGGTTATAAGGATGGACTAGGCGAATAGTTGTATGGCAGCTTTCGAGACTGATAGTAGAATACTGTTATAACCAATACATCGAATAACCTACCCAAATTCATGATGACTACCAATTCTATATTGTAAATTCAAAAAAAATATTAAAAACTTTAACTTTTATTTTTATCTTTACCCAAATAGTAAACTCTACTAACACGAAAGATATTAAAATCGAAGTATGCTCTGTGGTATTTAAAAAATATAAAAATTTACTTCAACTTCAATAGAGAACCACTTGCGTTTAATAGTGCCCTCCTTATTAGGTCGATGACTGCTAGAAGTGAATTCGTGATTATGAAGTAGCTTCCTGGGTCTGTCGAGGGAAGTAAATTCGTAATTATGGAGTAGCTTTCTGGGTCCTCTTCTTAACTCGCTACAGAGGGAAGAATATAATAACGACAGTGATTCTCTCACATGACTATTAAATGTGGTGGGAAGAGTCTTAGTGACATAGTCGAAAACTCCTTTAATACAATCCAAGAGACGTCTCGAGTCGAATCTATAATCTATAAATTATCTGAAGCTTGAGATTATGATGTCATTATTTTTTTGGTTGATTCAATGGATCATGTTACCCAGTAATCCTAATCGCCCTCCAAATATCTAAAGCTTGATATTATGACGTCATTTGTTTTGGGGTTGATTCAATGGATCATATTACTCAGTAATCCTAATCGCCCTCCCTCATAACATTGAGCATTCCTGTAGACAAGCTTTGTAATGGTGATGGAATAAGTTATATGACTATTAACATATAATAGTATTAGATAATATGGTATTTTTAAATTTTATTTTAAAGGTTATAATATCTTTTTAGGTAAAATTTATAAATTTAATTAATTTTTATATTATTAAAAATTAATTATTTAATTTTTTATATAAAATAATAAAATTTGTAATAATCAAATTTTAATATAATAAAATTATTTAAAATTTCATATAATTATTTTAAAAAAATTATTATATTTTATTTTATTTAAAATAATTTTATTTTTTACTTAGGATATACAGTTTACGAGCCCATTTTTACACAACTTTGCATATAAAGTAGAAAAATAAAGTTGATAACATAACGTAGAAAAAGAAAACACATAACATAGATGATGCATATAAATCTTGTAACTGAACCAACGTTTTGCTTAGTGGCAAATGTTTGCAAATTAGGCGAGTATTGTATTTTCAAAAATGTCAATTTGCAATTTTGGGGAACCATGGACGTCGGCCAGTTTGCCCAAAATTTTGAGGTCAAAAAAAATTTGAAGGGTCGATTTGTCGTGCGTTGATAATAGTATTAGGTATTTTTTTTAAATCCGTCGACACTCTTGCCTAAGTCATGGAGCATATTCACCATTTTTTTTTTTTTAAATTATCCTACAAAATTCTCTAACTATACCACTATATATAGTTTTCATTTATAGCATTCGAAAAGTAAAACTATAAAGCGAAAAGACGAACTAAAACATTCGATCTGTTGTAGATTCCATCAAACTTCAACGTTGTGCATTGTACATGGATCAACACGATATAGTTCTCCACCCGATACGATGACCGGACGTTATATTCACCCAGATCGGTAGTCGGTATACTTCTTCCTCCCGGACAGCTAATTCCAATCGGGTCATCTGTCGGACTACATATTCCACCCGAACCATTAGCCGGTGAGCTAATACCACCTTGACTGGTTTTTGGACTTCCTATTATTCACAGTTCGATGGTCGGTATATAATTTTTGCCCAAATCGAATGTTGATCTTCTAGTTCCACCCAGACCACAAGTTGGATCAACCGTTCGCCCGTACCGACAGCCCGTTTCCTACATGAACTGTCCGATGGGTCTCTTTCCAGACAAACCTTTTCCTATAATAGGTACTTTGTTTCTCTTTAGACATTTGAATCTATGATTCTCTGTCTTTATTGGTTTTTACATAGAATAATTGTAGCACTTGTAATAAAAGATCTATTTTTTATCATCTAATTTCTGGTTTTTCTTTGGCTATGTTTTTATCATTTACTGAAAATAAATCAATGCTTTATTCTCCAATTTTCCTCCTATTTTCTATATATATTAAAAATATTTGATTTTCTATTTCCATTAAGATCCTCTATTTTGTTACAATATTTTTAAATAGGTAAATACTGTGGTCTCTATGAACAAAGTGATGCTCTGCTTCGTGTCTAATTTGTACTAGAATTTTATATTTTTCAACATTTTGTATCTATGATTAAATTGTATTTCAAATTTATATTGATTGGTTTTTTTCTCTTATTAGTTAAAGGTACTATCTATAGAAAACAAAGTATTTGAATACCCTAAAAAAACACAATAAAGAATGACTCGAAATAGGTATTTATTTTCTTCCAACCATATTTACTTTTATTCTAATTACAATATTATCTTAATGCTTCACAGAAGTAATATGTCTTCAAAATTTTATTACTTTTCTAAATTTAAAAATATTTTCTTTACAAGTAAAATGTCACCTACTGGTGATGCAAATAAGGGGGTCAAATCTGAAAAGAGTATCCTGAATTATTTTAGCCATACATTGAAATCGAGCAAGCCATCGACATATGTGCAAATTCAAGGTACAAATGATTTTTGACTGCTTAACATTTAGGTATATTTTTTAGTTTAAATAATGCTTTCTTCCTCAAATGGTTAGAGTGCCTCTAGCCATATTGCATGATGATATAAACCATATTTCTATTTGTTAGTTTATTTTGTTAAACTAAAAATAATTAAGAATAGTATTGTATGCTACTATGCATAATACCATGTCGACCCTGATATGCATCCTCTTGAAGATATTCATAAACAAAAGATGACTTCTAATAAAAATTCTCTTAACAATGTCATCTAATAAGCAAGAAGGAATGGGTGTTCCTTTCCTCTTTCCCTTCCCCCCCTTTTTCTTTCACCCCCCTCCTCCCCCCCCTTTCTCCCCCCCCTCTCCCTTCCCGGATGCCCCCCGCCCTTCCCCCTTTTACCCCCTGCCAATGGGTTGATGAAAATAACACCCACACTCATGCTTCTCCTTCATCTCCCCTATCGCCGTGTGGGTGGTCTTGGACTCGAGGGGGGATTGGGGGGCTTGATAATGCATCCACAGCCTAGGGGATAGGAATTGGGGGGGGGGGGGGGGGGGGGGGGTGGGGGGGGGGGGGTGAATGATTATACAATTTGGGATGTTGGGTTTAAATAGTAGAACCCATCAATATGTTGTTCAAAGACTCTTAGTAGATTTTTTTTTTTAATCATGGGGGGTGGTGGGGGTTATTGGAACTTATGGACTACAATAGAATTATTGGGGGGGTCCACTTTTTAGGAATAATGTCTTAGTAAACATGTTTTAACACAATTTTTGGGGCTCAAAACCTTGTGGCGAGGCTCGGATTTTTTATTTTTCGGTGGTTTGTCCCTTTGAAGCCAAGTCTAGGCTTTTTGTTCTGACTACTTTACTTGGTAACAAGGGGTAGCCATGGGGGGTAGCTGCTATTTCTAGTCTGGGGGGCATTTGTAAAGTGTAATACTAAATTCTAGATTTTGGAGGATCCGTCTTCCCATTTTTTGGAGGGAGGGACTATGGCATTAACATTTTAAATTCTGAGAATTTTTCCTCTTCTCCATTTTTCAAGAGCTCCATTGGGAGGTCAAAACACTTTGGGAAGCGTGAACCCGGTTGAGACATGATAACCAAGAGGAGACTTGTTCCAAATTTTTCATCGGGTCTTCTTGGGGGTAGGGGCCGAGAGTGGACTCCTTTGATACTCTTCCTAGTATGCATTCCCATTCAATGGATTATTTTTCTAAACTTTTGGGGGGGTGGTAAGGGAAGTTGGTGTGATGTTTTTCCTCTTTATCTCTAAAGAAGAAAATCAGACCCTTCTTAGACCCATTGATAGGGTGGCCGAGATGTGGTCTTTGGAATGAGACTAGAAAATCTCGGTCCATATGGCTTTCCTATTGATTTTTTTCAGGCCTTTTGGGATTCTTTGGAGGAGGATGTTTTGGCTATCACAGAGGAGTCTAGAGTTAATAAAAGAATGCTTAAGGCATTAAATCATACCTTCATCACTTTAATTCCTAAAGGGGAGGATGGGGCTCATATTTTTTATTTCAGACCTATTGCATTATGCAACGTGATTTATAAAATAATCATAAAGATAATGGGGCTAAAACCTCTCCTTCATAACATTATCTCCTTAGAGCTTGGGGGTTTTGGGGGGGTGGTTCTCACTGAGGAGGCCATACAATGTAAAAATATGGTAATAAAGGAATGTTCATTAAACTGGATATGTCAAAGGCTTATGATAGGGTGGAGTGGAGTTTCTTGTCCAAGATGATGGCAGCCTTTGGTTTCTCTCAGGACTGGATATATTGGGTCATGAGTTGTGTTTCTACGCCTTCTTATTCTGTTTTAATCAAGGGTCTTCCCTTGCAACCTTTTGGAGCCACATGTGGTCTTCGTCAAGGGGACCCTTGCTCTCCCTATATTTTCCTCATTTTGGCTAAGGATTAGGTAGACTTTTCTTGAGGAGAAGACATCAAGGCCTACTAACAGGTATCAAGGTGGGTGAGGAAATTTTGACTCACTTCGTTGTGGATGATACAAGATTGGTTGGAGTGGGTTGGGAAGCTAGAGTAATGGAGATACTTTAATGTCTACCTTAGGGCTTCAAACCAAGTCATCAATGATAAAAAATCCAAAGTGGTCTTTTTCAATCTTGACCAAAGGCTACAGGATAGAGTTATAGAGATCTTGGGATTCACAAGGACTTCTCTTCCAGTGGTTTACTTGGGGGTTCCTTTGCATTTCAAAAAATTAAAAATAGATATCTGGAAGGATCTTTTGGATGGTATCAAAGATAGAATGAATCATTGGTCTCATAAATGGTTAATCTATGGGGTTGATTAACTTTCTTATAGTGTTATTCGATTTAATTTATAAATTCTCTATCCTCCCCACATACTATATGGAAAGAGTGGACAAAAAGGCTAGAAATTTTTATGGGAAGGAGCAAAATGGGAGTGGAAATGGGCCTTAGTTGGTTGGGATAAGTTACCACCTAAGGAAAAATGAGGGTGGGAGAGAAACTCAATCTTAATAATAAAGCTTTGGTGAAAACTATGGAGGTGGATTTCCAACCAACCTCCTTATTATGAGAATCCTAACTAGTAAATATTTGGGTCATGTTCACCCTAATGAGGTGGGCCGTTTCCCTCTGGATGGTACTAGATCCTTAGTGTGGCAGGCTCTTAAGCTTGGATCTCAAGTTATTAAAGACCAATTGTTTTAGAAAGTGGGGAGAGGGGAGAAGGCACGTTTCTGGACTGATTCATGGGACTAGTACCCACCCATCATTGTTGAGTTCCTCGAATTACAACAAATTAAATCCTCCATAGAAGCCAAGGGTTGGGTCCAAATTGAAATTTATTTCAACACTAGTCAAATGGGGGAGTATAAGTTTAAGATGTTTAAGAGTTTTGAGGAGTGGCCAATTACAATCCCTCCAGAGCTGGCACCCATCTTGACCAAAATCTTGATAGAAAGGTTTCTCACAAGGAGATACGAGGAGGATGAATTAGCTTGGGGCTATGGGAACCTTTGTGTATATATAGTGAAGGATGGATACGACAAGATCCTCCTAGAGCTTCCCCCACATTCATTTTTTATTTAGGATTGGAGAAATATTTGGCACTCCAAGGGCTGGCCAAAAGTAAACTTCTTTGCCTGGCAATTTATGCACAATGGAATTCTCACTTTTGACAATCTCAAAAGTAGAGGAATCATCGGTCCATATCAGTGTGTATTATACCACAAGAACGAGGAAACAACTGATCACCTAATGTTTGAGTGCCCTTTCATGCGTCAGATTTGGAAGCGATGATTCTCTCACTATAAACTCTAGGTTAATGGTGATCTGAATTGGACCAATATTTGGGAAATATGGAAGAGGGGTAGATTTAAATCTAAAGCTCTTCGAATTGGTTGGGAGCTTGGCTTATTTTTCATCTGGTGGCAAGTGTGGTTGGAGAGAAATGCCCGTATTTTTAGAGAAACTTTCTCCTCGCTAGATGGAGTTTGGCAAGTCATCTAGAGCAAAGTCATAGAAATTGTTGCCGTCTATGCTAAAGAGAAAATTTAGGTTGGTCCTGGGCCACTGGAAGAGGGAGCTACAGAGCAAGAGATAGGGAGTAGTGGAAACCACCCGAAGGTTGGATTAAAATCAATATCGATGGAGCGCAAAAGGCATTCGGGTAGTGCCAAAATTGGTGTGGTTTGTCGGGATATTGGTTGTGTCTATTGGGAACTGCAAGGCTTGGGAAGAGCAACAAATAATGAAGCGATTGCTATCAAATATGCTTCCATCTAGGTTAACATGGCCCGGAGGATAATTCTCAATGATTCTCAAATTTTGGTTGGCGCTCTAGATGCATGAGGAACTTTGCTTAAGCATGGAGGTTAAGGATTTTGTTCTCAAATAAAGGAACTATGGAGGGAATTATATGATGTGATCCTGTTTTGTGAGTATATATTTAAATAAGCGGTCGATTCCTTGCGAAGATGGGTGCTGAGAAAGAGGTAGGGGTGCAACTGCATAGTGACATGCCTTTGGAGGATGAGGTGATTAGGAAGGGTCTTGAAATATCCTTGAGACAATGAGCAAAGAAAATGCTAAGGGTGGTTTTTGTTGCGATATCGTGACCTATTGCATCATCGCGACCTTTGGAGGGATGCTATCATGATTTCGTGACATGGTGCGCTGTCGCGGCCTTTGGAGGGAAGCTATCGTGATATCGTGACATGTTGCATCGTCGTGGCCTTTGGAGGGAAGCTATCGTGATATCGTGACATGTTGCACCATCGTAGCCTTTGGAGGGAAGCTGTCGCAATATCGTGACTTATTACACCCTCACGGCCTTTGGAGGGAAGTTGTCGCGATATCATGACCTATTGCGCCATCACGGCCTTTGTAGGAAAGTTGTCGTGATATCATGACCTGTTGTGCCATTGCGACCTTTGGAGGGAAGCTATCGTGATATCATGACATGTTGTGCCATCGCGGCCTTTGGAAGGAAGTTGTCACGATATCGCAACATGTTGCACTGTCGCGACCTTTGGAGGAAAGTTGTTGGGATATCGCGACATGTTTTGCCGTCGCGGCCATTGGAGGAAAGCTGTCGTGATATCGCGACATGTTGTGCCATCGTAGCCACTAGAGGAAAGCTATCACAATATCGTGACATGTTGCGCCATCACGGTTTCTAGAGGAAAGTTTTCATGATATCATGACATGTTGCGCTGTCACGGCCATGGGAGGAAAGTTATCATGATATCACGACATGTTGTGCTGTCGCGGCCACTAGAGGAAAGTTGTCATGATTTCGTGACATGTTGCTCTGTCGCACCCGAGGAAGGATTATTATCATGATATCATGATATCATGACATGTCGCAATATCACGACGTGTTGCGTCGTCGCGGCCAAGGGAGGAAATTTGTCGCAATTTCATGACATGTTGCTCTATCACAGTCGAGGAAGGATTATTGTCGTGATATCATGACATGTTGCGATATCACGACATGTTGTTCTGTTGCAACCAAGGATGGATAGTTGTCGCGATATCGCGACATGTGATTTTGTGACTTTTTGCCTCGTCGTGGCCAAGGATGGATAGTTGTCACAAAATCGTGACATGTCACGATTTTGACATTTCCTCTCGCGTCAAGGCGGTTAGTTTTAATTGCAATTTATTCTACTTGTTGACTTTTTGCAAAGGTGGTTTTTGTCGCATTTTCGTGCCTTGTAATATTGTGTTTTCTTTTTTTTCGGCTGGGAAGGGTCTTCTCCCTTATGTAACTATTCTTTGTTTTAATACAAGTTTTTTCAAAATTTTCAAAAAAACAAGCAATTGAAGATAATCCTCAAAATAACATAGTTGAAAATGAAAGCGATAAATCAAATACATTACAAACTTCTTTTGAATCTACAAGCGAGAAAAATAAAAAGCGGAAGGCATCTAACTGGGCTATTGGAAGGGCATTTAAGAATGAATGGGTAGAAAAATTTCCATGGATAGAGCCTATCCTAACTAATGACAACCAAGTCGATGATAAAGTATGTAGATGCAAAATTTGTAGTTGGAAACTGGGCAAGGAGCATAGGTTGCAAAATAAGATAGATACAATAGAAAAACATGTTGGCAAAGTTTATGTAAAAGTTAAAGGAAGTGATGGTGAAATTATTAAAATAGTTAGGTGGAAGGATGCATCAGAATGTATGCATGTCAGATATGCAATAGAATATGACAATCACTTAAAGGAACAACAATCTCTTGTTGAGAAAGGTGCAACAATTGAAGCCCATTTTGAAAAAATGAAAAAGATTACCTTAGGGGTAAAAGGTTTACAGTTTGTTGTTGTACTTAGTATTCTCAAGAAGGGTAGACCCATGTCCGATTTTTTTATTATAAGCACCTATTTCTGCTGGCTGGTTTGCATAAAATTCTGAGTTGCCATTGGTCTGATCGAAGTGGTTGGGAAATGGCAAAATGTATATCATTAGTAGAGAAGGAGGACCTGAGGGAGAGAGTAAAACTTTCCAGATTCATTTCACTATCTATTGATGAGGTGACGATTGTGGACAACACATCCTAGATTTGTATGCATGTGTATACTTTTCAAAACAATGTCAAGCAACCTAGTTTGCTAGGATTACATAAGATGGTTGAAAATTCAAATGCAAAAAATATTTATAATGTTGTTGTGACTAGTTTAAAAGATATTGCGGGAATGAATGACATAGACATAGCCTCAAAGTTAATATGTGTTGGAGCTGATGGAGCTGCTATAATGCAAGGGCATAGGAGTGGTCTCTGTGTTCGACTGCAAACCACAATTGCACCATATATGATACCCATTCATTGCATGGCTCATAGAGTGAATCTTGCATATAAAATCGTGAGCACTTTTGAAAATGTTGCGAGAGTGGAAGACCTCATTCATGAAATACATTCTTATTTTTCTTGCAGTCCAAAAAGGTTTTCAGAGTTTCAACAGTTTGCACTAGGAGTTACAGAAGGGAAAAAAATGTTAAAATATGTAGATACAAGGTGGATTTCATTGTATCAACCTGCACTCAGAGTTTTTATAGAATATCAGTCATTAACAGGGTTTATGTACGCAAGTAGTCGAGGAGTTGATAAGGCAAAATATTTGTTGTTTCGTTTGACTAACTTTGAAACCTTACTGACGTTATGTGGTATTCTTCCAATGTTACAAGAAATGAGTAGATTGATAAAATTTGCACAAGAGAGATCCATCTATATCATTGATTTCATAAGGATGAGAAAACAAATATGTGTTGTTATTGAAAATTTATGTGTTCAAAGCATATTTTAAAGATCCCTTCTTTCATAGTTGGAATACATTGACAAACGTGAACGATCCAACAAGCTATTTGAAGTTTGACATCAATGATCATATTTGTATTAACAATCATGGAAAGTTGATACCTCTTTATTGTTTTGAAAGGCAATCAAGTATAGGTGTGGATGGTGTTGAACAAGTTCCTGTAACACATAATAGATTTCATGTTGTATTACAGAAAACTAGAACAAATTTGTCCAATATAGCAAAATATTTGACAAGTGAGATAAGAGATCGGTTTTAGAGAGATGAGTTGCTTGAGGCAATGGGTGTGGTTAACCCCATGTTTTGGGGTTCTAATAGTGACTTCAATTCGACAAATGAGTTGTTTGTTAAATATATGATGAAACTTATTGAGCATTTCAGTAAAATTATGGAAATGAATGGTGTTACAATCAATGGTATACTCAACAAAAATATTTTGAAAGAATAATCAACACATTTTGGAAGAACAATGCTTGGGCAAACATCACTTTTGAGTAACATCCATGAGACTGGATCCATTGCACGTTTGTGGCAAAAATTGTATCCAAGTACTATCCTACAAGATACTATAAGTGAATACTTTTGTTTATATGAATTATGTCAAACAATGATTTTGGGATCAGTGGAAGACGAGAGGGTTTTCAGTGCACTATATTTTGTGAAATCTAAGCTTCACAATAGGTTGGACAAAAATTTAGAAAATTGTTTGAGAATATATGTATCATCCTATCAGTTGGAAAATTTTCCCTATGATAGAGCAATTGCAATTTGGAATTCCCTTGCAAGCATAAGGAGTGTGTTGAATATGACCGATGTGGAAGATGATGATGCATTCAGTGATCAAAATGTGGAGACACAGATATCCACTATGCTTCATAGTGATGCAGAACAAGCAGAAAACTATTTGTTCAAGCTACCTGATTTGTGATTTTTTTAGTATTACATTTTTTCAAGTATTTCACAATTTGAATTCATTTGACAATAGATTTGACAAGCTGAGCATTGTATGTTTCAGCTACCTGATTTGGTATTTAATCGGTTTTGTGATTTTTCCAGTATTTCACAATAAATTGGAATTGATTTGATATCAAATTTTACAATATTTTATCAGATTTGTTAGATTTCACAAAATTTGATTATTAAGAAGTTTTCATGTTCTGCCCTTTGTTGTTTTTGAAATAGTTTTATTGCTTTTTTATTTGTTTGTTTAATTGTATTTTAGTATTACAATATTGATCAATATGAATTTGTTAGTTATCATTTTCATCTGTAAATTTTTTATAAGTATTTACAACATTGATCAATATTCATATGAATTTACAACATTGATTTTTTAACTACATTCATATTCATATTGAGATTATAAACAGTTAAAATCATTTCAAAAAAAAAAAAGTGCATTCATATTGACACAAGAAGAGCATTCATACTGAATTTAACTGCATTCATATTGATTTTAACTGCATTCATATTCATATTGAGATTACAAACAATTAAAATCATTTCAAAAAAGAAGTGCATTCATATTGACACAAGAAGAGCATTCATATTGATTTTATCTGACACAAGAAGAGCATTCATATTGACACAAGAACAACATTCATATTTATCATTTTGGACAAGAAGAGCATTCATAATTTTTTAATTCGCATTCATATTCATATTGAGATTATAAAAATTAAAATCATTTCAAAAAAAGAAGAGCATTCATATTGCAGATTTTTTTTAATGATTTTTTTTATTATATCATATTGAGATTATAAATAGTTAAAATCATTTCAAAAACAAGAAGAGATTATATTCACACAAGAAGAGTATTCATATTGATTTTATATGAACAAGAAGAGCATTCATATTGACACAAGAACAACATTCATATTTATCATTTTGGACAAGAAGAGCATTCATACTGATTTTAACTGCATTCATATTGATTTTAACTACATTCATATTCATATTGAGATTAGAAACAGTTAAAATCATTTCAAAAACAACAATACTCATATTCATATTCATATTGCCATAGACGAAAAATGCATCAAAATATTATAAATAGGAAGAACAACAAAATTAAAGAGGATAATAAATTTGTAAATTGTCTTTTTCATATATAGATTTAAAATATATAAGATGTCTTTAAAGTTTTAACTGTGTTGAAAAACAACACAAACTTCCACTCAACACACAAATTTCTCAAACTATGTTTGACATTCTAGATGTTCTATCGATGTTTGTTCTACTGAAGTTTCTCCTGGAGCTGCCTGTTCTATTACTTTTTCTACTTCTTCTACACCAGGCATTGGCAGTGCTCCGGATCTGACTAAACTTTCTTGTCCTTTCTTGAAATTTTCCAACAGCCCAACATCTTCTTTGGCGGGATCTTGAAGCTCTTTCAAAGAAGGATTTTTCTCCAGTCCTTCCCTTATCAGGAGATCCGGATCCACTTTTAGTTTTTCCCACAAATATTTTTTTAGAATGTTGTTATCTCTTACTTTCTGTTGGGTTGTTCTCTTCATAATAATGGACGTTTCCAAAAATTTCTTTGCAGCCTCTATGTTGACTTGCATGCTCTGAACCTGTAATTTCAAATTTTCAAAGTTTGACTGCAAAAGAAAAAAAATAAGTTAGTAGTTATATGACATAATTTAAGCAACTTCAACAGTTTTAAGACATAAGTTAGTAGAGTTGGCAAAAGAAAAACATGCATCTAAATTCTCACCTCGACCACATCTCTAGCGGCTAAAGCAACATCAACAGTTTTCTTGTTGAAAGCCCATTGGTTATAGTACGCTTGGGCTTCAACATTGATGTTCTCAATTCTATTCAACATAATATTTAAAACTTCATCATCGGATGAAGTCCTGCACGTCACTAATCCTGATGTAGCCTATTGTAGTAGACCATTAAGCTTCTCTGGTTCATTCTCATATCGAGAAAAAATATTCTCCCTTTTATTAAAATTTTTGTAACGGGTATTTATTTGCTTGATAAGCACAATTTGCCCGAATTTCCCACTGTTTCATAACTTGTAAATATTTAAGCACCCTCTCTTGGAGGGTTGCTTCAATACCATCACACATAGAAGACTGAATATCAAATTTAACTTTGTCATCCTCGGATTGAGGATGATAGTGGGCTTCCATCGCATGAGCGGATACTGGTTGCTCAGCTGTTGGGGGTGTTGTTTCTTCTGCCTCTACATGTGCATCTTCAAGCACCTCTGTGGCCTGAAAGCCCTCAATGTTTCCTTGCAAGAAAAATTCATCATCAAGTGGAATATTATCTAATCCAACATTCGCGGTTGACACCTCTGGTACTTGACTTGTGTTAAATGAAAAAGTGGGGAAAACACCCTACGATCTTGGCTGCAAAAGTATTTTTCCCCTTCCACGGGCCATATTGACTTGCCCTCTCATTTGTTGCACCTGTGGTTGTTGTCGTGCTGGCGGTGGCCTCATCACTTGCTTTTTCGGGCTTCTCACGATTTGATCTTGAGAGCCACCTGACATTCAAATAAGAAATTGCCAAAATTATTTTCCAAAAACAAAAAAAAACTTTAATTTCAAGTAAATAGAATGATTTACCTGACGACGATTGAATCTCATGTACAAAGTTGCGGACGGGGGTTGTGCGCATTTCTGAAAACATAAAAATTAAAAAAAACTTAATATAATTTTATGTAACGCACTAAGAAGTATAATGATAAAATATTGAAAGTGAAACTTACGTGCAGGACGGTTGATCTGACTAGATTCAATTTCAGGGTGATGAGGAGTAGTAACTGTAACCTACCATGTACGTTTTGCTGGCCTCGATAATGGTGATGATTCTGATTCATTTTCTTCAGAATCACCACATACCTCATGCATGTGACCCCTTACACCAACATCCTATTTTTTAGTTTTGGTCACTGACTTTCTCTGCAATCATGTGCAAAAAAATGAAAACTAAAAATAGAGCTAAAATATATTAAAAATTAGATTTGAAACATGGACTTACCCTCAATTCCTCTGAACTCATACCCAAGTTCAGCAGTGTGGGATGCAATGTTGTTGGTACTTCAGTTTTTTTAAATCATAAAAACTTTCATAAAAAAGAACTAAAATAAAATTAATGGTCGCCACCATTTTGACTTCTTCTGTTCCGATGTCATGCAACTCTGTTCTGATGCATTCTGAAATGTACATGCACCAGTTGAACTACACACCTTGAACAGTGTGAATGATATAGGTCAATGCCCATAATGGAAGTTTTGTTCTTCCAAGAAAAAATAGTCTTGCTTGGAAGAACTCAATAATGGCCTTCAGATTTTTATTTTCAACACAGTTGTAAGTTAAGCCTCTCTTAGACTTAGCAATGGAAGCTGCATAAAAAAAATTAGATGAAAAAACATGTTGAAAATTAAATTTCGAACAATAATAGAAATAATTGATGGGAATTATACCTTCAACCACTTTCTAGGGAAGATCGAATTCATCCTCCAAGTATTTTTTGTCATGCTTACCCATAGTGAACCTCGGAGACACGATAGGGAAACTCTTGTGTGGAAGTTCTGTTAACCTCTGGATGTCCGAAGGTGTGATGGTGAATGACACTTGTTTATTCTGAAAAGTGACATTCACTATTGCACGGTCATGGTCATAACCATCAATGATACTCTGCAAAAGGTGCTTGTCGGTCTTGAGTTGCGACATTGTTAGCAAGTGTTGCAAACCTGATGTAGAGAGCCACGTATTGTCATAACCAGGGGTGGTTGACAAATCTATCATGGCGGTGCAAGTAGCATTCTTGAACACCAAATTTCCAATGGTAGTTTGAGTAGATGTGGTAGGATTGGCCATTGTTCGATAAAGTAAAAGGAGAAAGTGGATTGCAAAGAGTGTGGGGTGACGGTGTATCGGAAGGAGTTAGAGAGATCACAAAAAAAATGACTTCTCGATGTCTATTTATAGATACAAATGATAGGATTTGGACACATGGTAGAATGTCATTCGGCATGCACTGAGGCTGATTGATCGACTGACACGTGGTAGAGTAAACGTTGGTCTAGTGATGGATATTTTCCACCTGATCGTATGTCGAACTTTGTTTTCACCCGGTCCATTTATCGAACTTCAAAAATCACCCGGTCCATCAGTCGAACTATGATTTCCATCCGGATCGATGTCGATCAATGATTTACATCCGATCCATAATCTGGACCTCTATTTTCACCTGGCTCATTAGTCGGTTCTCGAATTCCACCCGGGTCATTGGTCGGTCGAGGTTTTCCATCCGGGTCGTTACCCATCCTCGATTTCCACCCGGGCCGTTGGTCGTACTTTGATTTTCACCTGACCTGTATCACCGTTTCTTGCTTTCCACCCGGTCGGTCACCGGTCTATGTTTTGCACCCGGTCCATTTCTCGGATTTGTATATTACCCGGTACGTAATCGGGATGTGTTTTCACCCGGTCCATTCTCGGTCTGTGTTTTCCCTCTGTTTGCCAATTTTTTTCAAAAATTAAGATAATTCGCCATGTCCTCCGACATGAGGTTGACCTGGATTCGCCAGGGATTCGCAACGGATTCACAATTTTTTTACAAGGACATTTTCGGTCCGACCCCTTATGCATAACCCTCAACTGAATGCCATTTAGATTTCATGTTCAAAACATGTCATTTAGCTTCAATAATTAATCTATGTTTTTATTTAAACAAGTTTAATCATATATGTATATTGTATACCAAGAAAATTGTTGTTTTAAATTGATAATCAAAGGGGGTTACAAGTGTTGTCATTTTACAAATTTTACCTTTGAATGTTATAATCTGGGTCTTCCACAATGGAAGCCATCTTTTAGTAAAACCGGTAAACAATTGCAAGTGTCTTACTTGGATACCTCGAAGGAAGTGGGATTACTACGTGTGGACCACTATTAGTAATGCAGATCCTCTAAACCTGCACAACCCTAAAAATAATTAGAATTTTTTTAGGGCCTATCTCAATCAAACCCCTCCCTATCTCAATCAAACCCCTCATGATAAAATACAAAATACTAACTAAGACAATTTTATTACATGATGAAAATGTTTGAAAAGAACAAAAGAGTGTTGCTTACCTAGCTTGGTGGTCTGGTATAAGGTTTTTGGTCTAAAATAGGTCTCTAGACCGGTTCATACCCCTCCGTATGAACTACTCTATGGTATCTAGACATAAGATTGTTGTGTTGCAGAGGTTCTCCTAGTGTTGCTAGAGCTCTTGGTCCACATCAAATGGTCTTATATACCTACAATAAAGAGCAGGTCACAAAGCAAATGGAGATGTTGCCAAGCACATGTGGGCATCCATGGTGGTTGATGGTGAGGGATTAAGTGGCCTCTAGAGTGATTTATATAGAGTTCGGGTATGTGAATGTGTGACTCATTTCAATGTTAAAAATGGCATCCTATTTATAGAATTTGCCAAGTTTAGGAAGGATTGAGATGTCCCCTGAGGTGGCATATTGTGTCATACCTCATAAATGAATTTGGGTGAGAGAAGTCCTCACCCATCCATATGCAATAAATGGGCATGGGTGAGGCATGAAAGTCTTCTCCCCATTATGGCATGGTGGAGGATGACTCATCCAAACTTTCAATGTCTTGAAGGCCTTAATGCAAAAAGTCTTCATTTGTCATTTATGATATTGAATGTGCATAGGAATATGTGTGGAGTAAGGGTCAAAATTTGACCATGTTTAATTTAACCATGGTTTAAGGGTTGGCCAAGGTGAGGTGGAGGCTAGGCATTGGTAGAAGCTAGACTAGGGTGAGATTGACAATAGGTTTAGCTTTGACTATGATTTGGAATTTAATAAAGGTTAGGTTAGGGTGAGCTAGGCTAGTCAAAGGGTAGACTAGGGTGAGGTGTCCCTAGATTAGGCTAAAGGAGGTGGTCACATGATGACCAGGGGCTAAGCATAGAAAAAGGCTTAAGTGGCCAAGGGGGCTTAGGGTGATGAATAGTATTTTTAGGTAAATAATGCAAAATTAAAGGGGTTTTGTAGTATAATATATTGTTATGATGGGATGAGGGACAATGTTAGATTTTTAAAAGTCTATGTTTTTCTCTTTTTGTACTACATTATCTGAAGAGACAATGCAATGTAAAAACTTATAACACCAGGTTGGTGGTTGATTGTGAGAGAAGATAGATTGGTGGTTTATGATAGATGATTGTGGCTGATTATGGATTTTATCAAGCCACAATAATTATCTAAGAGGAGTAGACGCAATATTATCTTGAGTCATGATCAATGTAAGATGCCCCAAATTTGGAATGGATGAATATCTTTGAAACTTTTGCCTTTGAAAAGATTTTAAGGTTGGTTTGATTTGGTAAATCATCCAGCCCTTGGTGGGTATTCTCACCATGCTTCAATCATATTACCAAAGTAATAGTAACATTACAATCGTAGGCCTTGGGCATATCAAATGTTTGTTTGAATTTGGAGTTTATGTTGAGAAGAGAAATTTTGTTTTTGTTTAACCTAGCAAATGATAGTATCAAGCAAAGTTATTAGACAAACACAATTTCCAAGATTGAGTCTTTGAGTATTGATCATGTGCAAGGTGGCATTATTTTTTTATGTTTATGCCCTCAAGCAATGAGTTAATAGGTGGAGAAGAAAAATTTTGGTTGTCATGTGATTGATTGTGAATGACTATAAATTTTAATGTATAAAATAATTGTTTGAGGGAGGAGACACAATATTATCTTGCTTCATGATCAATGTAAGATGCCCCAATATTACCTTTGATAAGCCTTTAAGCTCAATTTGATTTGGTAAACCATCTAGTCCTTGGTGGGTATTCTCACCATGCTTCGATTATCCTACCAAAGTGTGAGTAACCTTACAATTGCAATCTTGGGTGTACCAAATATTTTTTTGAATTAGAGTTTTTTTGAGAAGAGAAATTTTGATTTTATTTGCCCCAAAAAATGAGGGCTTATGATAGTCTTAGGCAAATTTCTTAGACAAATGCAATTTATAATATTGATTGTTTGAGTATTGATCATGTGCAAGGTGGCTTTGTTGTTTGATGTCTAGCCCTCAAGAAATGAGTTGATGGGTGGAGAAGCAAAAAACATCGATGAAACACTTGATAATGTGATCGTTAGACAAGAGGTTTGATAAATAATATGAGAAATCAATAAATATCAAAATTTGGATGTTGGGTGCAAAGTTTGGAGATAAAATTTTGGTTCATATGGAGGGGTGCGAACTAATATGTTTACACGTATCCATACAAATAATTGTACAAGATCCATGTGTAGTTTTTCTACAATTTGGGGGACCAAGTGATGTCAAATTTGGAAAAAAATATATTATAAAAAAGTTATTTTCGAACTTGATCCAATGGTGGTGGTTTTGGAAATTTGAGAGAAGATTTGATAAGGGAAAATTTGGGTCAAAGGTGATCTTACTTTTGAAACAATGATCATTTATTTTTAGGTCTTTGAAAGGGAAATTTGGCTTGGATGGTTAGAGGGTCGATTTTTGAGGGTGAATTGATGATGGTTGATGAAACATAGGTCAATGTTGATTTTTTGCAAAGATGATGGATAGGAGGGAAATGGAGAGACTTCAAAGGATTAGCAACATTGAGTTGATGTTTGTATTGTAGCAATATTTTTGGTGTGGTGAATGTACCATGATTTTTGTAGGATTGTTTTGGTGAGATGAGCATAGAGATACATATTGCAACATATATAGATGTATATATGATGTAGCTTACAAGTAATTTTGATGATGTATCCATGATATTTATATATATGTGTGTGTGTGTGTGTGTGTGTGTGTGTGATGAGGATTCATGAATATATATGATGATCTGACTAGATTCAATTTTAGGGCAATGAGGAGTAGTAAATGTAACCTACCATGTATGTTTTTTTGGCCTCGATAATGGTGATGATTCTAATTCATTTTCTTCATAATCACCACATACCTCATGCATGTGACCCCTTATACCAGCATCCTATTTTTTAGTTTTGGTCATTGACTTTCTCTACAATCATGTGCAAAAAAAATGAAAACTGAAAATAGAGCTAAAATTTATTAAAAATTGGACTTGAAACATGGACTTACCATCAATTCCTCTGAACTCATACCCAAGTTCCGCAGTGTGGGATGCAATGTTATTGGTACTTCAATTTTTTTAAATCATAAAAAATTTAAAAAATAACTAAAATAAAATTAACGGTCGCCATCGTTTTGACTTCTTCTATTTTGATGTTGTGCAACTCTATTTTGATGCATTCTAAAATGTACATGCACCAGTCAAACTACACGCCTTGAACAATGTGAATGATATAGGTCAATGCCCATAATGGAAGTTTTGTTCTTCCAAGCAAAAGTAGTCTTGCTTGGAAGAACTCAATAATGGCCTTCAGATTTTTATTTTCAACGTAGATGTAAGTTAAGCCTCCCTTAGACTTAGCAAGAGAAGCTGCATAAAAAAATAGATGAAAAAACATGTTGAAAATTAAATTTCGAACAATAATAAAAATAATTAACAGGAATTATACCTTCAAACACTTTCTAGGGAATATTGAATTCATCCTCCAATTATTTTTTGTCACGCTTATCCATAGTGAACCTCGAAGACACGATAGAGAAACTCCTGTGTGGAAGTTCTGTTAACCTCTGGATTTCCAAAGGTGTGACGGTGAATGACACTTGTTTATTCTTAAACATGACATTCATTGTTTCATAGTCATGGTCATAACCATCAATGATACTCTATAAAAGGTGTTTGTTGGTATTGAGTTGTGACATTGTTAGCAAGTGTTACAAACCTGATGCATAGAACCATGTATTGTCATAACCAGGGGTGTTTGACAAATCTATCATGGCGATGCAAGTAGAGTTCTTGAACACCAAATTTTGAATGACAGTTTGAGTAGATGTGGTAGGATTTGCCATTGCTCAATAAATTAAAAGGAGCAAGTGGATTGCAAATAGTGTGGGGTGATGGTGTATCGAAAGGAGTTAGAGAGATCACCAAAAAAATGACTTCTCGATATCTATTTATAGATACAAATGATAGGATTTGGACACATGGTATAATTTCATTTGACATGCACTGAAGCTGATTGATCAACTGACATGTGGTAGAGTAAATGTTGGTGTAGTGATGAATCTTTTCCACCCGGTCGTATGTCGGACTTTGTTTTCACCCGGTCCATCTACCAAACCTCAAAAATCACCCGGTCCATCAACCGGACTATGTTTTCCATCCAGGTCATTGGTCAATTATTTACATCTGATCCATAAATTGAATCTCTATTTTCACCCAACTCATTAGCCGATTCTCAAATTCCACCCAATCCATTGGTCGGTCGAGGTTTTCCATCTAGGTCGTTACCCGTCCTCGATTTCCACCCGGGTTGTTGGCCATACTTTGATTTTCATCGGGCATATATCACCATTTCTTGCTTTCCACCCGGTAGATCACCGATCTATGTTTTGCACCCAATCCATTTCTCGGATTTGTATATTACCCGATACGTAATCGTAATGTATTTTCACCCGGTACATTCTCGGTCTGTTTTTTCCCTTTGTTTGCATTTTTTTCCAATTTTTTTCAAAAATTAAGATAATTCACCATGTCCTCCGACATGAGGTTGACCTAGATTCGCTAGGTATTTGCAATGGATTCACAATTTTTTTACAAGGACATTTTTGGTCTGACCCCTTATGCATAACCCTCAACTGAATGCCATTTAGATTTTATGTTTATAACATGTCATTTAGCTTCAATAATTAATCTATGTTTTTCTTTAAACAAGTTTAATCATATATGCATATTGTATACCAAGAAAATTGTTGTTTTAAATTGATAATCAAAGGGGGTTACAAGTGTTGTCATTTTACAAATTTTGCCTTTGAATGTTATAATATGGGTCTTCCACAATGGAAGCCATCTTTTAGTGAAACCAGTAAACAATTGCAAGTGTCTTACTTGGATACCTCGAAGAAAGTGGGATTACTACGTGTGGACCACTATTAGTTATGCAGATCCTATAAACCTGCACAACCCTAAAAATCATTAGAAAAATTTGAGGGCCTATCTCAATCAAACGCCTCCCTATATCAATCAAACCCCTCATTATAAAAGACAAAATACTAACTAAGACTAGTCTATTACATGATGAAAATGATTGAAAACAATAAAAGAGTGTTGATTACCTAGCTTGGTGGCCTGGTATAGGGTTTTTGGGTTAAAATAGGTCTCTAGACTAGTTCATACCCCTCTGTATGAACTACTCTATGGTATCCATACATAAGATTGTTGTGTTGCAGAGGTTCTCCTAGTGTTGCTAGAGCCCTTGGTCCACATCAAATGGTCTTATATACCTGCAATAAAGAGTAGGTCACAAAGAAAATGGAAGTGTTTCCAAGCACATGTGGGCATCCATGGTTGTTTATAGTGAGGGATTAAGTGGCCTCTAGAGTGATTTATATAGAGTTTGGGTATGTGAATGTGTGACTCATTTCAATGTTAAAAATGACATCCTATTTATAGAATTTACCAAGTTTAGGAAGGATTGAGGTGTCCCCTGAGGTGGCATGTTGTACCATACCTCATAAATGAATTTGGGTGAGAGAATTCCTCACCCATCCATATGCAATAAATGAGCATGGGTGAGGCATGAAAGTCTTCTCCTCATTATGGCATCATAGAGGATGACTCATCCAAACTATCAATGTCTTGAAGGCCTTAATGTAAAAAGTCTTCATTTGTCATTTATGATATTTAGTGTGCATAGGAATATGTGTGGAGTAAGGGTCAAAAGTTGACCATGTTTAATTTAACCATGGGTTAAGGGTTGGCCAAGGTGAGGTGGAGGCTAGGCATTGGTAGAAGCTAGACTAGGGTGAGATTGACAATGGGGTTAGCTTTGAATATGATGTGGAGTTTAACCAAGGTTATGTTAGGGTGAGCTAGGCTAGTCAAAGGGTAGACTAGGGTGAGGTGTCCCTAGATTAGGCTAAAGGGGTGGTCACATGATGACCAAGGGCTAAGCGTAGAAAAGGGCTTAAGTGGCCAAGGGGGCTTAGGGTGATGAATAGTATTTTTAGGTAAATAATGCAAAATTAAAGAGGTTTTGCAGTATAATATATTGTTATTATGGGATGAGGGACAATGTTATATTTTTAAAAGTCTACATTTTTCTCTTTTTGTACTACATTATCTGAAGAGACAATGCAATGTAAAAACTTATAACACCAGGTTGGTGGTTGATTGTGAGAGAAGATAGATTGGTGGTTTATGATGGATGATTGTGGTTGATTATGGCTTTTATCAAGCCACAATAATTATCTAAGAGGATTAGACACAAGATTATCTTGAGTCATGATCAATGTAAGATGCCCCAAATTTGGAATGGATGAATATCTTTGAAACTTTTGCCTTTGAAAAGATTTTAAGGTTGGTTTGATTTGGTAAATCATCCAGCCCTTGGTGGGTATTCTCACCATGTTTCAATAATCTTGCCAAAGTATGAGTAACCTTACAATCGTAGGCCTTGGGCATATCAAATGTTTGTTTGAATTTGGAGTTTTGTTTAAAAGAGAAATTTTGTTTTTGTTTACCCTAGCAAATGAGGGCTTATGATAGTCTCAGGAAAAGTTATTAGACAAACACAATTTCTAAGATTGATTCTTTGAGTATTGATCATGTGCAAGGTGGACTTATTTTTTTATGTTTACCCCCTCAAGCAATGATTTAATGGGTGGAGAAGAAAAAATTTTGGTTGTCGTGTGATTGATTGTGAATGGCTATAAATTTTAATGTACAAAATAATTTTTTGAGGGAGGAGACACAATATTATCTTGCTTCATGATCAATTTAATATGCCCCAATTGTTAAAGAGATGAGTGTATTGAAAATTTTACCTTTGATAAGCCTTTAAGCTCAATTTGATTTGGTAAACCATCTAGTCCTTGGTGGGTATTCCCACCATGCTTCGATTATCCTACCAAAGTGTGAGTAACCTTACAATTGCAGTCTTGGTTGTACCAAATATTTTTTTGAATTAGAGTTTTGTTGAGAAGAGAAATTTTGATTTTATTTGCCCCAAAAAATGAGGGTTTATGATAGTCTTAGGAAAATTTCTTAGACAAATGCAATTTATAATATTGAGTGTTTGAGTATTGATCATGTGCAAGGTGGATTTGTTGTTTGATGTGTAGCCCTCAAGAAATGAGTTGATGGGTGGAGAAGCAAAAAACATCGATGAAACACTTGATAATGTGATCGTTAGTCAAGAGGTTTGATAAATAATGTGATAAATCAATAAATATCACAATTTGGATGTTGGGTACAAATTTTGGAGATAAATATTTGGTTCATATGGAGGGGTGACAACTAATATGTTTACACGTATCCATACAAATAATTGTACAAGATCCATGTGTAGTTTTTCTACAATTTGGGGGACCAAATGATGTCAAAATTTGACAAAACTTATATTATAAAAAAGTTATTTTCGAACTTGATCCAATGGTGGTGGTGTTGGAAATTTGAGGGAATATTTTATAAGGTAAAATTTGGGTCAAAGATGATCTTACTTTTTGAAACGATGAACGCTTATTTTTAGGTCTTTGAAAGGAAAATTTGGATTGATGGTTAGAGGGTCGATTTTTGAGGGTGAATTGATGATGGTTGATGAAACGCAAGTCAATGTTGATTGTATGCAAAGATGATGGATAGGAGGGAAATGGAGAGACTTCAAAGGATTAGCAACATTGAGTTGATGTTTGTATTGTAGCAATGTTTTTGGTGTGGTGAATGTACCATGATTTGTGTAGGATTGTTTTGGTGAGATGAGCATAGAGATACATATTGCAACATATATAGATGTATATATAATGTAGCTTACATGTAATTTTGATGATGTATCCATGATTATATATATATATATATATATATTATATTTTTTTTTTATATATTTTTTTTATATATATATATATATATATATATATATATATATATATATAGATGAGGATTCATGAATATGTATGATGATTTGATGTATGATTATGATGTTGTTGTGATATGATGTATGTTGATGAGTTTTATTTGATATGATTATGCATTGGTGCATTTGCTTTGATAGACGTTGTATGAAATGTGGTATTCCTTTGTTTATTGTTGATGTTAGGAATGAAAATGTATGTATTTAAAAAGTGTATGGTATGTATATTTGATATGTGCATGTGTAGTCATATTTTTGGATGTATATGTTTGAATGAAACCATATCAAGTGGTTTGAATTAATCAATGATATGTTAATAGTTGCATTGACATATTAACCTAATATGAGACAAGCAAACATGCAATGTGTATGATGAATGCAACAACTAATAAAATATGTAGGTAGTTGATGCAAGTGATAGTATGAGTAGGCACTATATGTGTATGCAAAATGATTCTAAATGTTTGTTGATTGTGTAGTGTACCAAGAATGTGAAAATATTGTTGTTTGGTAGAACTAGCTGTGATGTATGTTCCTTCTTTCAATTTATTTTGGATGGAAGAAGGATTTTTAGAAAGTCAAACACTATAGTTTGAGCAATAAAACTTGTCTATTTTCTAGTTAATATCCTATAGGATTATTGACTATTTTGAAAAATATTAAGCCTAGGATGGACCTGTGTGTGTGCAATGATGTTCATTTATCCATTTTGAGTGAGGTTGGACTAAGCAATTGAAAAATTAGCTAGTATAAGATAGCTCATACACAAGCAAGCAATGGTCTATATAAAAGGTCGCTAATATGGTAGACACATCATTACTCGTAAGACGTACTCCACTGCAAAATAGGTATTTATAGCCCTAGTGGAGGTTATCTCCATAATCCATCAACATTGCTCCATTTCCAACCAAACATATATAGCCCCAGTGGATACATCTAAAATATCTTAGGATACCAAGTATTCAAGTTGTTTAGTAGTGTTCTTTTTGTTCTTTGCTCGTTTAAGGATTTTGTACTCTTTGTTGTTTTTTTTGTAGCTTATCCTTGTCCATATCCTTAGGTTTGAATCATGCAAATGATAGGATGAACAATAAAAACCATTCAATTTATGGAAAGGCTACTCAAGGTGTTGTCCTCCTTATGCTCTAAATTTTTTGTAGTGTCTCATGTGTGATTGTTCCGTAAAAGAACTCAAGTTAGCTAGGGGAAGGCTTGAAGTGCTTTAGAACTTGATGACATTCAACAAAGATTGATTGGATCAACTAAAAATGGTTGAATAACAAAAAAATATTTATTTACCAAATCATCAAAACATAGAATTCAAGATAATTATAGTTATGCTAACTAGTGTATGTTTATCTCCTCATGTAGTGTATGCAAAATTATGAATGCAAATGTATGAGCAAATTGAAATGACAATAGGACAAACAACAATGCAATATATGATGATTAGATATAACATAATAGATATGGATGTGAATGAACATATGCAACTAGTGTGTTATTGAGTAATTAAGCCATATGCTATAGGTTAATGCATATGCATGCATACAAAATTTTTACCTATGTAGCACATTAGGAAGATCTTTTTGATTCATGTATGAATGTAGTGAATGAATTGAATTTCAATGTTTAATGGTATCAACATGAATGAACGTTTACAAGAAGAGCATATATAGATAAAATAAAGTAGAATGAAGGAAGAAGGACGAAATGAAAGAAGAGAAAAAGCAATAAAGAAGGAGAAGAAAGGAACCAACCAAAGGTATGTATAAGTTGGTTCATGACCATACAACATCAATAGGTAACCAAAGAAGAAGAAAGAAAAAAAGAGGAATTTTAAGAAAAAATGGAGGAATGATAAGAGAAAGGGGAAGGATAGAATCATTCCAAGGTATGTAGTCGCTCGTGCATGACCATACAACATGGACTGGAATGGGATAGAAGGATGAAGAAAGCAAAGGATAAGCAAAGGGTGTTAGAAGAATATAGAGGAAAATTTAAATTGAATTGTTGAATTTTTGAGTCACTTATATTTAGTGGTTGAATAGATAATGAATGAATTTAAGCATTACAATTGAATGCATTTTTGTTTTTTTTGTTATTGAATGTACAAGAATGTGAAAGCCTTGGTTGATGGTATTAGGTATAGAATGCATGGATATGGATGATATTGAGGGGTTCGGGTTTCTCTATCCATTCCAGATTGGCTTAGGGAATATAAACTCCTCCAAATACAAAATAAGGTTGATTATGAAGAATATTAACCCCCCAATCATCAAAGAGATGTGAAATACCTATACTATTGAAAATAAATTTGACCAAAGGGATTTGGTACCTTTTGTGTTTTTGAAAAAAGATTGATATTTGACCAAAGAAGTTATGTTCCTTTGGAGCCTTTGAACTGAATTTTTGGCCAAAGGGATTTTATACCTTTGGATCCTTTGAAATGAGATTTGAAATTTGACCAAAGGGGTTTTGTGTCTATGGATACTTTAAACTAAGATTTAAAATTTGACCAAATTAATGGTGTGTTTACTAAGATATTTTAAAAAGAATGTGGGTTTTTGAAAACTTGGTATTGGTATTTTGACCAAATGAATGGTGCATTTGCCAAGAGATTTTAAAAATAATGTTGGTTTCTGAAAACCTAGTGTTGGGATTTTGGCCACATGAATTTTGAATTTTCTAAGGGATTTAAAAAAAAAATATGGTTTCTTACAACCTAGTGTTGGGATTTTTGACCAAATGAATGGTGCATTTCCTAAGAGATTTTAAAAAGAATTTTGGTTTCTAAAAACCTAGTGTTGGGATTTTGATCAAATGAATAGTGCATTTTCTAAGGGATTTTAAAAATAATATTGGTTTCTAAAAACCTGTAAGTTTTTTGCAAAGAATAAAAAAAAAAAGGAGTCGTGGTTCCTAAAAATCTAAAACTCTTTTGCTAAGGAATTTTATAAAAAGAGAGAATTTTGGTTTTTTAAAACCTAACAAAATGAATGGTGCATTTATAAGGGATATTTGTGATGGTAAGGCAAAGGGTGTAGCCTTTGACAAAGGATACAACATTTGAACCTATCAGCTGATTGTTTTATGAAAACAAGGCAAAGGGCATAACCTTTGATAAAATGATGCAATATTTTGAACCTAGCAGTTGATTGTCTTGTGAAAGTGAGGAAAAGGATATAAAATTTTATAAAAGGATGTAACCTTTTGAACCTAGTTGTTTATTGTCTTGTAAAATTGAGGTAATGGGAGTAAACTTTGATAAAAGGATACAACATTTTGAACTTGGTAGTTGATTATCTTGTGAAAGTGAGACAAAGGTTGCAACCTTTAACACAATAATGCAATGTTTTGAACCTGGTAGTTAATTATCTTGTGAAGGTGATGCAAAGAGCACAACCTTTGATAAAAGGATAAGACCTTTTGAACCTAGTAGTTGATTTTATTAAGACATTGAGAAACACCATCTTGAGTAGTTGAGAGATGGGGGAATTGGTGTGGAGAGAGAGTTAGCTCTCGTAGATGTGAAATTGTTTGGAAAAATATGGGGTACTTCCCTAGCTTGGAAAGATCATTTAAAAAGGGATGAACTCCCCCAATCAAAAAATTATTGTGAAAATGAGATGGGCTCTCCCAATTTTGAAATCAATTAGGGGTAGTAGTAACTCCCTCAGATAAAAAGGTGTTTTGAAAGAGGGAGGACTCCTCTTGTTTTGAAATATGATGTGGAAGGGAATGAAATTCCCTTTTTTATGAACTTGATTAGGAGGAGTAGCAACTCCCCCAAATATAAAGGTGGCTTGAAAGAGGGATAACTTCCCCAATCATAAAATAGATTTGCAAAAGATGTATAAATGATGATGAAAATAAGGTTGAGAAAGAAAATAAGGAATATAAGGGGAGAAGAAAGAAGAGAAAAATAACAAGTCATAAGTACGTAGTTGCTCATGCGTGACCATACAACAATGAGAGGGTATTTATGAAAGAGAGAGAAAATAAGTTTGGAGAAGTGAGGAAGGAGTAGTTAGAGTAGAGTAAAGGATGAAATACATGATGATGATTATGAGAGATGAAGTAAGAGAATGGTGTTGATGGGGAAGGTTATTATGAATGTTGTTGATTGTTGGTAGCAAGGTTGATCATACCAATAAAACCATGATGAGAAGATTTGTGATTGATATTATTGGCATGGCATGGTATGGGATGCAATATTGAGGTATTGACTTGTGATGGTCTGTAGGGTGTAATGTCAATGCATCAAATTGTGATGGTTGTGGGGTGTGCTGTTGAGGCATAAAATTATGATGGTCATGGGGTGCA